>JAVIAB010000125.1:90384378-90789378 GCA_032433765.1 Megaustenia siamemsis | reverse complement strand
CACTAACGCCTCTTGCCAGATATTGAAGTGCGTTGATAACTTTAGGGATGCATCCTCTCTTCATACCTGTTTATATGTTCATGAGAAATGTCAGAAATGATGACAGATTTGTGAAGTTCGACACTTTCACAATAAATGGCAACAAATTCCAGTTCTCAGATACTCTGGTGACTCAGCCCTCCTCCCAAACAAGGATTAGCAGAGACAACTGAGTGTGTTAAAAACACAGTGAAGGGCAAAACATCTATCTAAACACACAGAGAACTAAGATAATGTCCATGGACAAAACAAAAAGTCAACACAAAATTTTCATCAACAGTGAAAACCTTGAGGTGCGCGTGACCGTGCGGCTAAAACCACAGTTCCGCTGGCTGAAAAGCTGACGTACGGTGTTCGAAGCCCACTGTAGACAGAAAGGATTTTTTCTATCGGGGGTGAAATAAAAATCCTGAGTCTCACACGTCGTGGCGACTGCTTGACCAAGCGGCCTTTATCCCTCTGGTTCTATCGTTGCCCCCCCCCCCCCCCCCCCCCCCGGTCATACACCAGCAATGGTACTATGTGACGTAAAGATAGTTTTTTTGTGTGTGTGAAGAACTTGATATTGTAACAAAATATGAATATCTGGGATCTGTAGTAACTAACAATGGAGACTGCTAGAAAGAGATCAAAAGAAGATTAGCAATAGCAATACAGAAATTAAAATGGCATGAAGATCATATGACGCAACACCAACAAGGCAGTAGAATTAAAATTACTGAAGGCACATATCTTTCCAACAGCAACGTGTGTTTGCGAATCATGGACAATCTCGCAAATAGCAAAGAAGAACATTTATTCATTCGAAACAAAATTTAACAGAAAACCTCTTATTATACGTTGGAAAAAGCGAAATAAAGACATAAAGATGTAAACATAAAAAAGAACTCTTATAAAAACCATTCTACCGAGGAAATTACAATTCTTTGGCCACGTCAAAAGACGCAGCGGGCTGGAAAGAAGAATAACGGAAGGCATGGTTCAGGGGCGACGCATCAGGGGCAGATCAAGATGAAGGTGGTTTCCAGACATCAAGGAGACCTTGAACATGACAGCACAAGTGGGAGAAATAGCTAGCAACAGAAAATCAGGGGAATGGAACTTTCTGTGGGAGATCTGGCTAGAGTATGTGGGAGATTTGACTAGAGACAGATTCTTTCAGACGGGATGTGGTGAATGCAACTTTCTGTAGGAGATCTAACTAGAGACATATTCTTTCAGACGCGATGTGGTGAATGCAACTTTCTGTGGCAGATCTGGCTAGAGTCTGTGGGAGATCTGACTAGAGACAGATTCTTTCAGACGGGATGTGGCGAATGCAACTTTCTGTGGGAGATCTAGCTAGAGTCTGTGGGAGATCTGGCTAGAGACAGATTCTTTCAGACGGGATGTGGTGAATGCAACTTTCTGTGGGAGATCTGGCTAGAGTCTGTGGGAGATCTGACTAGAGACATATTCTTTCAGACGGGATGTGGTGAATGCAATTTTCTGTGGGAGATCTAACTAGAGACATATTCTTTCAGACTCGATGTGGTGAATGCAACTTTCTGTGGGAGATCTAGCTAGAGTCTATGGGAGATCTGGCTAGAGACAGATTCTTTCAGACGGGATGTGGTGAATGCAACTTTCTGTGGGAGATCTGGCTAGAGTCTGTGGGAGATCTGACTAGAGACATATTCTTTCAGACGCGATGTGGTGAATGCAACTTTCTGTGGGAGATCTGACTAGAGTCAGATTCTTTCAGATGCGATGTGGTGAATGCAACTTTCTATGGGAGATCTGACTAGAGACATATTCTTTCAGACGCGATGTGGTGAATTCAACTTTCTGTGGAAGATCTGGCTAGAGTCTGTGGGAGATCTAACTAGAGACATATTCTTTCAGACGCGATGTGGTGAATGCAACTTTCTGTGGGAGATCTAGCTAAAGTCTGTGGGAGATCTAACTAGAGACATATTCTTTCAGACGGGATGTGGTGAATGCAACGTAATGCAAACGATATGCGACCTGATGATGATGAAGATGATGATGATAATGTTGAAATTAAGAATTTTATTGAGGAATCATTCACAAAGGGTTACATCAGGCCAAGAGACACAACATAACACTCTATGATGACCTCATCATTAAGGAAATGGCAGAGCAGAACCAGTACAGCCCAGTCCAGGAACAGTGTATGGGATTGGAACTGAAGAATGATAACATGAGACTCCATATAGAGCTACTCTAGAGAAACAATCTGATCATCACAGTCGACTCACTGTCGAGATAATGTTTGTATTCTCAATTTATCATGAGCTATAATATATTAGAAGCATGTTGAGACACAATAACATCTTATACACTTCAAATCTGTAGAAGTTGAATTGGAGAAAACCAATGAAGAGAACCAATGAAGAGAACCAATTTTTGGGGGTTTTATAAATAAAACTAGACAGTCCAATGTGGCAACTGTTTTTCCTTTTCTATTAAAAAACAATGTTCCTTCCAGTAGAAGTGATAGGAAGCCATGAAAATAAAGCTTTGCAACAGGAGAGAATCTGATCATCTGAAGTTTCCAACTGCTCTCCACGCGAATAAGTGTTTAGCTTTGTGAGACTCGAAGGTGGGCGTGTGTCCTGGGCTATGAGTGTCTTCCATGATCGGGTCGTCAGCTGCATCGGAAGTTAATGAAGCGTCAGTGGTTGAATGTGCTACATATTTCATGTCCGCTGATAAGAAATCACTAACTGTGCGATAATGTGGCACAACATGAGGTGAGTGACGTGTTTAGACTAGCACTGTGAGTTAGTGCTGGAAAGCATAGTGGTTACAGCACTGGCTTGAAGATGTTATGATGGTTATGGTTATGGTTATGGATGGCCCCAGTATCACTACAAAACGAATTAAAATTCATAATTGCTCAACCGCCCGTGCCAGTGGAATCATACGAATTACTAACTCATCTCAGCACACGCCAAAAGACATAAGGCGAAACCGCATAGAAAGTGAACACAGCCAACTGTTCCTTGTCATACGATATCATCATTCGTCGTAAATAATTGAAATATCAAAACATGATCAAAACGGATGAGACACGCAGCTCACGGTGTGCACAGGGCAGAGGAGATGATTACGGGTTCAACATTAGTCAATTCACGCAACTTTAAAAAAAAAAGAATATTTGGTAACTGATTCACTACAACAGCTTAAACAACCACTGGCCACCTTACTTATAAATGGGGGTCAAGGCAAAGAAAAGCAGGCAGATTGGAAACTGCAGTAAAGTTGATTGTATAAGAGTAATTTAAAAAAAAAATAGCATGGTTAAAGCTTGATGTAATTAATGAAAATGAATTTCGTTCATTAATTACGTAAATCTTTGACTATATCAATTGTAAATGCTGCGGTCTAGCGCGGCGAAGGTAAACAATTCACTTTCCTACCACAGTGTGATGATGCACAGGTTTCCCTTTACCAAGTAAACAACGGGAGCTAACTCACATTGAGTCAACAGTTAAGCTAGGAAACAAAGTGCTGTCCCTTATACAAGTTCGCTTTCAAAAATATTCGGCCTGTTGGGCCGAAACGTCGTTTAATCTGTGTCGTCTACTTTTCGCGTAAAGCTTCTAACATACCATTTTTTCTATTTTTAATTTTTCCTCACATTCAGCTTTACTGCAGCTTCACATTTTTATGCATTCATTTGCATTTCTTTGCCTTAACCCTTCACTTTCAAATGTTGCAGCCAAATATTCTAGAATTCTTGTTTTTGGAAAGTAAGAATAAATATTCTATTTCTTAAAAGCCACTTTCAGCATTTTCTTACAGTAGACATGCTTACCATTTTTCTTGTTTTTCTTTTTTCTGTTCCGTCTTCGACCACCGACTATCAAAGTGCTGCAGTCGTTGGTACAGCTGTTGTCATTGATCGCCCGGTTGATGGCGTTGTAGATTTTCTCCTTCAACGGGGACCGCATTACAGAGTTACTGTTGCTGCATGGCGCTCCTGTTGGTATAGTGAGAGAAAGTATAGTTAAGTTGGGGGTGTGAGAAGGTATAGTTAAGTTGGAGGGTGGGGGTGGGTGGGAGAAAGCATAGTTAAGTTGGGGGTGTGAGAAGGTATAGTTAAGTTGGAGGGTGGGGTGGGTTGGAGAAAGTATAGTTAAGTTGGAGGGTGGGGGTGGGTGGGAGAAAATATAGTTAAGTTAGGGGTGTGAGAAGGTATAGTTAAGTTGGAGGGTGGGGTGGGTGGGAGAAAGTATAGTTAAGTTGGAGGGTGGGGGTGGGTGGGTGGGTGAAAGTATAGTTAAGTTGGGGGTGTGAGAAGGTATAGTTAAGTTGGAGGGTGGGGTGGGTGGGAGAAAGTATAGTTAAGTTGGAGGGTGGGGGTGGGTGGGAGAAAGTATAGTTAAGTTGAAGGGTGGGGGAAAGTATAGTTAAGTTGGAGGGTGGGGGTGGGTGGGAGAAAGTATAGTTAAGTTGGGTTGTGAGAGAAAGTATAGTTAAGTTGGAGGATGAGAGAAGGTATAGTTAAGTTGGGTTGTGAGAGAAGGTATAGTTAAGATGGAGGATGAGATAAGGTATTGTTAAGTTGGGTTGTGAGAGAAAGTATAATTAAGTTGGAGGATGAGAGAAGGTATAGTTAAGTTGGGTTGTGAGAGAAGGTATAGTTAAGTTGGAGGATGAGAGAATGTATAGTTAAGTTGGGTTGTGAGAGAAGGTATAGTGAAGTTGGGGGTGAGAGAAGGTATAGTTAAGTTGGGTTGTGAGAGAAGGTATAGTTAAGTTGGAGGATGAGAGAAGGTATAGCTAAGTTTTGTTGAGTAAGTTGGTGTTGCTGCAAGAAACGATCTGTCAGCTTTCACTCTTTTGGGTGCAAACGTCATGTATTATACTGACTTTATTGTATTTGAATCACACTCAATGACGAAATAACCCAAGATGCAACAAAGCTTGATAAATCAACGGAAAGCTATCACCACTGCTGTCCAACAAGGAAATACATTTAGAGACAAACGGGCACTCTACTATACAATCTTCATCACGAAGTTATGATACTAGAAATGCATGACAAATAGACTCAAGAACAATACGAAAATAGAATCAAGAACAATACGAAAAATAGACTCAAGAACAATACGAAAAATAGACTCAAGAACAATACGAAAAATAACCACCTCATCATCATCATCATCATTACACACAGGACGACTCCATAGGTGCTCCGATATCCCCCTCGAGAATATTGTCCAATGTACACGAACTCTGTAACACTGGCTGGGATCCAGAGCGGATAGGTTTTTTTATTGGCTGATAATTCTGTCCGGGCAGCTGCCATATTTTTGACCTGCTCTTTTCGGTTTTAAACACCAGAGGATCTTTAACGTGCACGAGTGCACACGGGATCTCTTGTTTATGTTCGTTATCCGAGAGGGCTAGATATCGGATCTCACTACCCAAGAGGTCAGGGGAGAGTAACGTCATATAGCAAGCACGGATTCATTTAATTCTATTTTTGAAAGACCGTCACCGCAGCTGGTTGGGATTGAACCAGGGTCCTTTCTGCCCTAGGGCCGACAACTTACTTCTGGACTACCAATTTCCACAAATGAAGTGTGTTAGCTGCATGACAGGAAACGACCTGAGAGATAAGATCTGAAATGACGAACTGAGAAAAAAGTTGGGAACCATGTTCGTCACTGTGAACATAAAGAATGAACAGATAGAATGCTGATACCACGTCCTGAGACAGAAAGATCAACAAACTACAGAAAGAACATTCATTAAACGTTACAAGAACACAGGATCTAAGGACCGATCAAGAACAAATATGCGTTGATGGAATATTAGAAAAACTAGGAAACAACAGCAGTAGAGGCCAACAGTAATGGAAAATTCTGCAAACTGTATCTCCTCTCGACGCTTAAAGGCAAAGTTGATTCTGCGACATTATAAATACACTAGCCCTATAATAAATATACTAACCCCATCATAAATATACTAACCCCATCATAAATATATTAATCCCATCATAAATATACTAACCCCATCATAAATATACTAACCCCATCATAAATATACTAACCCCATCATAAATATACTAACCCATCATAAATATATTAACACCATCATAAATATATTAACCCCATCATAAATATACTAACCCATCATAAATATATTAACCCCATCATAAATATACTAACCCCATCATAAATATATTAACCCATCATAAATATAATAACTCCATCATAAATATACTAACCCCATCATAAATATATTAACCCATCATAAATATATTAACCCCATCATAAATATATTAACCCCATCATAAATATATTAACCCATCATAAATATATTAACCCATCATAAATATAATAACCCCAACATAAATATACTAACCCATCATAAATATATTAACCCATCATAAATATAATAACCCCATCATAAATATACTAACCCATCATAAATATACTAACCCATCATAAATATATTAACCCATCATAAATATACCAACCCCATCATAAATATACTAACCCCATCATAAATATATTAACCCCATCATAAATATAGTAACCCCATCATAAATATATTAACCCCATCATAAATTTACTAACCCCATCATAAATATATTAACCCCATCATAAATATACTAACCCCATCATAAATATAATAACCCCATCATAAATATAATAACCCCATCATAAATATATTAACTCCAACATAAATACACTGACCATACCGTTTAAAAAACACTTCAAACCCATTATTCTTTATCTAAAACTCTGAGAAAACATCCACTCAAAACGATCTTTTAAAGGTCCATGTTGGGTCATACCTCTGTTTTCCTTCAATAAAAGAGCATAATGCGGAATGTTTCTCTAGAACTCTTATAGCTACATCACACTTCTGTTAGTCGCTATTTTATTGGCAGAATGCATGACGTTATCTGGGCATCAGTGGTGGGAGACACATAGCTGACTGTTTGTATCAGGATCATTGAACCAAAACTGATCAAGACCCAACTCCACATCATCGTGGTGGCTGTGATAGTCTGGTCAGACAATTAGGGCCCCAAGAGGGGAAAGACAACATTGAACTCAATTGTGCTAGGCATAAGGGCCCCAAGAGGGGAAAGACAACATTGAACTCAATTGTGCTAGGCAGAAGGGCCCCAAGAGGGGAAAGACAACATTGAACTCAATTGTGCTAGGCAGAAGGGCCCCAAGAGGGGAAAGACAACATTGAACTCAATTGTGCTAGGCAGAAGGGCCCCAAGAGGGGAAAGACAACATTGAACTCAATTGTGCTAGGCAGAAGGGCCCCAAGAGGGGAAAGACAACATTGAACTCAATTGTGCTAGGCAGAAGGGCGCAGATAATCGCAGCATGCTGTAAACTACGACATAACGGAACTACGCCCACTTAACGCCCTTTTAAGGAGCACATGTTGCGGCAAGCAACATGCCGCCATTTTATCACAAAAGACCACGTGAAATAAAAAATGATCTAATTAATTAAATTACAAATATAAAATCAGAAATAGATCTATAACAAGATAATAAATATGATGTCACGTTTAACATACATCATTATCAAACACCGTGATAAATCAACAACCGAAGATATTCAATTTGCAGCAGCCATATTGTAAGCCGGCAGGATGGAACTTCCACAGGATGTATTGAAACCAAAGTTATAAATGGAAACATTATCACAAACAGAAATGTACATCCACGTCACAGAATGGCAGCTCAATCAAATGAGTCCTCATTAATCGTTGGTTTCATGAAAACACTGAGATCTTAAAACGTGGCAGACTTACCAAAACCCAGACTCCACTTTCTGTTTTGCAGGGACTGGAAAATGAGGTCACCTTTAGCTTTGAATACCACGTACATTGGGTGTGTGTGTGTGTACCTGTTGGGGGTGCTCACTCGGCTCTCACCTGAGACTACGCACACACAATGTGTAAGGAGGAGCACGTTTCTTCTTACCGGTGAGGTCAAGGTTGGATTCCATTCTCTGGGAGAGTATACCTGAGAGTTCTGTTGGCAGAGTTACGGTTGCTTGTTAGAGTTTAAAAAGTGCAATTTTAGTGGAATGTCAATAGGTATATTGTTGTGATTATTTGAGAAGATTTTTCTTTGATTTCATTTTCTTCTTTTTTAAATATGTTTTTTTTTGATGGTGGTAATTCTTTCAATGTCTGACACAATCAGAACCACTTTAAAATTTTAATTTAACAAATTATTTCCTAGTAGCTGATTTAAACACAAACATGTATTGAGTTTTGTCACTGCTGTTGTTGTTGTTATTGTTGTTATTGTTGTTGTTATTGTTGTTGTCGTTGTTGTTATTGTCGTCGTTGTTGTTGTTGTTGTTGTTATTGTTGTTGTTGTTATTGTTGTTGTTGTTATGGATCCAGAAGCCTGTGAGCTGACGCCCTTCGACCTAATGCCACGTATGATATCTGCAGGTACTTCTGAGTTCCCTTGTAGTTCCGTACAAGGTGTTCCATTTATCGTGTCTTTGATGAAGTAGAGTCTCTCAGATATCAATGAGATTTAGACATTCCAATAGGTGAGTTTGCCACTGATAAGATAAACCATACAACGGACAAAACATATAAATTATGAGAAGATAAAAACATAGAAACAGAATAGGATTAAGAAAGAAGAAGCAAGAGAGGAAAAATCAGTAATAGATAGTTGCATAAATGTTACCATATATATGTCTCGATGAGCTAAAGGAGAACATTACAGCAGCATATGTTGGCGAGTAACTGGCGGCAATGCAGTAACTGTTGTTGGGAACAGAGAAATAATCGCAATGCTGCGGTAAAGCTGGTAGCATACTCCAAGGTATGGTGACGGCTTTACAAGGAAGGAACACAACACAATACTGACGTTTCGGCCTGTGGCCTTCTTCAGAATACAGGGACAACGACAAAATTTTGATTTATCCAACATGTAGTTATAGATAATTGTGCTTCACCGTTTGTTGTCGTTGTCCCTGTAATCTGAAGAAGGCCACAGGCCGAAACGTCAGTGTTGTGTTCCTTCCTTGTAAAGCTGTCACCATACCTTTGAGTAATTATCACGCCTTACTACTGGCTCCCCAGTAACTGTTGTCGTTCTTAACTGCAATAATCACGTGATAGTGAACGTGACAAAATGGATGAGAGCTTTTCTTGGCTTATTCAAGATCTTCAAATAGCCACTGCTGAGATGAAATGTGTTAGAGGAGTAGCAGGAGAGAAACGAAGAGATAGAATCAGAAATAAAGAACTGAGAAAAGAAGCTAAGATTACTTCCCGTCATTGAATGCATAAAGAAACAACAGAAAAGATTAGGCCACGTGATAAGACAGAAAAAAACAAAACACAACACACCGAGCCTTTAATAAACGTTACGAGAACATGCAACTCAAGGGTAGACCACGAAACAGATGAATTAATGGAGTGTTAGAAACACCAGGAAACATAACAGCAGCAGAACCCAACAGAAGAGCAAACTACGGCAAACTATATTTCCTCTCGAAGCTGAAAGGAAAATGAGGAAGGAAAGAAGAAGAAGATCAAATGTGCAGCAACGCGATTTATATTAAGACTTTCTGTTAGCATCTCCTGACAGACTTCATAATTGTTGTTGCCTGTTGTTTATTACCGCTCAACAGCTTTATATCATTAGCTAAGTCCCAAGGGACTGGATTTTGCATGAAAATCACTTTTTCCTATTTTTTTTTCACACCTGCAGCTGTGTGCTCAGGTGTCTCTCGCCATACAGGCAGATAATCTCCGACTTCAGATGTACACATTTTGAGCGTCCAAAGTTTTACGCTTTGAGTCCAAAATCTACCCTATTAATTTTGCCCGGGCAGCCGCCATTTTTGCTCTACTCTTTTCGATTTAAAACTGCCAAAGGTTATTTAACGTGCCCACAGTGCACACGGGACCTCCTGTTTGTGGCCGTTTTCTGAGAGGGCTAGACATCGGATCGCACTACCTACAGACCAGGGAAGGGTAAAGACACGCTTTCCATTAATTAGATTTTTTTTCCCCATCCGCCTGAGGTGGGAATTTAACCCACGACCTTCTTATCCAGAGTCCGACGCCTTACCTCCAGACCACCCCCCCCCTAACCTTCATAATTGATCCCAACCACGTGAGGGACTGATTGATTAGTTGGCGTTGGTCCGCATGCTTGAGTTCTTTAATTTCGTCTAAATCTTGCGTTTTGCTCATGACAGGGCACATTGAGCGCTCATCAACTTCAACATGACCGGCGTTGAAAAGCGCGTGGCACTCAAAGACCTGTGTTTGACCTAAACCTCTTCTTCTTTTTTCCTTCATCATTTGCCTTTCAGTTATGAGTGGACGTAAATTTTACGGTCTTTTGTACTTCTATTGACCTCTCCTACCGTCATGTTTCGTAGTATTTCTAATATTCCATCAATCCATATTTTTCGTGGTCGGCCCTTGAGTTTGGCGCACTAGCATAGCTTATTAAAGGCTGGATATTTCTTTCTGTCTTATCGCGTGGCCAAATCATTGTATATGTTGTTTCTTTATAGAATCTATTGCATGAATTATCCCGTTTCTTTAGTTCGTCATTTCTGATCTTATCTCTCAGGCTGTTTCCTGCCATTCGTCTAACACATTTCATCACTATAGTGGTTATTTTTCTTATTGCTCTTTTATTTAGGGTTCACATCTAGCATTGGTAGCACAATGTTGCAATGAAGGTTGTATTGTAGAGTGTCAACGTTTTACCTAAAAAATATTCACAAAGCGGCTGAAATTGTATTTCAATCGTCTCCGTTGAGTGTTAACCAATCTTCATGCAAAATGTGAAGAAAAATTCGTTGGCCGAGTTTCTCCATGTTGTCAGCCATCTCACTGGTCGTAACCGGAACACAAGCAAGCTTAAGAAATGGCTGACAGAAGCTAGCCACGTGTAGACAGCATTGACATACATACATACCACACTTGGGAGCACTGGCCTTCACATACATGTGCTAATTAGTCAAGTTGCTATTTCATGTAAATGATAAACTTTCCGATAAGAAAAGTGAAGGTAAAAGTTCCATTCCATAGCTTGCTAAGCGTATGGAAACAATGGTGCTAGTGGAACATCTGTAGGTGATGGGGTTGGCAGGCCGCCTTTACTTCGCATAAAAATCTCGACAACCCATTTTTAGAGGCTGGGTGAACCCTGGAGCCGTGTCGGTTAGAAAAGAAATACGCCACTTCTGGGGATCGAACTCGGACCCTTCTGATCATGAAACGAGGACACTAACCACTGAGCATTCAAGGCTTTCCATGTAGATCTGGTATATATTTATGTTCATCGCTAATAGGGTCTACAGTTTATCATTTGTTGTTGTTCCATCGTTGATCCATCGTTGATCCATTGTTGTTCCATCGTTGATCCATCATTGATCTATCGTTGAACCATCGTTGATCCATCGTTGATCCATCATTGATCCATCGTTGATCTATCGTTGTTCCATCGTTGATCCATCATTGATCTATCGTTGATTTATCACTGATCCATCATTGATCTATCGTTGATCCATCGTTGATCCATCGTTGATCCATCATTGATCCATCACTGATCTATCATTGATCCATCGTTGATCCATCGTTGATCCATCACTGATCCATCGTTGATCCATCGTTGATCCATCATTGATCTATCATTGATCCATCGTTGATCCATCGTTGATCCATCACTGATCCATCATTGATCTATCGTTGATCCATCGTTGATCCATCATTGATCTATCGTTGATCCATCACTGATCCATCATTGATCTATCGTTGATCCATCATTGATCTATCGTTGATGCATCATTAATCTATCGTTGATCCATCACTGATCCATCACTGATCCATCATTGATCTATCGTTGATCCATCACTGATCCATCATTGATCTATCGTTGAACTATCGTTGATCCATCATTGATCTATCGTTGATCCATCGTTGATCCATCATTGATCTATCGTTGATCCATCATTGATCCATCGTTGATCCATCGTTGATTCATCGTTGATCCATCATTGATCCATCGTTGATCCATCACTGATCCATCATTCATCTATCGTTGATCCATCGTTGATCTATCGTTGATCTATCGTTGTCCTATCGTTGATCCATCATTGATCTATCGTTGATCCATCGTTGATCCATCATTGATCTATCGTTGATCCATCATTGATCCATCATTGATCCATCGTTGATCCATCGTTGATCCATCACTGATCCATCATTGATCCATCGTTGATCCATCACTGATCCATCATTGATCTATCGTTGATCCATCATTGATCCATCGTTGATCCATCACTGATCCATCATTGATCCATCGTTGATCCATCACTGATCCATCATTGATCCATCGTTGATCCATCATTGATCCATCATTGATCCATCACTGATCCATCATTGATCTATCGTTGATCAATCACTGATCCATCATTGATCTATCGTTGAACTATCGTTGATCTATCATTGATCTATCGTTGATCCATCGTTGATCCATCATTGATCTATCGTTGATCCATCATTGATCCATCATTGATCCATCGTTGATCCATCGTTGATCCATCATTGATCTATCGTTGATCCATCGTTGATCCATCATTGATCTATCGTTGATCCATCATTGATCCATCATGGATCCATTGCGAGGTGATTTCTTTGTTATTTTGTGAAAAGACTCGTTGTGATTCGTTGTTTGAAGGTCTGAACGCGGCTTTACTTACTGTATTATTATTATTATTATTATTATTATTATCATTATCATTATTATTATTAATTATCATTATCATTATTATTATCATTATCATTATTATTATTATTATTATCATTATTATTATTATTAATAAATAATAATGATAATAGTAATCATCATCAAGTACCGGGCCTGCTGGCGTAGGTGATCATGTCTCTCCACAACTTTCGATCTCAACAGTTATTATCATTTCTGTTGTTCACCTTCTGCCAAGCCATTCTCTTAACCAGTCTGGTATTTTCTTGTCTTTGCTTCCCTCTATCTCTTCGTCCCTCAATTTTCCCAGTTGTTATAATATATTCCAGCTGTTCTCTTCTCATTACATGACCAAAAAAAGATGATTGTTTCTTCCTAATATTGGAAATTAGCTATCTTTTTGCTTTGGCCTCTTTCAGAACGTTTTCATTACTCTTCCTAGCTGTCCATGACATTATCAACTTTCTTCTTCAAAACCACATTTCTACAGAATTGTTGTGGCGATTCATGATTATGCAAAAAAGTTACGACGGTGGTTTTCTGTTGCCTTCCGTCGGTTTCTTTACGGTTGGCTCCGCTAGCCTTTGACTAAAAAGTCTCACCCACAAGGCAGTGGGATTGTTTTACTTCGGAGTTCCCTCCCGTAGCCTTTTACTCTCCCGAGCTCACCTGCAAGGCAGCAGGGCAGTAACAGTAATAATAACAACGATGATACTACTAATAATAATGATAATGGTAATGATCATGATAAAAATAATAATAATTGACAACTCTTTATTGTACAAGGTTTCGCATAAGGAGGCAATCTGTTCATCAGAAGTTTCCCATGTCGAGCTAGTATTTCGGACCTTTTGCTTCTGGATACTCTAGAGGAGGTGGGTTCACCTTGGTCACGACTCCCAGGCGTCGATCTCCTAGTGCACTGAACTTAAAGGTTCATACTTTGCTCTCTATATAATAACTTAAAGATATAGAAGGTGCGAGCATCTAACTTCAGAACAAAATAGATTCTTCTTCAAAAAGTGTCCTGGCAGCGACATGCAACCCTGACGTGTTTGTTCTTTATCAACGGTCAATGTATTATTTAAATGTTTATCTTCAGCAGGGGATCTATGTATCATCATCTGGTTAAGTTGAACTAATCACTCGGGTTGATGTACCCTGAGTTCAGGAACTTCGGTCAGGACCGCATCATGTAATGTTCTGTGTACTTCAAAACTAGACCGATCTCACATGCTAGAGGGAGATCATCTGACCCACAGAAGGAAGCCTGAAATACAAACTGTGAGTAACTAAGGCGGGTTGCAACCAGTGCTACAAACTACAAAGAACTAATGAGGACTTTAGCCAGCAGTTTAAACAATGAGGGACTAATAGGTCATCAACCACAATACAAACTAGGAAGAACTAAAAAGGGCTTCAACCTGAACTACAAACTAAGAAGTACTAAAAAGGGTTTCAACAAGGACTATAAAGTATGAAGAACTAACGAGAACATCAACCAGCACTATAAAGTATGAAGAACTAATGAGAACATCAACCAGCACTATAAAGTATGAAGAACAAACAAGAACATCAACCAGCACTATAAAGTATGAAGAACTAATGAGAACATCAACCAGCACTATAAAGTATGAAGAACAAAAAAAGGCTTCAAACAGCACTACAAAATGCTAAGAACTAAAGATGACTTCAAACAGCATTACAAACTACGAAGAACTACAGAGGGCTTCAACCAGCACTAAAAACTAAGAACTAAAGAGGGCTTCAAATAGCATCATAAAGCATGACAAACTAAAGAAGGGTTCAACCAGCAATACAAAATACGAAGAACTAAAGTGGGCTTCAAATTGCACGAAGAACTAAAAAGAACTTCAACCAACACTATACAGTATAAAGAACTAAAGACGGTTTCAATCAGCAGTAAATACTATGAGTGTCTACTGCGACTTCAACACAATACGAAGAACTAAAGAGGATTTAAATCAGCACAGGAAACTAAGTATAATTAAAGAAAGCTTCAACCAGCACAACAAATTACAAAGAACCAAAGAAGGATTCCACTAACACTACAAAGTATGAAGAACTAAAGCAGGCTTCCATCAGCACTACAAACTAATAAGAGCTAATGAAGGCTTCTACCAGCACTAATAAGTATGAAGAACTTAAGAAGGCTTCTAACAGCACTACAAAGAATAAAGGCATTTAAAAAAAATGCTTTTACCAGCTCTACAAAGTATGAAGAACTAATGACGGCTTCTACCTACACTACAAATTATGAAGAACTTCAAGAATACTGTTCTGCTCGTGGTTCTTACTGTTTCAGGTTTGCATTGAAGGTTATTCACCGACGAGAAGAAGAATCAAGTGTCTTATAAGCGATAGTTAAGTGCATTGAACTCTAACACACTTTGTGACAAACGGAAAACACCACTTGTAACATACAATATGTTGTGTTAAATTTTATTGACAGTAAACAGCAATATAAAATATATTAAGAATAATCAACACCATATGTTACACCTACGGAAGCATAAGACTGACAATATTATTCTAAATTATTCACCTTTCTCTGCCGCTTATTCTCTCTCACTCTCTATCTCTCTCTCTCTCTCTCTCTCTCTCTCTCTCTCTCGCTCTCTCTCATCTTTCTTGGTGACATTCTCAATGTCCTGGCATAGAAATACTTGCTTTATTCCACTCTTTATATCCTCACATACCACACATATCAACAGAAGTACACTCATGCTACTTTAGTGCAAAAAAAAAGAACCAGCTGGCAAAGAGAACATATAATCCAGTACCTGCACTTTCACTGTCTAGTGTACTTTCAAGAGAGCATTTTAAGTCCTGTAACTTGTATCCTGTTCTGTGTCCGTAGTAGTATTATTTTGTAGACAAAACCAGCTTTCCAAAAAAAATGAAGAAGATACTATACAATCCGTTTTTGACAATAGAAACAAGAAAAATGAGTTCTTAAATGTTATGTAGAGCCAGTCTTAACATATGGATGTGAATCATGGACAATAGGTCAACAGGCAAGAAATTTAATGGTGGCTGTAGAAATGTGGTTTTACAGAAGAATGTTAAGAATACAATGGACAGTTAAGAAGAGTAATGAAAACATTCCGAAAGAGACCAAAGCAATAAGAAAGTAAATTTGGCCATTCGATGAGAAGGGACCAACTGGAATATATAGTGACAACTGATAAAATTAAGAGACGAACAGATAAAGGGAAGCAAAGAGAAAAGATACCTGACAGCTTAAGAGAATGGCTGGCAGAAGGTCAACAACAGAAATGATAAATAACTGTCGAGATTGAAAGTTGTGGAGAGAGATGATCACCTATGCCAGCAGGCATGGTACTTGATGATTATCGAACAGCCCATAAATGCCCATATCTGTTCCGCAGCAAGACCCGGATTATGATTTTGAAATGTGATAAAGTAGTCCTTAAGTCTACCCCCGATCTCCTCTCATGAATCTAGGCAACATCCATCCTGACGAACATGAAACTTGGAGGCAAGATCGAGGTTGTTACAAATAAATCTCCACCATCTCGTCATTCATCACGAGATCACGGCCTATTTACGGATAGACGATCGTCGATCGTGATGACGTAGCACACACAATAATGAATACCCCCACAAACGCCTGATTACTCTGGGGAATGCAGTTTAAAAAAAAAACGCACGATACACCGTAGCGATGGCGCAAAATCCTTAAAGTGAAACATTCGGTTGACTTCGCAGAGCAATCGTTGTTAAGAAGCTTTAACTTATAAAGAAGACGAAATCCAAAGGCAGCCATTGAACAAAAGATGCACTGTTATCAATTCAAATGATGCGTTGAACAATGTAATTGACAATGTAAAAATGGAATGGACAAATACAAATTGAAAGGTAAAGTTACAACTATATTGTGTGAGAGGAATCCACTGGAGACAATCCCCACGTTGTGTGAGAGGAATCCACTAGAGACAATCCCCACGTTGTGTGAGAGGAATCCACTAGAGACAATCCCCACGTTGTGTGAGAGGAATCCACTAGAGACAATCCCCACGTTGTGTGAGAGGAATCCACTAGAGACAATCCCCACGTTGTGTGAGAGGAATCCACTAGAGACAATCCCCACGTTGCGGCTGAAAGCATAATTTAAAAATGACAAACCACACAAATTAAAACCAGACAATCTAACCCTCGTCTCATTCCTTCGTAGCGGATCAAAGAGACAGTATTAATGTAGGTACCTATTTCTACATGTCTTGTTTATTTTCACTTGTGCCCCCCACCCTTCTCTCTCTCTCTCTCTCTCTCTCTCTACTGAAAAGCTGTAAATAAATATGTGTACATTTAAAGTAAAATTATACTTGATCACAAGACAGTAGTATTATCACAAAGAAATATTTTATAAAATTTTTTTAATCCCATATTGTGCTATCAGTGCAAAACATGGTCACTAATAGATAAACAAAACAAAGCCACCACATAGATGAGATTTTTTAAGAAAGCGCTTGGAGAACAAGAAGTGACAGAATCAGAAATAATATCACGAGAGAGAGAGAGTGTGTGTGAGAGAGAGAGAGAGAGAGAGAGAGAGCGAGAGAGAGAGAAAGAGAGAGAGAGAGAGAGAGATTTGGCGTTGAATCAATGCTAAGCTACATACAGAGACAACAAATGAAATGGTTTGTTCATCTCGATATATTGTCAAGAGATTCTATCCAATACAAAACAGATATTAAAAGAGGAGATGAAAGAAGAGCCGTGATAGACCTAGAGTAAGATGGACAGACAACAGAAGAGCCCGTGATAGACCTAGAGTAAGATGGACAGACAACAGAAGAGCCCGTGATAGACCTAGAGTAAGATGGACAGACAACAGAAGAGCCCGTGATAGACCTAAAGTAAGATGGACAGACAACAGAAGAGCCCGAGGTAAACCTAGAATGAAATGGACAGACAACAGAAGAGCCCGTGATATACCTAGAGTAAGATGGACAGACAACAGAAGAGCCCGTGATAGACCTAGAATGAGATGGACAGGCAACAGAAGAGCCAGGGATAGACCTAGAGTAAGATGGATAGACAACAGAAGAGCCCGTGATAGACCTAGAATGAGATGGACAGGCAACAGAAGAGCCTGGGATAGACCTAGAGTAAGATGGACAGACAAAAGAGGAGCACGTGATAAATCCAGAGTGAGTTGGATTGGCAACAGAAGAGCCAGGGATAGACCTAGAGTAAGATGGACAGACAACAGAAGAGCACGTGATAAACCCAGAGTGAGTTGAATTGGCAACAGAAGAGCCAGGGATAGACCTAGAGTGAGATGACAGACAACAGAAGAGCCCGTGATAGACCCAGAGTAAGATGGACAGACAACAGAAGAGCCAGGGATAGACCCAGAGTAAGATGGACAGACAACAGAAGAGTCCGTGATAGACCCAGAGTAAGATGACAGACAACAGAAGAGAGCGTGATAGACCAAGAGTAAGATAGACAGACAACAGAAGAGCCCGTGATAGACCCATAGTAAGATGGACAGACAACAAAAGAGAAACACTACTACAACATCAAATGACAATGGCTGAGGGTGCCAAAATGGCAAGAACTACAACTTTGCATCTCCCTCGACACCTGAAGGGAGGTAAGAGTAGATCGTGAGAGTGAGGGAGCAAAATTGTTCTTGGCGAATTCATTCCACCTAACAACATGTGAATGAGTGAGTGATGTTCTAATACAGCTGTTACTGGCTGCACCAGAAGTAGACCTGGTGTACGGACGACACACACCTCGTTATGTTTTGAAAGTTTTAAACTGAAGCTACATAATTTATGTTCAGTAAAAAAAAAATAAATAAAATAAAGAGCCCCCGTCACGACAAGTGGCATATAGGGAATATGGTGTTAGTGACCATACATTTTACAGACATTTAGCACATGATTTTTGGGATGATGTGGTCGGTATTACGCCCGTACTGCTTTACTTTCCCAGAAAAAAATCCGGTACCCATTTAAGGCTGGGTGAACCCGGAAGCCGTCAGTTGGGATCGAACCCTACCCCTTGTCCTTTGTAGTCTAGTTCACTAACCACTGACTATCGCGGCTCCATTTTATGTTTAGACTAAATAAAAATGATCATCATCATTAAGTACCTAGCCTGCTGGCGTAGGTGATCACGTCTCTCCGTAACTTTCGATCTCGACAGTTATTTATCATTTCTGTTGCTGACCTTCTGCCAAGCGATTCTCTTCAACTGTCTGGTAACTTTTCTCTTTGCTTCCCTCTATCTCTACGTTCCTCGATTTTTTTTCCAGTTGTCACAATATACTCCAGCTATTCTCCTCTCATTACATGCTAAAAAATGTTGATGATTTCCTCTTGATATTGGAAATTAGCTCTCTCTTTGCTTTGGCCTCTTTCAGAACGTTATCATTACTCTTCTTAGCTGTCCATGGTATTCTCAACAATCATCTGTAAAACCACATTTCTACAACCTCCATTGATTTTCTTGTTTGTCGCTCCATTGTCCATGATTCACATCCATATGTTAAGACTGGCTCTACATAACATTTAAAAACTGTTTTTGTTGTTTCTATTGTCAAAAGGGGATTGCACAGTATCTTCCTCATTTTTTGGAAAGATGCTTTTGCCTGAGCCATTCTGCATCTTACCTCTGTTGTACATCTACCATCTGAGGTTAACATTGTTCCACTTGTCTTTATTGTACATTGCGACATTGTTTTTGTTTTCATTGCTACCTTTACTTCTGTGTATTTTGTTATTAAGGCTGAGTCCTTTATTTTTGTTTTCCTTCACTATAATGTCTAACATTACTTGTAACTCAATTTCACTCTTAGCGATAATTTCTGAGCCATTCTGCATCTTACCTCTATTGTATATCTATCATCTAATGATATGACACATTACCACTGCTATAATACGTCTACTACTAATAATAACAGCGATCACCTGCTAGGGTTTATATCATGCACGGCAAGGACCAACGTGGACTGGACCCATTAGAGCATCAAGAAACTAAAGTGCAGAAATACTTGCACGACAGGGTCGACTTCTGATGATCAGATTGTCTCCTAGTGCAAGACTCATAGAAGAAAGATCCTATCAATATCGCAATACATAAAACTACTATTACTGTTAAACTTTTATTACTATCAATCTACTTTATACTACTACTACTACTACTACTACTACTACCGCTACTACTACTACTACTACTACTACTGCTACTATTACTACTACTACTACTACTAACGCTACTATTACTACTACTATTACTACTACTACTACTACCGCTACTATTACTACTACTACTACTACTGCTACTATTACTACTACTACTACCGCTACTATTACTACTACTACTACTACTACTGCTACTATTACTACTACTACTACCGCTACTACTACTACTACCGCTACTATTACTACTACTACTAACGCTACTATTACTACTACTATTACTACTACTACTACTACCGCTACTATTACTACTACTACTACTACTGCTACTATTACTACTACTACTACCGCTACTATTACTACTACTACTACTACTACTGCTACTATTACTACTACTACTACCGCTACTACTACTACTACCGCTACTACTACTACTACTACTACTACCGCTACTATTACTACTACTACTACTACTACTACCGCTACTATTACTACTACTACCGCTACTATTACCACTACTGCTACTAATACTGCTACTATTACTACTACTACTACTACTACTATTACTACTAATACAACCGCTACTACTACTATTACTACTACTACTACTAATACTGCTACTACTACTACTACTACCGCTACTATTACTACTACTACTACTACTACTATTACTATTACTACTACTACTACTACCGCTATTATTATTACTGCTACTAATACTGCTACTATTACTATTACTACTACTACTACTACTAAAACTACCGCTACTATTACTACTACTACTACTACTATTACTACCATTACTACCGCTACTATTACTACTACAGCTACTAATACTGCTACTATTACTACTACTACTACTACTACTTCTACTACTACTACTACTACTACCGCTACTATTACTGCTACTGCTACTACTACTATTACTACTAATACTACCACTACTATTACTACTACTACTACTACTGCTACTACTACTACTACTACTACTACTACTACTACTACTACTACCGCTAATCGTCTTGTTTCTGTTAGCAATAACTACAGTGCTACTATTACTCAACGCCTTCTCCCATTTCAATATCATATCATATCATATCATATCTTATCATATCATATAAATAATATAAACTTCGCAAATATTCACTCACTTACGTATAATATAAACCTTTGTTTGACAAACCAATCTTCTCTCATCTACGTATAATATCAACCGTTGTTTGCCATTTTTATCTCGTCTGAATAAAATGTAGTTTGTTTATCATTCTCCTGTTATCTCATCATCAAGTACCGGGCCTAGTGGCGTAGGTGATCATGTCTCTCCACAACATTCGATCTCGGCAGCTATTTATCATTTCTGTTGTTGACCTTCTGCCGAGTCATTCTCTTAAGCTGTCTGTTATTTTTTCTCGTTGCTTCCCTCTGTCTCTTCGTCCCTCAATTTTTCCAGTTGTTACAATATATTAAAGTTGTTCTCTTTTCATTACATGGCCAAAAAATGATGATTGTCTCTTCCGAACATTGGAAATTAGCTCTCTTTTTGCTTTGACCATTCTCAGAACCTCTTCATTACTCTTCTTAGCTGTCCATGGTATTCTCAACATTCTTCTGTAAAACCACATTTCTACAGACTCCAGTGATTTTCTTGTCTGTTGTCCTATTGTCCATGATTCGCATCCGTATGTTAAGACTGGCTCTACGTAACATTTAAGAACTCTTTTTCTTGTTTCTATTGTCAAAAATGGATTGCATAGTATTTTCCTCATTTTTTGGAAAGCTGCTTTTGCCTGAGCCATTCTACATCTCACCTCTTTTGTACATCTTTCCTGTTATCTACATATAATATAAACTTGTGTTTATCATTCTCCTGCCATCTACATATAATATAATTATTTGTTTGTCAAACATTCGCTCATCTTCATATAATGTAATTTGTTACTTGCTAACCCAATCTTCTTCCACGTGTGTGTAAAATAAAACGTTGTTTGCTAATTCAATCTTAGCTCATTTTGACATTATATCAACTTGTGTTTTCCTATACAATTCAATCGTCTCCCATACCCATATAGTATAAACATGTGTTTGCCAAACTTCTCTTATCCGCTTGCAGTATAAACCATCTTTTGCTCACATTCTCTTATCCGTTGTAACATAAACCATCTTTTGCTCACATTCTCTTATCCGTTGTAACATAAACCATCTTTTGCTCACATTCTCTTATCCGTTGTAACATAAACCATCTTTTGCTCACATTCTCTTATCCGTTGTAACATAAACCATCTTTTGCTCACATTCTCTTATCCGTTGTAACATAAACCATCTTTTGCTCACATTCTCTTATCCGTTGCAACATAAACTTTCCTTTCTCACATCCTCTTATCTGTTGCAACATAAACCCTCTTTTTCTCACATCCTCTAATCCGTTGCAACATAAACCCTCTTTTCTCACCTCCTCTTATCCGTTGCAACATAAACCCTCTTTTCTCACCTCCTCTTATCCGTTGCAACATAAACTTTCCTTTCTCACATCCTCTTATCTGTTGCAACATAAACCCTCTTTTTCTCACCTCCTCTTATCCGAAGACAAACCGTTGTTCAAAAAGCTAAAAATAAGAGTGAAGTCAACCCCATCAAACTGCCACTAGGAGCCCTACCTTATATTTCAATACAGTGAAGTCAACCCCATCAAACTGCCACTAGGAGCCCTACCTTATATTTCAATACAGTGAAGTCAACCCCATCAAACTGCCACTAGGAGCCCTACCTTATATTTCAATACAGTGAAGTCAACCCCATCAAACTGCCACTAGGAGCCCTACCTTATATTTCAATACAGTGAAGTCAACACCATCAAACTGCCACTAGGAGCCCTACCTTATGTTTCAATACAGTGAAGTCAACACCATCAAACTGCCACTAGGAGCCCTACCTTATATTTCAATACAGTGAAGTCAACACCATCAAACTGCCGCTAGGAACCCTACCTTATGTTTCAATACAGTGAAGTCAACACCATCAAACTGCCGCTAGGAGCCCTACCTTATGTTTCAATACAGTGAAGTCAACACCACGAAACTGCCACTAGGAGCCCTACCTTATATTTCAATACAGTGAAGTCAACACCATCAAACTGCCACTAGGAGCCCTACCTTATGTTTCAATACAGTGAAGTCAACATCATGAAACTGCATCTAGAAGCCCTACCTTATATTTCAATACAGTGAAGTCAACACCATCAAACTGCCACTAGGATCCCTACCTTATGTTTCAATACAGTGAAGTCAACACCATCAAACTGCCACTAGGAGCCCTACCTTATATTTCAATACAGTGAAGTCAACACCATCAAACTGCCACTAGGATCCCTACCTTATGTTTCAATACAGTGAAGTCAACACCATCAAACTGCCGCTAGGAACCCTACCTTATGTTTCAATACAGTGAAGTCAACACCATGAAACTGCCGCTAGGAGCCCTACCTTATGTTTCAATACAGTAAAGTCAACACCATCAAACTGCCGCTAGGAGCCCTACCTTATGTTTTAATACAGTGAAGTCAACACCATCAAACTGCCGCTAGGAGCCCTACCTTATGTTTCAATACAGTGAAGTCAACACCATCAAACTTCCGCTAGGAGCCCTACCTTATGTTTCAATACAGTAAAGTCAACACCATCAAACTGCCGCTAGGAGCCCTACCTTATGTTTCAATACAGTGAAGTCAACACCATCAAACTGCCGCTAGGAGCCCTACCTTATGTTTCAATACAGTGAAGTCAACACCATCAAACTGCCGCTAGGAGCCCTACCTTATGTTTCAATACAGTGAAGTCAACACCATCAAACTGCCGCTAGGAGCCCTACCTTATGTTTCAATACACTTCTCACAAACTGTCATGATACAATGTGGACAGCATTAAAAAAACTTATAAAACAATTAACATACAACAAACATACAACTGGCATACAAATTAATTGAATCATAAGTAAAGTAGTCAAACATAATGATGCTTGAGATGTAAAGAAAATCAGTAAATTAAAGAGAGAGAAGTACTCATGACTACTATGTTTTCACTTTAAGGATGCTATCTATTAACGCGAACGTAAGTACAGGTCTAGACTTAAGCAGATAACAGTAGCAACAACTCAGGTAGATTTGATAACAAGTCTCTAATCATGACACAGTGGAAACAACGGAAGTGATAAATAGTTCGCTGGTTTCTGGTATGTTTCGGGGCGGCGATACTGCCAGCCGTGATTGGTACAGATTTCATGTTTTATAAATGTTTGTGTTTGTATTCGCTCGATATTAAGATGTTACTTCAAGCATTTTGAAACCGGAGGTGATCTGATCTTCACATATTGTCTTCATTCGTGAGGTTTATCTGTAATTTACCTTTCTGACACTCAGTGGGGGGGGCTACGTCAACTTGGATCAGAACATTACAATATCTGTATTCTGTTGCATTTAGAAACTGGTGGAAACACATTGCTAGTCATTTGGTTGTTTAATTCAAAAGTTATTCTTGCATTTTATGAATAAGTCGTAACTATCTGCCAAAGATGCGACATTTCAAAGATGCGACATCTTGATGCACTTACAGAAGTCTTGTTCACGTTAACATATTGAGAAATACGACATGACAAATGTCCATACTTCAGCGATGCATAACGTTTAGTTTGTCAGTTTGTTGCGTTCCATATTTGTGAGCATTTGTTTAGGTGGTCATTATATTACAACACGCACATTTGTTTGTTTTAATTTAGTGGATTGTAGAATTGACATAAGTATGTTTCTGCTGTTCTTTTCGAATTTCTTGCATATTCCAAAATAACATTTTGGCTTTTATAATTGTAGCATACATTTTTGAAGAAAATCAATAATTATGCAGAGAGTAAAAGAATGTTTGCCACCATAGCGCCTATGATAGCACAAGAGTCAACGTTTGGTTTGAAACTAATATTCTCAAGGCTGCTTTCGGACAACCTGGCCGATCCAGCAGCTTTGTTGACGTCATCGACATCTGGAAATGGATCTGGGACTTCCACGTTATTTTGATTCATGACGTCATTGGTGGTGTCCATCACAGCGTCATTAACGGGTTTGGCGGTTGTGGTGCTTGTGGTAACAATCTCTTTGATGACGTATGTGATGCTGGTATTCATATTGTTCTTGTCTGTGTGAACTTTCTCGGGGTTGATGTACTTGTACCTGGGAATCTCTTTGATGGAGTTAATCAGAGCGCGCTTGATACAAGCCGGGGCATAAAGTCCTGTGATAGAAAGCAAAGTTGAAGTAAATATTTGACTAAAGTGACTAAAGTTTATCTGAAAATAATAGCAAAACAGACTGGAATCAATTACGTATTTTATAAATTAACAAAACAAACTAGCGGTTAATTTTAAAGTTATTTTATTTATATATATTGCCTTTGACGTCTAGACAGACGATTGTTAGTAAGAAAATATGATTAATCAATCTATCTATTGTCCTTTCGAGCCGAAGACGGCACATGGGGCAGAACCACAATCTCAAAAACAGAAACCTTGCGTGCCAAAGTGGCACATATTGCAGAGTTCACTGCTCTAAAATATATGGCGCTGTTTCCATAACAATACTTTTTACAATGACAGCTTGTCAAGCCATCAATCAACCTCCTTAGTCGCCTCTTACGGCCTGGAAGGTCACAGTGTCACTATTCTTTACTTCCCTCATAATGAGGTCCCGGTAACACACGGGAAGATTAATCAATAGTCTAGGTAATATATTAGTGTCGTATGCTGAATGCTATTTTACTGAACAGCTTCTCTCGTGGGTGAATCTGCCACTATTAGACCGACGGAACCAATCTCATATAAACAAGATGCATTTGTGGTGCATCTCCTTTCTCCTGCGTCTTATGTCTTCTAATTTAATATCAATGCTGTCTCAGATGTTGCTGTGGCGTTTTTTATTTTTATTTTTGTTCTCCATGTGCTACGATATGCAGCCAAATTTTCCGTTTCTGTCACTGATAGAGAATTCACTCAAGTAAGTCCTGCAAACATCCTAGTATCCCAGCATTGGTCTCCCCTTCGGTCCCTTTCCGTCCCTCAATTTCGCCATACAATATTTGTTTGGGAATACGATTGCTGTCCATTCTTCTCACGTGACCCAACCACCTTAGTCTCCGACTCCTAAGTGTTGCCATGATAGATGGGAGTTCGGCTCGTTGCAAGACATTCGAGTTGGTTACTTTGTCCTGCCATTTGATGTTCATTAGCTTGCAAAGGCAACACACATGACATCTGTTTAACCTTTTCTTCATGCCCTACATAGGAAGTGCAAGTTTCTGATCCACATTAAAAGTTACCTAATTACTCAACTTTAGTAAATTAAGACATTACGATTTAACAAAATTGGCAAAATGCTAACCTTAACATTTTAACATTTAACAAAACAAATCACTTTGTTGTACTTAGATACATCTGACTGTGTTGACTGAAACATTTCTTATTGAAATAACTTATTTTTGTATTTATCATTATTATGACATTTCCATCAGCATCGTAACAATTTCAGGGTCCAAAAATCACCTAGCAAACTGAATGTCCATTTGAAAAATATATTTGGACACTTGTATCTCTCTCACTGATAAAGATTGATTTAGTGAGGACATTATGAGAATAGTTTCTGTGTTAAATATAAAGATTGATTTAGTGAGGACATTATGAGAATAGTTTCTGTGTTAAATATAAAGATTGATTTAGTGAGGACATTATGAGAATAGTTTCTGTGTTAAATATAAAGATTGATTTAGTGAGGACATTATGAGAATAGTTTCTGTGTTAAATATAAAGATTGATTTAGTGAGGACATTATGAGAATAGTTTCTGTGTTAAATATAAAGATTGATTTAGTGAGGACATTATGAGAATAGTTTCTGTGTTAAATATAAAGATTGATTTAGTGAGGACATTATGAGAATAGTTTCTGTGTTAAATATAAAGATTGATTTAGTGAGGACATCTCTGAGAATAGTTTCTGTGTTAAATATAAAGATTGATTTAGTGAGGACATTATGAACAGTTTCTGTGTTAAATATGAAGATTGATTTAGTGAGAACATCTATGAGAATAGTTTCTGTGTTAAATATAAAGATTGATTTAGTGAGGACATTATGAGAATAGTTTCTGTGTTAAATACAAAGATTGATTTAGTACAAGCATACGACACGTATACATACGGGTGAGCATACGATACGGACACGTTTGAGAACAGTTTCATTGTTAGATATAGAGATTAATTTAATATAGTAGATAGAATGGGAGCCACAATAGCTCAGTGGTTAGTGAAATGGACTACAAAAGATAAATGGTAGGGTTCTATCCCAACCGACGGCTTCCGGGTTCACCCAGCCTTAAATGGGTACCGGATTTTTTCTGGGAAAGTAAATCAGCACGGGCGTAATACCGACCACATTACCCTAAAAATCATGTACTGATGGTCTGTAAAATATAGGGTCACTAACACCATATTTCCCTATACGCCACCTGGCGTGACTTTGGCGTACTTTACTTGTTTACTATATGTTAGAATAATTTCACTGTTAGATATAGAGATTAATTTAATATTGGCATATGTTAGAATAATTTCACTGTTAGATATAGAGATTAATTTAATATTGGCATATGTTAGAATAATTTCACTGTTAGGTATAGAGATTAATTTAATATTGGCATATGATAGAATAATTTCACTGTTAGATATATAGATTAATTTAATATTGGCATATATTAGAATAATTTCACTGTTAGATATAGAGATTAATTTAATACTGGCATATGTTAGAATAATTTCACTGTTAGATATAGAGATTAATTTAATATTGGCATATGATAGAATAATTTCACTGTTAGATATAGAGATTAATTTAATATTGGCATATATTAGAATAATTTCACTGTTAGATATAGAGATTAATTTAATACTGGCATATGTTAGAATAATTTCACTGTTAGATATAGAGATTAATTTAATACTGACATATGTTAGAATAATTTCACTCTTAGATATAGAGATTTATTTAATATTGGCATATGTTAGAATAATTTCACTGTTAGATATAGAGATTAATTTAATACTGACATATGTTAGAATAATTTCACTGTTAGATATAGAGATTAATTTAATACTGGCATGTGTTAGAATAATTTCACTGTTAGATATAGAGATTAATTTAATACTGACATATGTTAGAATAATTTCACTGTTAGATATAGAGATTAATTTAATACTGGCATATGTTAGAATAATTTCACTGTTAGATATAGAGATTAATTTAATACTGACATATGTTAGAATAATTTCACTGTTAGATATAGAGATTAATTTAATACTGGCATATGTTAGAATAGAACAATAGAATATAATTGATAGTACATTTGATTTGAATAGCCTAAGTTTTGTGTTTTTGTCAAAACTCATTAGCACAAACACAAAACTTAGGCTATTCAAATCAAATGTACTATCAACCCTTACGTATGCGTGTGAAAGCTGGAAAACAACAAGAGATATAGAAACAAAGTTGAACGCATTCGAAAATAAATGTCTAAGGAAAATACTTGGTATAGAATGGAACGAATTCAAAACAAACGAGGAAATTAGAGAAATCGACAATCAACCACTAATATCTTCAGTAATAAAGAAAAGACGATGGTCATACGTTGGACATGTGATGAGAAGAGATAATAATCGAATAGCAAAGCAAGCCCTCATATGGGAAACAACAGGTAAAAGAAAAAGAGGAAGACCCAGGGAGACACTGAGAAGAACATTGATGAGAGAGGCAAGAGCAGCAGGAATCGGCTCCCTCAATGAGATAGAACTGCTTGCACAGAACAGAGACAGATGGCGAGATTTGATAAAATATCTTTAAAAGAAAACTGCTAGAACAAAAATTCATATAGGAGAAGGTGTATCTTGGTCTACGCCCTATGGGCCGGTTACGGCTCGAAAGGTCAATAGATAGATAGATATGTTAGAATAATTTCACTGTTAGATATAGAGATTAATTTAATACTGGCATATGTTAGAATGATTTCACTGTTAGATATAGAGATTAATTTAATATTGGCATATGTTAGAATAATTTCACTGTTAGATATAGAGATTAATTTAATACTGACATATGTTAGAATAATTTCACTGTTAGATATAGAGATTAATTTAATATTGGCATATGTTAGAATAATTTCACTGTTAGATATAGAGATTAATTTAATACTGACATATGTTAGAATAATTTCACTGTTAGATCTATCTATCTATTGACCTTTCGAGCCGTAACCGGCCCATAGGGCGTAGACCAAGATACACCTTCTCCTATATGAATTTTTGTTCTAGCAGTTTTCTTTTAAAGATATTTTATCAAATCTCGCCATCTGTCTCTGTTCTGTGCAAGCAGTTCTATCTCATTGAGGGAGCCGATTCCTGCTGCTCTTGCCTCTCTCATCAATGTTCTTCTCAGTGTCTCCCTGGGTCTTCCTCTTTTTCTTTTACCTGTTGTTTCCCATATGAGGGCTTGCTTTGCTATTCGATTATTATCTCTTCTCATCACATGTCCAACGTATGACCATCGTCTTTTCTTTATTACTGAAGATATTAGTGGTTGATTGGCGATTTCTCTAATTTCCTCGTTTGTTTTGAATTCGTTCCATTCTATACCAAGTATTTTCCTTAGACATTTATTTTCGAATGCGTTCAACTTTGTTTCTATATCTCTTGTTGTTTTCCAGCTTTCACACGCATACGTAAGGGTTGATAGTACATATTTATAAGTTGTTGCAGTTGGTTATAAAAATCATCCTTAACTTCATCATCAGCTTCGTTAGTAGGCGCATAACATTGAATAATTGAAAGTCTTCCATGTTTTGTTTTGTATCGTGTTCGTATCAGACGGCTATTTACCGGTTCCCATTCTAATAAACTTCTTGCAGCTTTGTCTGTCATCATTATGCCTACTCCTTCACGGTGTTTTCCATCTTCCCTTCCAGAAAAAACTACTATTTTATTATCAATAGATCTCCTACCTGTTCCAGGCCAGCGCATTTCGCTTAATCCTAAAATATCTAGATCGTATCTGTCCATCTCGCTCGCGACCTGTGCATGTTTCGTCGGAGCGGCCATTGTTCGCACATTCCAGAATCCTATTTTTGTTGTTGTTTTAGGGCCGAAAAAACTATCACTACTATCTACTGCTAATTTACACATTCTGTATCAGGTCTACGTTTCATTAACAACATCGTTTTTACGATAGCGGCTTGTTAAACCTCTGATCAACGGTTCTATACCAAGCCGGAGAAAAATAATTCCTCCATTTTGGAAACAACCGGAAACCGAATGTTAGAATAATTTCACCGTTAGATATAGAGATTAATTTAATACTGACATATGTTAGAATAATTTCACTGTTGGATATAGAGATTAATTTAATACTGGCATGTGTTAGAATAATTTCACTGTTAGATATAGAGATTAATTTAATACTGACATATGATAGAATAATTTCAATGTTAGATATAGAGATTAATTTAATACTGGCATATGTTAGAATAATTTCACTGTTAGATATAGAGATTAATTTAGTACGCGATTATAATGACGAACCACTTCGCTGTATAACCAATATATGACGTCTAGATAAGTGTAATCGATCTCGCTTGTTCATTCTAAGCAACAAAACAAAATATAAGCATCGTCATCATCATCGAGTGCCGTTTCCGCAATGTAGGTTGTCTACCATGGAGCGCCATTCTGATCTGTCTCTTGCTTGGATGGTGCAGGTTGTCATAGGCTGTCTTGTCCATCGTTTGATGTTACTCGTCCATGTTAGTCTTGGTCTGTCTCTGCCTCTATGACCCTGTATTTTCCCTTCCAATATTACTTTTAGTAGGCTGTTGTGTCTTTTAACATGCCCCCCAAAATTTCATTTGTCTTCTTCTAATTGTTTTTATTAGTTCTCTTTTTATTTTCAGTTGTTTTACAACTTCATCATTTGTTCTCTTTTGTTTCCAACCAATTCTACCTATTCTTCTATAAATCCACATTTCAAAGGCTTTAATTTTCTGTTCTAAAATAGCAACAATTTCTACTGAAGTCTAAACAACGAACCTCAACTGTGTTCACGAGAAGTTTTGTCAGCTGTGAAGGGCAGTACTTGGTGTACGGTGCCCTCAGACAGTCCAGTATATTCACTGTAAACCTGTGCATGGACAATGTAGATAATTACCATCTTTGGTGATTCTTTCTTTTGTTTAGTTAAAGGTTGAATTTTAAGAAAAGGTTTGAGTACCAGAGCGTACGGTACACATGCAACAGCTCTTTATAGTGACTTCAAATTAGGATGTTGGATATAAAGATAATGATATAGATGAACATCCTAAATGGGATATGTCCGCAAACAACAATAATATAAAACTATATTTTTCTGCAAATGTAAAATTAAAACAAAAATGTATTAAATAGCTATACTAATAGAGAGACGAAATAAACTACAACGTTTCGGCAAAAATCTTCGTCAGGTGCAGAACAAAATATATACAAAATCAACAAATACTATTATAAAATAAGTAAAGAAATGTGATCGCTCAAGTCAAGCATTGATCGCTGTAGTCAAGCACTGATCGCTCAAGTCAAGCACTGATCTGAAAAATGGCGGAAAGATACGGTTGCCTGGATTTATGTACTGGTTGGTCACAAATGCACGCAATGTTCTCCAATAGTTTTCTGCCACAACCGGTATTCGAGCTTTATCATGTAGACCACTTTCAATTATATCTATTCTGAGAGTAATGAGAGAACATTAGTCTAGTTTGTGTCTATTCTGAGAGTAATGAGAGAACATTAGTCTAGTTTGTATCTATTCTGAGAGTAATGAGAGAACATTAGTCTAGTTTGTGTCTATTCTGAGAGTAATGAGAGAACATTAGTCTAGTTTGTGTCTATTCTGAGAGTAATGAGAGAACATTAGTCTAGTTTGTGTCTATTTTGAGAGTAATGAGAGAACATTAGTCTAGTTTGTGTCTATTCTGAGAGTAATGAGAGAACATTAGTCTAGTTTGTGTCTATTCTGAGAGTAATGAGAGAACATTAGTCTAGTTTGTGTCTATTCTGAGAGTAATGAGAGAACATTAGTCTAGTTTGTGTCTATTCTGAGAGTAATGAGAGAACATTAGTCTAGTTTGTGTCTATTCTGAGAGTAACAAGAGAATAACAGCAATACTGAATTAGATGAGCAACAATTTGGATTCAGGAAAAAACAGTGGCACAAAAGAAGCCATATTTAGCATGAGAACATTGATTGAAAAGTACATAGAAGTAAACAAACCAATATATGCCTGCTTCATAGACTACACAAGAGCTTCCGATAGAATACACCATAACCTACTTATAGACTGCCTAAATGATATAAATATAGACGAAACAGACATACTACTATTTGAAATTTGTTCTGGGAGAAAACAGCAATAATAAAATATAACAAGGAGAACTCTACACCCATTAATATAAAAAAGAGGAGTCGGACAAGGATGCATCCTGTCACCAAGCTTGTTCAATCTATACACTGAGCAAATCTTTAAAAACATCTCAGAGATGCCAGGTCTAAACATTAATGGAAAGATAATCAATAACCTAAGATATGCTGATGATACTGTACCACTAAAGACCTAAAATCCTAAAGACCTACAACAATTGCTTAATGTAATAAACATAACAAGCAAAAAATATGGACTAGATATGAATGTCAAAAAGACTAAAACTATGATCATAAACAAAGAAAATTCTCAAGGCCTACAAATAAATATCAAAGTTGAAGGAATACATCTGGAGCAAGTTCAGAGCTACAACTGGACATACTATAACCAATGATGGAAAATGTAAAATTGAAATAAACAAAAGAATAGGTATGATAAAAAGTAATTTTAATGCCGTGAAAAATATACTAACAACAAAACAAATAACAGCAGGGCTGAAACTAAGAATAGCAAAATGTTAGCCTACTAAAAGTAATATTGGAAGGGAAAATACACACTGAAAGAGGTAGAAGGAGACCAAGGCTAACATGGACAAGTTACATCACAAGATGGACAAGTCAATCTATGACAGCCTGCACAATCAAAGCAAGAAACAGAGTGGAATGGCGATCCATGTTAGCCATCCTTCCTTGCGGAGACGGAACTGAATGATGATGATGATGATGATTTGCAAATCACTTTATATCACAAGGAATCTGACCTGCTCGTTCAATAGACTTAACTCTGACTATTATCTGTGGGTTGCGCTGAAATTAAAAGTTGATCTCAATAATCCACAAACAGTTAATGACCTGAAGGCAGAAATCGTCACCCAGATCCAACAAATAGTACTGGTCATCATCCAGAAGTTTGTCGAAGATATGAAGAGGAAAACGTCCTTGAATAGTAAATATATTGTTGCCTTATTTAATGTTCCTTTGAATAATTCATATGCTGTTGACTTGTCAAACGTTAGGTAAATATTTAGTATCTGTTGACTTGTCAAACGTTAGGTAAATATTTAGTATCTGTTGACTTGTCAAACGTTAGGTAAATATTTAGTATGTGTTGACTTGTCAAACGTTAGGTAAATATTTAGTATCTGTTGGCTTGTCAAACGTTAGGTAAATATTTAGTATCTGTTGACTTGTCAAACGTTAGGTAAATATTTAGTATCTGTTGACTTGTCAAACGTTAGGTAAATATTTAGTATCTGTTGGCTTGTCAAACGTTAGGTAAATGTTTAGTATGTGTTGACTTGTCAAACGTTAGGTAAATATTTAGTATCTGTTGGCTTGTCCAACGTTAGGTAAATATTTAGTATGTGTTGACTTGTCAAACGTTAGGTAAATGTTTAGTATCTGTTGGCTTGTCAAACATTAGGTAAATGTTTAGTATCTGTTGGCTTGTCAAACATTAGGTAAATGTTTAGTATCTGTTGATTTCAAACATTAGGTAAATGTTTAGTATCTGTTGGCTTGTCAAACGTTAGGTAAATGTTTAGTATGTGTTGATTTGTCAAACGTTAGGTAAATGTTTAGTATCTGTTGGCTTGTCAAACGTTAGGTACATATTTAGTATGTGTTGACTTGTCAAACGTTAGGTAAATATTTAGTATCTGTTGGCTTGTCAAACGTTAGGTAAATATTTAATATGTGTTGACTTGTCAAACGTTAGGTAAATATTTAGTATGTGTTGGCTTGTCAAACGTTAGGTAAATGTTTAGTATCTGTTGGCTTGTCAAACGTTAGGTAAATATTTAATATGTGTTGACTTGTCAAACATTAGGTAAATATTTAGTATGTGTTGACTTGTCAAATGTTAGGTTAATATTTAGTATGTGTTGGCTTGTCAAACGTTAGGTAAATATTTAGTATGTGTTGACTTGTCAAACGTTAGGTAAACGTTACGTCATGAGTACACATGCATGAAAAGAATCGCCAATGGTAGCAACTTTTTTAGGTAACTTAGTTGACCGTGTGCTATAGCACTTGTGTCTCGTTGCACGGCTCTGTGTCACGGAGTATGGATTCAACACTGCTTCGGGCTGTCTATTATTTGGTTTTTATTCTGTTGTTGACTATTTGTGAATTTTTTTTCGAGTGTTGTAAACATACATCTTCCCCTGAAATGATTGGCTTAGTAATGATTTGACTTGTCCAACACACCGTACGTTTGTAATATATGATGATGACTTGGGTAAATTGCAAGGTAGATAGTTAATATGTGTTGATTTTGTAAAACATTATATGAATAAATAATATGGTAGTGACATGCCATTCGTAATGTGAAAAGGTAATTATGGTGTTGACGTGTCAAAGCGATGAACACAAAGCGATCGACACTGCCACGTCAAGATATCGCTTTCACAACAATTAGAGACTGAGTAAGAAACATGAAATAATTGAGCTCATATTCAAAGACAGAATGTTCACGTCACCGAAAGCACAAATGTCAGCAACGTTAGATTTTTAGATGCAATCTAACACTATCTACTCTCAGACATAACAATGTCAAGCAATATAACACTATCTATTCTCAGACATAACAATGTCAAGCAATATAACACTATCTATTCTCAGACATAACAATGTCAAGCAATATAACACTATCTATTCTTAGACATAACAATGTCAAGCAATATAACACTATCTATTCTCAGATATAACAATGTCAAGCAATCTAACACTATCTATTCTCAGATATAACAATGTCAAGCAATATAACACTATCTACTCTCAGACATAACAATGTCAAGCAATATAACACTATCTATTCTCAGACATAACAATGTCAAGCAATATAACACTATCTATTCTCAGACATAACAATGTCAAGCAATATAACACTATCTATTCTCAGATATAACAATGTCAAGCAATCTAACACTATCTATTCTCAGATATAACAATGTCAAGCAATATAACACTATCTACTCTCAGACATAACAATGTCAAGCAATATAACACTATCTATTCTCAGACATAACAATGTCAAGCAATATAACACTATCTACTCTCAGACATAACAATGTCAAGCAATATAACACTATCTATTCTCAGACATAACAATGTCAAGCAATATAACACTATCTATTCTCAAGACATAACAATGTCAAGCAATATAACACCATCTATTCTCAGATATAACAATGTCAAGCAATATAACACTATCTACTCTCAGACATAACAATGTCAAGCAATATAACACTATCTACTCTCAGACATAACAATGTCAAGCAATATAACACTATCTACTCTCAGACATAACAATATCAAGCAATATAACACTATCGGCTCTCAGACATAACAATATCAAGCATTATAACTCTATTCTAAGAAATAACAATGTCAAGCAATATAACACTACCTACTCTCAGACATAACAATATCAAGCAATACAACACTCTACATATGCAATTTAACAATTGTGATATCGGATATATGGATATAGAGCAATCGTATACACTGTTTATGTGATCTAACACTATCTATAGCAAACATAATAATGTACAGTAATTTAATTTTCTATAAAAGCAGTCTAGCATTTCATATAAATCATGATAATTATAATTGAAAGCAAGTTTACACGCAATACATTCAGTCTATACTATCTATCTCGGACATAGCAGTGTCAAGCAATGTCATCATCATCATCGAGTGCCGCTTCCGCATCGAAGGTTGGCTACCATGGAGCGCCATTTCGCTCTGATGCGTGCTGTGATGGTGCGTGCAGGTTGCCATAGATTGTCTTGTCAATCTTTTGATGTTACTCGTCCATGTTAGTCTTGGTCTGCCTCTTTTACCTTGCATTTTCTCTTCCCAGATTACTTTTAGTAGGCTGTCGTGTCTCTGAACATGCCCCAAAAATCTCATTTGCCTTGTTTGAATTGTGTTTATTATATCTCTTATCATTTTAGTCGTTTTCAATACATTATTGCTTGTTTTCTTTATCTTCCATTCAATTCTACATATTCTTCTATAAATCCACATTTGAAAGTTTTCAATTTTCTCTTCTATTTTCCTGTCTAATGTCCATGTTTCTACACTATGCAGAAATGTTGAGAAGATATAACATTTTGCCGTTCTTAGTTTTAGCCCTGGTATTATTTGTTCTGATGTTAGTATATTTTTCATGACATTAAAAACAATTAATTACTCTCTATATGCTATCTGATATCTTATGCAACAAATCAAAGCCAATAGAAATGATAAAGAGAGTTCATCGGTGCTATATAAAACCAGTTCTGACCTATGGAAGCGAATCATGGACAGTAGACAAACAAATGAAAAGACGATTAGAGGCCACAGAGATGGGATTTCTCAGAAGAATGTTGAAAGTTCCCTGGACAGCTAAAAAGACCAATGAGGAAGTTCTCAAAGAGTCCAACACAAAAAGGGAGCTCTTAAAAAACATCAGAAAGAAGCAATCAACATTTTTCGGGCACATCATGAGAAGAGGAAAGTTGGAATACTTGATTACAACTGGCAAAATAGAAGGAAAGAGATATCGCGGACGACAGAGAGAGAAAATACTGGATAGCTTGGTGTCATGGCATGGAAAACAGTCAACAACAGAACTCATACGATGCACTGTAGATAGAAGATTGTGGAGGGACATGATCACCTACGCCAGCCGGTATGGCACATGATGATGATATGCTGACAGTTCATGTTTCAAAATGATGGTTCCTCCTTACTCTTACTTTCTATGCTTGTTTTATCCCAGAAGTCCACTTATCGTCCTGGTCACGATGAGCAACAAAAGGCGCGGTCGTTGTTAACCCGGGCTGCGGCCGATCCGGTATGAAATCAGAGAACAATTATGTCACGTGAGTCTAGCGGGTTAAGATAACCAGGCTAACCCCCTGGTATCCTCTGCTTGACGTCACGGAGTGGCGAATATAACTTGGGGTCCTTCCAACATCTACTTCCACATCCACCCTTTGCTCTTATGACTTGCTTGATTGTGTTCGCCGGAGACTAATGGACATGTTCGCCATCCGTCCTTAAAAGGACGTTAAGAGGCGTCTATACGTTGTATTGTCGTTTGCAATAAAAAATGTGATATTTGCCTTTGTATGGACCAACATATCCGACCTCAGCATATTATTTGTGAGTACCCACCTTACTTTCGTGAACGGGTTGTCTTCCTTCTTCGATTGCTACAATCTTGGCCAGACTAGACAGTTTTGCCTGTTTCTAGAGGCACCACGAAGAGATGGAGTAGGTTCTGGATGGTTCCGGGTCACCGATCCTGAACCATCATCATCATCATTGAGTGCCATCTCCGCATCAATGTTGGATACCATGGAGCGCTATTCCACTCTGTCTCGTGCTTTGATGGTGCAGATTGTCATAGATTGACTTGTCCATCTTTTGATGTTGCTCATCCATGTTAGTCTTGGTCTGCCTCTGCCTTTTTACCTTGTATTTTCCCTTCCAATATTACTTTTATTAGGCTGTTGTGTCTTCTTAACATGCCCCAAAAATGTCATTTGATCCTGACACAAGCCATCACATATTTGTTGCTGACATACTCCAGCTCTACTGCCGTGAAGCGTCTTAGCCTACCTGCTACCGAGGCTACACCTAACCCTCATCTGGAAGAAACGGGGTGGGGAGAGATGAATGGTGACCTTGCCACCAAGGACCTCACCAAGTGTGTTTCCTGGACTAGCGGAGGTATGGAGCCGTCTTGCTCCTCTTCTGACAGGGGATTCCCCCACCCCGCTGACCTATATTTGATAAATTTTAATATGTAGGATCAACTGTCAGTGATAAAGACTTTTCACCTGAAATATCAGTTAGAAGAGCTGAAACTACAACAGCCACAGAAAGGCTAAAAACCTGCTAGGAAAGATCAGAAAATCAATAATGGCTCTAAAATTAAGTCGAAGTTCCCCAGTTGTATATCTGTTTTTTTTTTTTTTTTTTTTTTTTGGGGGGGGGGGGGGGGGGGGGCTCGGTAGGCTGTTTGACAAAACCAGCCCACTAGCTACCGTCGCTCGGACAAACCGTGTTCGATTACCGTTGGAAGAAGTTTATGAGTTGTACTCCTGGTTGGTACAAATAAATACCCCCGCGGTCGACCCAGCCGCTGGCAGAAATCGGTAGCAGGGTAGTACTCTGGGAAAGGTGAGGAATGCCGCCTCGCATCGTGAGTTTCGATGCTTGAAGCGACACTATCCAGAAGTCTCTGAACACTTCTGGATAGGCGGCCGAGCACATATGGGTGGAAACTCGCGTGCTAAGACGGCGGTTCAAGTCTCGTTCTTGACCTTGACTTACCTTCACCTTTATATCAGTGTTTCTATCCGCTTGCGAAATATAGACCCTTCTAGCCGAGCTATAGAAGAACATACAAGCTACGGAGATGACATTTTATCGGAAGGTTTGGGCATCCCTAACTTAGATTGAATCACCAAGAGAAAAGTTCACAAAAGGATACAACAAGCAATCGAAGTACGTGAAGACTTGTTAAGTGTTGTCGAGAAATGCAAACTGAAATGGTTTGGTCACGTGACTCCATACCTGGCAAAGATCATCCTGCAGCGAAAGTATAAGAAGAGGCAGGCAGAAAAAAGGATGCGAAGATAACATCAAAGAATGGATATGCTCTTACTTTCGAAGAGTCCCAAAGAATGAATGTAGACAGAGATCAATGGAAACGGTTGACGACACCTGTCAGCGATATGGCAAAGGCCTCCAGGGTTACGGGCAGGGAAAGGAAGGACATGCGATCTAACGCTCTCTGTACCGAACATAATAAAATAAAACAATGTGTTCGTTTGATGGAGAACTTCCCTTTTCGAGTCACCAACGGGTGTAGAATGTTTATTTGAAACTGAGACTGCACTGGCGTAATTCTGTCTATATCACACAAAAACATGCTGATGGTAACTAATATGGATAACAACACGAACTCCTTACAAACCTGAGCGATTCATGTTATATCTTTCCCTTATGTTTAACAGTTATATATGTTCCAACTACAGACAAAAAAGCGGCAAATCTGAAGGAAGCCCAGAACCTCAAATACATGAGCACGCTAACATGAGATGGAAGTTTCACCACAGAAATAGGCGAAATAGAAAGCAAAATAGCTCAGGACAAACTAGCATTTCAGAAAATGAAAAACATCTAGTGGAACACATCTGTGGCAATGGAAATGAGAATTTATCGGGTGGTATATAGAGCCATTATGACCTAAGGAAGCGAATAAGAGACAGCAGTCAAAGAAATGAAAAGAAGATTAAAGGAGGAACCAGATATATGATTTCTCAGAAGAATGTTGAGAGTTCTCTGGAAAGCTAAAAAAAAACCAATGATGAAGTTCCCAAAAAGGCCAAAGCTAAAAGGGAGCTCCTATAAAAACATCAGAAAGAACAATCGTTATTATTTGGGCACATCATGAGAAGAGGAAAGTTGAAATAATTAGTGAAAACTAGCAAAAAAGAGAGAAAGAGAGATCGGGGACGACAAAGGAAGAAGATACTGGATAGCTTGGTGTTGTGGCAAGGAAAACAGTCGACAACAGAACTGATACGATGTACTGTGTAAAGACAATTGTGGAAGGACATGATCGCCTGCACCAAACGGTATGGCGTAAGACTATGATGTTTCAGTTAAACATGTACACGTGACATCGAAAAGCTCCACAGACCAGGGCAGCAATCACTTACGTACAACCGATGTCCATGACCGCTTCCGTTTTCTGTTCATCTCTCACTGGACCTGTAGTACCGATCTCCGCCCACACAGCTGCCATCTGTTCCGTGAAGGACGCGACCTTCTCCTCGGCACATGGCTTGTATTCCTTGTACGCTCGCGCCTCGCAGTCCTCGTGGTCTTGAAGATCTGCGAGGACAGAACGAGGGTAACATCTTCACCATAACATGTAACAGAGGATGACTTTACTTACACAGGTAATCTCATGTGGTACATATTCCTTCTGAAGATTAATTTCTGTACCAATAAGACTAGTAGCCTCTGTTAGTCATAGTGGACTGTAATAGCCTTCGTCAGTCATAGCTGACTGTAGTAGCATCCGCCAGACATAGTTGACTGTAGTAGCCTCCGTCAGTCATAGTTGACTGTAATAGCCTCCGTCAGTCATAGTTGACTGTAATAGCCTCCGTCAGTCATAGTTGAATGTAATGGCCTCCATCAATCATAGTTGACTGTAATAGCCTCCGTCAGTCATAGTTGAATGTAATGGCCTCCATCAATCATAGTCATAGTTACCTGTATACAATCCGTCAGTGCCAGTTAAGTATGGATTTTGCAGCGCCCCTAGGAAAGGTTATGTTTTTCTCTTTCCTTTCGCCTTGTATTCTCTTTTCCTATTTAATCTGCTTCTTTCTTGAGTTGGAGCCTTAGAGTGTGTTTCCAGAGATTGCGGTCGGCATCTAAGACTACAAGTCTACATTATTAAGAAGGGTCTTTTATTGAACTAAGCCACTGCTGTCATTTATAGTAAAGTCAAGTACCCCCGTCACGCCAAGTGGCGTATAGGGAGTATGGTGTTAGTGACCATAAATTTTACAGACCTTCAGCACATGATTTTTGGGGTAATGTGGTCGGTATTACGCCGGTGTCGCTTTACTTTTCCAGTTTAAAAATCCGGTACCAATTAAAGGCTGGGTGAACCGGAAGCCGTCGTTTGGGATCGAACCCTAACTCTTGTCCTTTGTAGTCCAGTTCACTAACCACTGAGCTATCGCGGCTCCCTGTCATTTATAGAAAAAGTTTCTTATCGACAGACGATTTGAAACAGTTGACGGTAGCCGGTACTATCTGCCAGACACTGTTTTGTTGGAGAGCTTCTTCAGGGCTGACTCTAGCAATTGCTCCAAAGACGGGTCTGATTGAAGAAGTATATTAGCGTCATCAGATCTAAACTAGTGTATCTTCCTTTCTTTTTCAAAGCTTGAATTCATCTCTAACATTGTTCAATTTCTTGTCGCTGATCGCCATTTGCTATGAACTTTTTGTACAATATAGTCAATCTGCTTCATGCTACTCATGGACTTGTCCATTGGCATGCGAATGACGTGATGAATAAACTAAACTAAACTAAACTAAACTAAACTAAACTAAACTAAACTAAACTAAACTAAACTAAACTAAACTAAACTAAACTAAACCAAACTAAACTAAACTAAACTAAACTACAATAAACTAAACTAAACTAAACTACAATAAACTAAACTAAACTAAACTAAACTAAACTACAATAAACTAAACTAAACTAAACTACAATAAACTAAACTAAACTACAATAAACTAAACTACAATAAAGTAAACTAAACTAAACTAAACTAAACTAAACTAAACTAAATTGAACTAAAATAAACTAAACTAAACTACAATAAACTACAATAAACTAAACTACAATAACCTAAACTAAACTAAACTACAATAAACTAAACTACAATAAAGTAAACTAAACTAAACTAAACTAAACTAAATTGAACTAAAATAAACTAAACTAAACTACAATAAACTACAATAAACTAAACTACAATAAACTAAACTAAACTAAACTACAATAAACTAAACTAAACTAAACCAAGCTAAACTTAACTAAACTAAAACTAAAGTGTTTCATCAAAGGAGAAGTCTCAAAAGGTTGATAGTTTATATCCTGTGTGTATATTTATGTTTTCGCCTTTAACAAAGTTCCCCTTTTGCTTGACAATGCATTTGTTGTCAATTCGTTTAACATGCTCCAGCCACTGACGTCATGGACTCCTGAGACAGAAGTCATGAATGAAAGACGACAATTCTGCAAGAGGTTCGAGCTGGCGACTGTGTCCTGCCATTACTGTCGTTATCTAGACAATACGTTATTGACGTTACAGAAAATATCTGTAACAAATAGATAATATGTTGTTGGAGAGAGAGAGAGAGAGAGAGAGAAGGGGTAGAGGGGTGTTTGATAGTCTAGAGGTACGACATCGGCCACCTAACAGGATGAGACCGGTTCAAATTCCATCACAGGTGGTGGAAGTTGGAAAAAAAATGGGAAAAATTAATTCAATGTTTCTTCGATTTGTGGTCCACTGTTCTTCTCCAAATTTCTGGAGATTTCCGAAGGGAATATTAGAGCACCTATGAATTCGTCTGGTGTGCAGTCGTGATCAAGCTAACACTAAATGAACAGACAATAAGTAGTTGACTTTCCAATATGTTTTTTAAAGAACAGACAATATGTGGTTGTCTTTCAAATATGTTTTTAAAGAACAGACAATACGTGATTGACTTTCCAAAATGTTTTTAAAGAGCAGACAATACGTGGTTGACTTTCCAAAATGTTTTTAAAGAGCAGACAATACGTGGTTGACTTTCCAATATGATTTTAAAGAGCAGACAATACGTGGTTGACTTTCCAATATGTTTTTTAAAAAACAGACAATATGTGGTTGACTTTCCAATATGTTTTTAAAGAACAGACAATGCGTGGTTGACTTTCCAAAATGTCTTTAAAGAACAGACAATGCATGGTTGACTCTCCAAAATATATATAAAGAACAGACAATACATTGTTGACTCTAAAAAAATATCTATAAAGAACAGACAATACGTGGTTGTCTTTCCAAAATGTCTTTAAAGAACAGACACTGTATGTCTGTATTGAACATCTCTAAAGATGAAGATCTAGATAACATCTTTTCTGTAAAGAATGCTAAATACGGCCAAGGTAACAAGCATTACATTGTGTCCAAGAAACATCCTAAAAGACTCCCTAACCATTGTGTAGTCCAGTGGTTGTCAAACTGTGCTCCGTGGAACTTGGTGCTCCGCAAGTGCCATGCCAGACGTACGTGATATTTCTCCACAAACCTCTATCCATAGTACAACTCATCAACTTCGCCGCTGTTGTACCACAATGTTAACCTCTCTAATATTATTTATCTATGTCGCCTGAGATCTCTCTTTCTCTCTTTTCATTGGAGCTTAGTAAAACAAGAATACCCAGAAGTAGACAACAAGGCTCTACGATATTTAGTTCCCTTTGAGACTATCGACTTATGTGAGAACCGGTTTTCATCATTGGCAGACATCAAAACCAATTACAGATAGCATTTGAACTCCGAGATAGATAGATAGATAGATAGATAGATAGATAGATAGATAGATAGATAGATAGATAGATAGATAGATAGATAGATAGATAGATAGATAGATAGATAGATAGATAGATAGATAGATAGATAGATAGATAGATAGATAGATAGATAGATAGATAGATAGATAGATAGATAGATAGATAGATAGATAGATAGATAAATGGATGGATGGATGGATGGATGGATGGATGGATGGATGGATGGATGGATGGATGGATGGATGGATGGATGGATGGATGGATGGAGAGAGAGAGAGAGAGAGAGAGGGGAGAGAGAGAGAGAGAGAGAGAGAATAGAATAGAATAACAATTTCCAAACTTGTGCCCAGATTTGAAGACCTACTGAGGATGAAACAAGCTTATTCCTCTCATTGGCTTTGTTGCAGGATACAAATATCACAATATCAGTTGATTCAGTTAATATTATTTTTTTAAATTTCAATTCCAAAAATGACGCCGATCTACTTAATTTATACTCAAAACCTTAGTTTGTTTACCTCCACAATCAATTTAACATGTTAAATATGTCGTTAAAATGCTCATTAAGATATGGTTGTTTATTTACATTGTTGATATAAGGTTAAAAAAGGGAGCCCCTAAAAACATCCAAATGAAACAATCACGATTTTTCGGGTATATCATGAGAAAAGGCAAGTTGGAAAACTTGGTTACAACTGACAAAATACAAGGAAAGAGAGATCGCGGACGACAAAGAGAGAAAATGTTAGATAGCTTGATGTTATGGCATGGAAAACAGTCAACAACAGAATTAATACGATGCACGGTGGATAGAAGATTGTGGAAAGACATGATCGCCTACGCCAACCGGTACACGATGATGATGATATAAGGCAATACAGTGGTGATATGTTGTTGAGAGTTAGTGCTCCACTGAAATGTTTGTCCACCGCTGGTTTATTTAATGACACAGGAACAACTGTGAAAAGAAACAAAAATCTTGGCAGTGACCTGTACTCACATTTGATTAACAAATAAAGCTCAACGTAGACATTTACGTTGGCGGACGAGTCCATGTTGGAGGATGGCAATACAAGTCTGCAGACGTCGACTCGCAACACAGTTGCGTCTACAAATGACTGAACTCAATTGTATCTAAAGTAGACTCAAAACACAATTGTGTCTACAAATGACTGAACTCAATTGTATCTAAAGTAGACTCAAAACACAATTGTGTCTACAAATGACTGAACTCAATTGTATCTAAAGTAGACTCAAAACACAATTGTGTCTACAAATGACTGAACTCAATTGTATCTAAAGTAGACTCAAAACACAATTGCGTCTACAAATGACTGAACTCAATTGTATCTAAAGTAGACTCAAAACACAATTGTGTCTACAAATGACTCAACTCAATTGTATCTAAAGTAGACTCAAAACACAGTTGTGTCTACAAATGACTCAACTCAATTGTATCTAAAGTAGACTCAAAACACAGTTGTGTCTACAAATGACTCAACTCAATTGTATCTAAAGTAGACTCAATACACAATTGCGTCTACAAATGACTCAACTCAATTGTATCTAAAGTATACTCAAAACACAATGGCGTCTACAAATGACTCAACTCAATTGTATCTAAAGTAGACTCAAAACACAATTGCGTCTACAAATGACTCAACTCAATTGTATCTAAAGTAGACTCAAAACACAATTGCGTCTACAAATGACTCAACTCAATTGTATCTAAAGTAGACTCAAAACACAGTTGTGTCTACAAATGACTCAACTCAATTGTATCTAAAGTAGACTCAAAACACAGTTGTGTCTACAACTGACTCAACACAATTGTATCTAAAGTAGACTCAAAACACAATTGTGTCTACAAATGACTCAACTCAATTGTATCTAAAGTAGACTCAAAACACAATTGTGTCTACAAATGACTCAACTCAATTGTATCTAAAGTAGACTCAAAACACAGTTGCGTCTACAAATGACTCAACTCAATTGTATCTAAAGTAGACTCAAAACACAGTTGCGTCTACAAATGACTCAACTCAATTGTATCTAAAGTAGACTCAAAACACAGTTGCGTCTACAAATGACTCAACTCAATTGTATCTAAAGTAGACTCAAAACACAGTTGCGTCTACAAATGACTCAACTCAATTGTATCTAAAGTAGACTCAAAACACAGTTGCGTCTACAAATGACTCAACTCAATTGTTTCTAAAGTAGACTCAAAACACAGTTGCGTCTACAAATGACTCAACTCAATTGTATCTAAAGTAGACTCAAAACACAGTTGTGTCTACAAATGACTCAACTCAATTGTATCTAAAGTAGACTCAAAACACAGTTGTGTCTACAAATGACTCAACTCAATTGTATCTAAAGTAGACTCAAAACACAGTTGTGTCTACAAATGACTCAACTCAATTGTATCTAAAGTAGACTCAAAACACAGTTGTGTCTACAAATGACTCAACTCAATTGTATCTAAAGTAGACTCAAAACACAGTTGTGTCTACAAATGACTCAACTCAATTGTATCTAAAGTAGACTAAAAACACAATTGTGTCCACAAATGACTCAACTCAATTGGATCTAAAGTAGACTCAAAACACAATTGTGTCCACAAATGACTCAACTCAGTTGTATCTAAAGTAGACTCAAAACACAATTGTGTCTACAAATGACTCAACTCAATTGTATCTAAAGTAGACTCAAAACACAGTTGTGTCTTCAAATGACTCAACTCAATTGTATCTAAAGTAGACTCAAAACACAATTGTGTCTACAAATGACTCAACTCAATTGTATCTAAAGTAGACTCAAAACACAGTTGTGTCTACAAATGACTCAACTCAATTGTATCTAAAGTAGACTCAAAACACAGTTGTGTCTACAAATGACTCAACTCAATTGTATCTAAAGTAGACTCAAAACACAATTGTGTCTACAAATGACTCAACTCAATTGTATCTAAAGTAGACTCAAAACACAATTGTGTCTACAAATGACTCAACTCAATTGTATCTAAAGTAGACTCAAAACACAGTTGTGTCTACAAATGACTCAACTCAATTGTATCTAAAGTAGACTCAAAACACAGTTGTGTCTACAAATGACTCAACTCAATTGTATCTAAAGTAGACTTAAAACACAATTGTGTCTACAAATGACTCAACTCAATTGTATCTAAAGTAGACTCAAAACACAGTTGTGTCTACAAATGACTCAACTCAATTGTATCTAAAGTAGACTCAAAACACAATTGTGTCTACAAATGACTCAACTCAATTGTATCTAAAGTAGACTCAAAACACAATTGCGTCTACAAATGACTCAACTCAATTGTATCTAAAGTAGACTCAAAACACAATTGCGTCTACAAATGACTCAACTCAATTGTATCTAAAGTAGACTCAAAACACAATTGCGTCTACAAATGACTCAACTCAATTGTATCTAAAGTAGACTCAAAACACAATTGCGTCTACAAATGACTCAACTCAATTGTATCTAAAGTAGACTCAAAACACAGTTGCGTCTACAAATGACTCAACTCAATTGTATCTAATGTAGACTCAAAACACAGTTGCGTCTACAAATGACTCAACTCAATTGTATCTAAAGTAGACTCAAAACACAGTTGTGTCTACAAATGACTCAACTCAATTGTATCTAAAGTAGACTCAAAACACAGTTGTGTCTACAAATGACTCAACTCAATTGTATCTAAAGTAGACTCAAAACACAATTGTGTCTACAAATGACTCAACTCAATTGTATCTAAAGTAGACTCAAAACACAATTGTGTTTACAAATGACTCAACTCAATTGTATCTAAAGTAGACTCAAAACACAATTGCGTCTACAAATGACTCAACTCAATTGTATCTAAAGTTGACTCAAAACACAGTTGCGTCTACAAATGACTCAACTCAATTGTATCTAAAGTAGACTCAAAACACAGTTGCGTCTACAAATGACTCAACTCAATTGTATCTAAAGTAGACTCAAAACACAGTTGCGTCTACAAATGACTCAACTCAATTGTATCTAAAGTAGACTCAAAACACAGTTGTGTCTACAAATGACTCAACTCAATTGTATCTAAAGTAGACTCAAAACACAGTTGTGTCTACAAATGACTCAACTCAATTGTATCTAAAGTAGACTCAAAACACAGTTGTGTCTACAAATGACTCAACTCAATTGTATCTAAAGTAGACTCAAAACACAGTTGTGTCTACAAATGACTCAACTCAATTGGATCTAAAGTAGACTCAAAACACAATTGTGTCCACAAATGACTCAACTCAATTGTATCTAAAGTAGACTCAAAACACAATTGTGTCCACAAATGACTCAACTCAATTGTATCTAAAGTAGACTCAAAACACAGTTGTGTCTACAAATGACTCAACTCAATTGTATCTAAAGTAGACTCAAAACACAATTGCGTCTACAAATGACTCAACTCAATTGTATCTAAAGTAGACTCAAAACACAGTTGTGTCTACAAATGACTCAACTCAATTGTATCTAAAGTAGACTCAAAACACAGTTGTGTCTACAAATGACTCAACTCAATTGTATCTAAAGTAGACTCAAAACACAGTTGTGTCTACAAATGACTCAACTCAATTGTATCTAAAGTAGACTCAAAACACAGTTGCGTCTACAAATGACTCAACTCAATTGTATCTAAAGTAGACTCAAAACACAGTTGTGTCTACAAATGACTCAACTCAATTGTATCTAAAGTAGACTCAAAACACAGTTGTGTCTACAAATGACTCAACTCAATTGTATCTAAAGTAGACTCAAAACACAGTTGTGTCTACAAATGACTCAACTCAATTGTATCTAAAGTAGACTCAAAACACAGTTGTGTCTACAAATGACTCAACTCAATTGTATCTAAAGTAGACTCAAAACACAGTTGTGTCTACAAATGACTCAACTCAATTGTATCTAAAGTAGACTAAAAACACAATTGTGTCCACAAATGACTCAACTCAATTGGATCTAAAGTAGACTCAAAACACAATTGTGTCCACAAATGACTCAACTCAATTGTATCTAAAGTAGACTCAAAACACAATTGTGTCTACAAATGACTCAACTCAATTGTATCTAAAGTAGACTCAAAACACTGTTGTGTCTTCAAATGACTCAACTCAATTGTATCTAAAGTAGACTCAAAACACAATTGTGTCTACAAATGACTCAACTCAATTGTATCTAAAGTAGACTCAAAACACAGTTGTGTCTACAAATGACTCAACTCAATTGTATCTAAAGTAGACTCAAAACACAGTTGTGTCTACAAATGACTCAACTCAATTGTATCTAAAGTAGACTCAAAACACAATTGTGTCTACAAATGACTCAACTCAATTGTATCTAAAGTAGACTCAAAACACAATTGTGTCTACAAATGACTCAACTCAATTGTATCTAAAGTAGACTCAAAACACAGTTGTGTCTACAAATGACTCAACTCAATTGTATCTAAAGTAGACTCAAAACACAGTTGTGTCTACAAATGACTCAACTCAATTGTATCTAAAGTAGACTCAAAACACAATTGTGTCTACAAATGACTCAACTCAATTGTATCTAAAGTAGACTCAAAACACAGTTGTGTCTACAAATGACTCAACTCAATTGTATCTAAAGTAGACTCAAAACACAATTGTGTCTACAAATGACTCAACTCAATTGTATCTAAAGTAGACTCAAAACACAATTGCGTCTACAAATGACTCAACTCAATTGTATCTAAAGTAGACTCAAAACACAATTGCGTCTACAAATGACTCAACTCAATTGTATCTAAAGTAGACTCAAAACACAATTGCGTCTACAAATGACTCAACTCAATTGTATCTAAAGTAGACTCAAAACACAATTGCGTCTACAAATGACTCAACTCAATTGTATCTAAAGTAGACTCAAAACACAATTGCGTCTACAAATGACTCAACTCAATTGTATCTAAAGTAGACTCAAAACACAATTGCGTCTACAAATGACTCAACTCAATTGTATCTAAAGTAGACTCAAAACACAGTTGCGTCTACAAATGACTCAACTCAATTGTATCTAAAGTAGACTCAAAACACAGTTGTGTCTACAAATGACTCAACTCAATTGTATCTAAAGTAGACTCAAAACACAATTGTGTCTACAAATGACTCAACTCAATTGTATCTAAAGTAGACTCAAAACACAGTTGTGTCTACAAATGACTCAACTCAATTGTATCTAAAGTAGACTCAAAACACAGTTGTGTCTACAAATGACTCAACTCAATTGTATCTAAAGTAGACTCAAAACACAGTTGTGTCTACAAATGACTCAACTCAATTGTATCTAAAGTAGACTCAAAACACAGTTGCGTCTACAAATGACTCAACTCAATTGTATCTAAAGTAGACTCAAAACACAATTGCGTCTACAAATGATTCAACTCAATTGTATCTAAAGTAGACTCAAAACACAATTGCGTCTACAAATGACTCAACTCAATTGTATCTAAAGTAGACTCAAAACACAATTGCGTCTACAAATGACTCAACTCAATTGTATCTAAAGTAGACTCAAAACACAGTTGTGTCTACAAATGACTCAACTCAATTGTATCTAAAGTAGACTCAAAACACAGTTGTGTCTACAAATGACTCAACTCAATTGTATCTAAAGTAGACTCAAAACACAATTGTGTCTACAAATGACTCAACACAATTGTATCTAAAGTAGACTCAAAACACAATTGTGTCTACAAATGACTCAACTCAATTGTATCTAAAGTAGACTCAAAACACAATTGTGTTTACAAATGACTCAACTCAATTGTATCTAAAGTAGACTCATAACACAATTGCGTCTACAAATGACTCAACTCAATTGTATCTAAAGTAGACTCAAAACACAGTTGCGTCTACAAATGACTCAACTCAATTGTATCTAAAGTAGACTCAAAACACAGTTGCGTCTACAAATGACTCAACTCAATTGTATCTAAAGTAGACTCAAAACACAATTGCGTCTACAAATGACTCAACTCAATTGTATCTAAAGTAGACTCAAAACACAGTTGCGTCTACAAATGACTCAACTCAATTGTATCTAAAGTAGACTCAAAACACAGTTGTGTCTACAAATGACTCAACTCAATTGTATCTAAAGTAGAATCAAAACACAGTTGTGTCTACAAATGACTCAACTCAATTGTATCTAAAGTAGACTCAAAACACAGTTGTGTCTACAAATGACTCAACTCAATTGTATCTAAAGTAGACTCAAAACACAATTGTGTCCACAAATGACTCAACTCAATTGTATCTAAAGTAGACTCAAAACACAATTGTGTCCACAAATGACTCAACTCAATTGTATCTAAAGTAGACTCAAAACACAGTTGTGTCCACAAATGACTCAACTCAATTGTATCTAAAGTAGACTCAAAACACAGTTGTGTCTACAATGACTCAACTCAATTGTATCTAAAGTAGACTCAAAACACAGTTGTGTCTTCAAATGACTCAACTCAATTGTATCTAAAGTAGACTCAAAACACAGTTGTGTCTACAAATGACTCAACTCAATTGTATCTAAAGTAGACTCAAAACAAAGTTGTGTCTACAAATGACTCAACTCAATTGTATCTAAAGTAGACTCAAAACACAATTGTGTCTACAAATGACTCAACTCAATTGTATCTAAAGTAGACTCAAAACACAGTTGTGTCTACAAATGACTCAACTCAATTGTATCTAAAGTAGACTCAAAACACAATTGTGTCTACAAATGACTCAACTCAATTGTATCTAAAGTAGACTCAAAACACAGTTGTGTCTACAAATGACTCAACTCAATTGTATCTAAAGTAGACTCAAAACACAGTTGTGTCTACAAATGACTCAACTCAATTGTATCTAAAGTAGACTCAAAACACAATTGTGTCTACAAATGACTCAACTCAATTGTATCTAAAGTAGACTCAAAACACAGTTGTGTCTACAAATGACTCAACTCAATCATATCTAAAGTAGACTCAAAACACAATTGTGTCTACAAATGACTCAACTCAATTGTATCTAAAGTAGACTCAAAACACAGTTGTGTCTACAAATGACTCAACTCAATTGTATCTAAAGTAGACTCAAAACACATTTGCGTCTACAAATGACTCAACTCAATTGTATCTAAAGTAGACTCAAAATACAGTTGTGTCTACAAATGACTCAACTCAATTGTATCTAAAGTAGACTCAAAACACAGTTGTGTCTACAAATGACTCAACTCAATTGTATCTAAAGTAGACTCAAAACACAATTGTGTCTACAAATGACTCAACACAATTGTATCTAAAGTAGACTCAAAACACAATTGTGTCTACATATGACTCAACTCAATTGTATCTAAAGTAGACTCAAAACACAATTGTGTTTACAAATGACTCAACTCAATTGTATCTAAAGTAGACTCAAAACACAATTGCGTCTACAAATGACTCAACTCAATTGTATCTAAAGTAGACTCAAAACACAGTTGCGTCTACAAATGACTCAACTCAATTGTATCTAAAGTAGACTCAAAACACAGTTGCGTCTACAAATGACTCAACTCAATTGTATCTAAAGTAGACTCAAAACACAATTGCGTCTACAAATGACTCAACTCAATTGTATCTAAAGTAGACTCAAAACACAGTTGTGTCTACAAATGACTCAACTCAATTGTATCTAAAGTAGACTCAAAACACAGTTGTGTCTACAAATGACTCAACTCAATTGTATCTAAAGTAGACTCAAAACACAGTTGTGTCTACAAATGACTCAACTCAATTGTATCTAAAGTAGACTCAAAACACAGTTGTGTCTACAAATGACTCAACTCAATTGTATCTAAAGTAGACTCAAAACACAATGTGTCCACAAATGACTCAACTCAATTGGATCTAAAGTAGACTCAAAACACAATTGTGTCCACAAATGACTCAACTCAATTGTATCTAAAGTAGACTCAAAACACAATTGTGTCCACAAATGACTCAACTCAATTGTATCTAAAGTAGACTCAAAACACAGTTGTGTCCACAAATGACTCAACTCAATTGTATCTAAAGTAGACTCAAAACACAGTTGTGTCTACAAATGACTCAACTCAATTGTATCTAAAGTAGACTCAAAACACAGTTGTGTCTTCAAATGACTCAACTCAATTGTATCTAAAGTAGACTCAAAACACAGTTGTGTCTACAAATGACTCAACTCAATTGTATCTAAAGTAGACTCAAAACAAAGTTGTGTCTACAAATGACTCAACTCAATTGTATCTAAAGTAGACTCAAAACACAATTGTGTCTACAAATGACTCAACTCAATTGTATCTAAAGTAGACTCAAAACACAGTTGTGTCTACAAAGGACTCAACTCAATTGTATCTAAAGTAGACTCAAAACACAATTGTGTCTACAAATGACTCAACTCAATTGTATCTAAAGTAGACTCAAAACACAGTTGTGTCTACAAATGACTCAACTCAATTGTATCTAAAGTAGACTCAAAACACAGTTGTGTCTACAAATGACTCAACTCAATTGTATCTAAAGTAGACTCAAAACACAATTGTGTCTACAAATGACTCAACTCAATTGTATCTAAAGTAGACTCAAAACACAGTTGTGTCTACAAATGACTCAACTCAATCATATCTAAAGTAGACTCAAAACACAATTGTGTCTACAAATGACTGAACTCAATTGTATCTAAAGTAGACTCAAAACACAGTTGTGTCTACAAATGACTCAACTCAATTGTATCTAAAGTAGACTCAAAACACATTTGCGTCTACAAATGACTCAACTCAATTGTATCTAAAGTAGACTCAAATACAGTTGTGTCTACAAATGACTCAACTCAATTGTATCTAAAGTAGACTCAAAACACAATTGTGTCTACAAATGACTCAACTCAATTGTATCTAAAGTAGACTCAAAACACAGTTGCGTCTACAAATGACTCAAAGCAATTGTATCTAAAGTAGACTCAAAACACAATTGTGTCTACAGCTGACTCAAAGCAATTGCATCTAAAGTAGGCTCAAAACAATGAGTCTAACATTCATTCAAAGGACAATAATTGATCGGTCTGACATGGATGGAGCAATTAGTCTCGTCTTAAACTATTATAAATATGTTGATGTTTCAGAGACTCTCAATCAGTGAATGACATCATTAATTTCTGAGTAAAATTACGATTAGACTCAGATATTAATGACGTCAAAAACATATTTAAAGCCATATTACACGTAAGAGACTCAGAAATTAACGACGTCTAACATCACCTCAACCAACAATTGTTACCAACCCTACGAATTGACATCCTCATCTTCATCACCACCACCCACCTCACCAGCACTCACAGTGTATGTTGTTGCATATGTTGTCCATAGCATGGCGCCACTTGCCGACGTCTACTAGAAGATCGAAGTGTTGGGTTCCCTCTTTAGACTTGGCACAGATGTTGTAGAGCTCGTTCAAGCAGGAAAACGCGTTCTGGATCTTACCTTCTCTGTAACAATAAGAACGGTCACAATTAACACATTTGTTTGTATGTGGTCGATCATAGAGGTGGAGACAGGTGGGAGGTTTAATGTGGTCGATCGTAGAGGTGGAGACAGGTGGGGGATTTAATGTGGTCGATTATTGAGGTGGAGACAGGTGGGAGGTTTAATGTGGTCGATTATTGAGGTGGAGACAGGTGGGAGGTTTAATGTGGTCGATTATTGAGGTGGAGACAGGTGGGAGGTTTAATGTGGTCGATTATTGAGGTGGAGACAGGTGGGAGGTTTAATGTGGTCGATTATTGAGGTGGAGACAGGTGGGAGGTTAATGTGGTCGATTATTGAGGTGGAGACAGGTGGGAGGTTTAATGTGGTCGATTATTGAGGTGGAGACAGGTGGGAGGTTTAATGTGGTCGATTATTGAGGTGGAGACAGGTGGGAGGTTTAATGTGGTCGATTATTGAGGTGGAGACAGGTGGGAGGTTTAATGTGGTCGATTATTGAGGTGGAGACAGGTGGGAGGTTTAATGTGGTCGATCATAGAGGTGGAGACAGGTGGGGGATTTAATGTGGTCGATTATTGAGGTGGAGACAGGTGGGGGATTTAATGTGGTCGATTATTGAGGTGGAGACAGGTGGGAGGTTTAATGTGGTCGATCGTAGAGGTGGAAACAGGTGGGAGGTTTAATGTGGTCGATTATTGAGGTGGAGACAGGTGGGAGGTTTAATGTGGTCGATCATAGAGGTGGAGACAGGTGGGAGGTTTAATGTGGTCGATTATTGAGGTGGAGACAGGTGGGAGGTTTAATGTGGTCGATCATAGAGGTGGAGACAGGTGGGAGGTTTAATGTGGTCGATCATAGAGGTGGAGACAGGTGGGAGGTTTAATGTGGTCGATTATTGAGGTGGAGACAGGTGGGGGATTTAATGTGGTCGATTATTGAGGTGGAGACAGGTGGGGGATTTAATGTGGTCGATCATAGAGGTGGAGACAGGTGGAGATTTAATGTGGTCGATTATTGAGGTGGAGACAGGTGGGGGATTTAATGTGGTCGATCGTAGAGGTGGAGACAGGTGGGAGGTTTAATGTGGTCGATCGTAGAGGTGGAGACAGGTGGGAGGTTTAATGTGGTCGATTATTGAGGTGGAGACAGGTGGGGGATTTAATGTGGTCGATTATTGAGGTGGAGACAGGTGGGGGATTTAATGTGGTCGATTATTGAGGTGGAGACAGGTGGGGGATTTAATGTGGTCGATTATAGAGGTGGAGACAGGTGGGAGATTTAATGTGGTCGATTATTGAGGTGGAGACAGGTGGGGGATTTAATGTGGTCGATTATTGAGGTGGAGACAGGTGGGGGATTTAATGTGGTCGATTATTGAGGTGGAGACAGGTGGGGGATTTAATGTGGTCGATTATTGAGGTGGAGACAGGTGGGGGATTTAATGTGGTCGATTATTGAGGTGGAGACAGGTGGGAGATTTAATGTGGTCGATCGTAGAGGTGGAGACAGGTGGGAGATTTAATGTGGTCGATCGTACAGGTGGAGACAGGTGAGAGATTTAATGTGGTCGATCGTAGAGGTGGAGACAGGTGGGAGATTTAATGTGGTCGATCATAGAGGTGGAGACAGGTGGGAGATTTAATGTGGTCGATCATACAGGTGGAGACAGGTGAGAGATTTAATGTGGTCAATCGTAGAGGTGGAGACAGGTGGGAGATTTAATGTGGTCGATCGTAGAGGTGGAGACAGGTGGGAGATTTAATGTGGTCGATCACAGAGGTGGAGACAGGTGGGGGATTTAATGTGGTCGATCATAGATGTGGAGACAGGTGGGAGATTTAATGTGGTCGATCGTAGAGGTGGAGACAGGTGGGGATTTAATGTGGTCGATCATAGAGGTGGAGACAGGTGGGAGATTTAATGTGGTCGATCGTAGAGGTGGAGACAGGTGGGAGATTTAATGTGGTCGATCGTAGAGGTGGAGACAGGTGGGAGATTTAATGTGGTCGATCGTAGAGGTGGAGACAGGTGGGAGATTTAATGTGGTCGATCACAGAGGTGGAGACAGGTGGGGATTTAATGTGGTCGAACATAGAGGTGGAGACAGGTGGGAGATTTAATGTGGTCGATCGTAGAGGTGGAGACAGGTGGGGGATTTAATGTGGTCGATCATAGAGGTGGAGACAGGTGGGAGATTTAATGTGGTCGATCGTAGAGGTGGAGACAGGTGGGAGATTTAATGTGGTCGATCGTAGAGGTGGAGACAGGTGGGAGATTTAATGTGGTCGATCGTAGAGGTGGAGACAGGTGGGAGATTTAATGTGGTCGATCACAGAGGTGGAGACAGGTGGGGGATTTAATGTGGTCGATCATAGAGGTGGAGACAGGTGGGAGATTTAATGTGGTCGATCGTAGAGGTGGAGACAGGTGGGGGATTTAATGTGGTCGATCATAGAGGTGGAGACAGGTGGGAGATTTAATGTGGTCGATCGTAGAGGTGGAGACAGGTGGGAGATTTAATGTGGTCGATCGTAGAGGTGGAGACAGGTGGGAGATTTAATGTGGTCGATCGTAGAGGTGGAGACAGGTGGGAGATTTAATGTGGTCGATCGTAGAGGTGGAGACAGGTGGGAGATTTAATGTGGTCGATCGTAGAGGTGGAGACAGGTGGGAGATTTAATGTGGTCGATCATAGAGGTGGAGACAGGTGGGGGATTTAATGTGGTCGATAATAGAGGCGGAGGCAGGTGGGGGATTTAATGTGGTCGATAATGGAGGTGGAGACAGGTGGGGGATTTAATGTGGTCGATCATAGAGGTGGAGACAAGTGGGAGATTTAATGTTGCACATGATACATATTAGTAGTAGCACGTATCTTTAGAATTACTGTTTTTTTTTAATTCTGGACAATTCATAGGCTACCGCTGGTCTATACTGAGTTGTCCATAAGTGCTTATCGTCTGTGACATGTAACATTCAATTTTTCTCACAACTTACTTACTACTTGTTCTCTGGAGCACAACTTGGAAATAAACTTAATAACATTTCACAACTAAACTATCACCGTCTCAAATTTATTTATATTCTGTACTGTTCTTTGTGTTTCTAATTCACTTGTTTTGTTTCAGTCAATTGCTTAACTACTGCTACTACTCTTACTACTTCTGTGGCTTACTATTTCTTATTAACTACTCTCTTTAGCCTGCTCCTTACTAACTTGCGTGCCTAATTGACTGAAAACTTGGTGTGTCGAAGGCTAAATACTCAAATCTAATTTACATAAATTATGTGGAATACTGCATCCAATGGATTGTCACGAGATGACAAAATACGACACCTTCCGAACAATCGGGAATTCGCGATGTTGACCTATAGCTGAGCTATGTCTTAGAATAGTCATAACATGTTGTTTTTGTTACTCCAAAGTAACCTCTAGTCAGCTTGGCCTATCCTGAGTTTCAAGTTTCAAAATAATGATATTTTTTTCATGATCTTGAAATGTCCCTGAAAGTTGTTTGTCAACATCTTTCCTGGACTTGTTGAAGGGTCAAGTCATGTGTTATCCACACCTTAACAATAGCAGCTATAAAATGTCCATTCTCCCGAAACTTTGCTATGCCTGAATTGGATTTAAATTGCTATAATCTGTCACTAACTACTGGTGACTGCTATTCTTTACTACTTTTATAAGATGTTAAGAAATGGGTACCGACTGAGTTACCTGACCCATACTTTAATTCACATTTACTGTCAGAGGGCGATTATGGAGGTAGAGACAGGTGGGAGATTTAATGTGGGCGGTCATAGAGGTAGAGACAGGTGGGAGATTTAATGTGGGCGGTCATGGAAGTAGAGACAGGTGGGAGATTTAATGTGGGCGGCCATGGAGGTAGAGACAGGTGGGAGATTTAATGTGGGCGGTCATAGAGGTAGAGACAGGTGGGAGATTTAATGTGGGCGGTCATGGAAGTAGAGATAGGAGGGAGATTTAATGTGGGCGGCCATGGAGGTAGAGACAGGTGGGAGATTTAATGTGGGCGATTATGGAGGTAGAGACAGGTGGGAGATTTAATGTGGGCGGCCATGGAGGTAGAGACAGGTGGGAGATTTAATGTGGGCGGCCATGGAGGTAGAGACAGGTGGGAGATTTAATGTGGGCGGTCATAGAGGTAGAGACAGGTGGGAGATTTAATGTGGGCGGTCATGGAAGTAGAGATAGGAGGGAGATTTAATGTGGGCGGCCATGGAGGTAGAGACAGGTGGGAGATTTAATGTGGGCGATTATGGAGGTAGAGACAGGTGGGAGATATAATGTGGGCGGCCATGGAGGTAGAGACAGGTTTGAGATTTAATGTGGGCGGTCATGGAGGTAGAGATAGGGGGGAGATTTAATGTGAGCGGTCATGGAGAAAGAGACAGGTGGGAGATTTAATGTGAGCGGTCATGGATGTAGAGACAGATGGGAGATTTAATGTGAGCGGTCATGGAGAAAGAGACAGGTGGGAGATTTAATGTGAGCGGTCATGGATGTAGAGACAGGTGGGAGATTTAATGTGGGCGGTCATGGAGGTAGAGACAGGTGGGAGATTTAATGTGAGCGGTCATGGAGAAAGAGACAGGTGGGAGATTTAATGTGGGCGGCCATGGAGGTAGAGACAGGTGGGAGATTTAATGTGAGCGGTCAATGATGTAGAGACAGGTGGGAGATTTAATGTGAGCGGTCATGGATGTAGAGACAGGTGGGAGATTTAATGTGAGCGGTCATTGAGAAAGAGACAGGTGGGAGATTTAATGTCGGCGGCCATGGAGGTAGAGACAGGTGGGAGATTTAATGTGAGCGGTCATGGATGTAGAGACAGGTGGGAGATTTAATGTGAGCGGTCATGGAGAAAGAGACAGGTGGGAGATTTAATGTGGGCGGCCATGGAGGTAGAGACAGGTGGGAGATTTAATGTGAGCGGTCATGGAGAAAGAGACAGGTGGGAGATTTAATGTGGGCGGCCATGGAGGTAGAGACAGGTGGGAGATTTAATGTGGGCGGTCATGGAGGTAGAGACAGGTGGGAGATTTAATGTGGTCTATCATAGAGGTGGAGACAAGTGGGAGATTTAATGTGGTCTATCATAGAGGTGGAGACAGGTGGGAGATTTAATGTGGTCGATAATAGAGGTGGAGACAGGTGGGAGATTTAATGTGGTCTATCATAGAGGTGGAGACAAGTGGGAGATTTAATGTGGTCTATCATAGAGGTGGAGACAAGTGGGAGATTTAATGTGGTCGATTATAGAGGTGGAGACAGGTGGGAGATTTAATGTGGTCGATCATAGAGGTGGAGACAAGTGGGAGATTTAATGTGAGCTGAAACAAGTGTTGGTTATTTATCTTGTTTATATTTCTTATTTTATATTTGAGGCGCATCACACTGATCACAACATAGTCAACACAATAATCACAGACTGTTCATTCATAATTCATATTCTAGTTTTTTGAGTCAATCTCTGGCACATGATACATATTAGTAGTAGCACGTATCTTTAGAATTACTGTTTTTTTTTAATTCTGGACAATTAATAGGCTACCGCTGGTCTATACTGAGTTGTCCATAAGTGCTTATCGTCTGTGACATGTAACATTCAATTTTTCTCACAACTTACTTACTACTTGTTCTCTGGAGCACAACTTGGAAATAAACTTAATAACATTTCACAACTAAACTATCACCGTCTCAAATTTATTTATATTCTGTACTGTTCTTTGTGTTTCTAATTCACTTGTTTTGTTTCAGTCAATTGCTTAACTACTGCTACTACTCTTACTACTTCTGTGGCTTACTATTTCTTATTAACTACTCTCTTTAGCCTGCTCCTTACTAACTTGCGTGCCTAATTGACTGAAAACTTGGTGTGTCGAAGGCTAAATACTCAAATCTAATTTACATAAATTATGTGGAATACTGCATCCAATGGATTGTCACGAGATGACAAAATACGACACCTTCCGAACAATCGGGAATTCGCGATGTTGACCTATAGCTGAGCTATGTCTTAGAATAGTCATAACATGTTGTTTTTGTTACTCCAAAGTAACCTCTAGTCAGCTTGGCCTATCCTGAGTTTCAAGTTTCAAAATAATGATATTTTTTCATGATCTTGAAATGTCCCTGAAAGTTGTTTGTCAACATCTTTCCTGGACTTGTTGAAGGGTCAAGTCATGTGTTATCCACACCTTAACAATAGCAGCTATAAAATGTCCATTCTCCCGAAACTTTGCTATGCCTGAATTGGATTTAAATTGCTATAATCTGTCACTAACTACTGGTGACTGCTATTCTTTACTACTTTTATAAGATGTTAAGAAATGGGTACCGACTGAGTTACCTGACCCATACTTTAATTCACATTTACTGTCAGAGGGCGATTATGGAGGTAGAGACAGGTGGGAGATTTAATGTGGGCGGTCATAGAGGTAGAGACAGGTGGGAGATTTAATGTGGGCGGTCATGGAAGTAGAGACAGGTGGGAGATTTAATGTGGGCGGCCATGGAGGTAGAGACAGGTGGGAGATTTAATGTGGGCGGTCATAGAGGTAGAGACAGGTGGGAGATTTAATGTGGGCGGTCATGGAAGTAGAGATAGGAGGGAGATTTAATGTGGGCGGCCATGGAGGTAGAGACAGGTGGGAGATTTAATGTGGGCGATTATGGAGGTAGAGACAGGTGGGAGATTTAATGTGGGCGGCCATGGAGGTAGAGACAGGTGGGAGATTTAATGTGGGCGGCCATGGAGGTAGAGACAGGTGGGAGATTTAATGTGGGCGGTCATAGAGGTAGAGACAGGTGGGAGATTTAATGTGGGCGGTCATGGAAGTAGAGATAGGAGGGAGATTTAATGTGGGCGGCCATGGAGGTAGAGACATGTGGGAGATTTAATGTGGGCGATTATGGAGGTAGAGACAGGTGGGAGATTTAATGTGGGCGGCCATGGAGGAAGAGACAGGTTTGATATTTAATGTGGGCGGTCATGGAGGTAGAGATAGGTGGGAGATTTAATGTGAGCGGTCATGGAGAAAGAGGCAGGTGGGAGATTTAATGTGAGCGGTCGTGGATGTAGAGACAGGTGGGAGATTTAATGTGAGCGGTCATGGAGAAAGAGACAGGTGGGAGATTTAATGTGGGCGGCCAAGGAGGTAGAGACAGGTTTGAGATTTAATGTGGGCGGTCATGGAGGTAGAGACAGGTGGGAGATTTAATGTGGGCGGTCATGGAGTTAGAGACAGGTGGGAGATTTAATGTGAGCGGTCACGGAGAAAGAGACAGGTGGGAGATTTAATGTGGGCGGCCATAGAGGTAGAGACAGGAGGGAGATTTAATGTGAGCGGTCATGGATGTAGAGACAGGTGGGAGATTTAATGTGAGCGGTCATGGATGTAGAGACAGGTGGGAGATTTAATGTGAGCGGTCATGGAGAAAGAGACAGGTGGGAGATTTAATGTGGGCGGCCATGTAGGTAGAGACAGGTGGGAGATTTAATGTGAGCGGTCATGGATGTAGAGACAGGTGGGAGATTTAATGTGAGCGGTCATGGAGAAAGAGACAGGTGGGAGATTTAATGTGGGCGGCCATGGAGGTAGAGACAGGTGGGAGATTTAATGTGGGCGATTATGGAGGTAGAGACAGGTGGGAGATTTAATGTGGGCGGCCATGGAGGTAGAGACAGGTTTGAGATTTAATGTGGGCGGTCATGGAGGTAGAGATAGGTGGGAGATTTAATGTGAGCGGTCATGGAGAAAGAGACAGGTGGGAGATTTAATGTGGGCGGTCATGGATTTAGAGACAGGTGGGAGATTTAATGTGGGCGGCCATGGAGGTAGAGATAGATGGGAGATTTAATGTGGGCGGCCATGGAGGTAGAGACAGGTAGGAGATTTAATGTGGGCGGCCATGGAGGTAGAGACAGGTGGGAGATTTAATGTGGGCGGCCATGGAGGTAGAGACAGTTGGGAGATTTAATGTGGGCGGTCATGGAGGTAGAGACAGGTGGGAGATTTAATGTGGGCGGCCATGGAGGTAGAGACAGGTGTGAGATTTAATGTGAGCGGTCATGGAGAAAGAGACAGGTGTGAGATTTAATGTGAGCGGTCATGGAGAAAGAGACAGGTGGGAGATTTAATGTGAGCGGTCATGGATGTAGTGACAGGTGGGAGATTTAATGTGAGCGGTCATGGAGAAAGAGACAGGTGGGAGATTTAATGTGGGCGGCCATGGAGGTAGAGACAGGTGGGAGATTTAATGTGGGCGGCCATGGAGGTAGAGACAGGTGGGAGATTTAATGTGGGCGGTCATGGAGGTAGAGACAGGTGGGAGATTTAATGTGGGCGGCCATGGAGGTAGAGACAGGCGGGAGATTTAATGTGGGCGGTCATGGAGGTAGAGACAGGTGGGAGATTTAATGTGGGCGGCCATGGAGGTAGAGACAGGTGGGAGATTTAATGTGGGCGGCCATGGAGGTAGAGACAGGTGGGAGATTTAATGTGGGCGGTCATGGAGGTAGAGACAGGTGGGAGATTTAATGTGGGCGGCCATGGAGGTAGAGACAGGTGGGAGATTTAATGTGGGCGGTCATGGAGGTAGAGACAGGTGGGAGATTTAATGTGGTCTATCATAGAGGTGGAGACAAGTGGGAGATTTAATGTGGTCTATCATAGAGGTGGAGACAGGTGGGAGATTTAATGTGGTCGATAATAGAGGTGGAGGCAGGTGGGAGATTTAATGTGGTCTATCATAGAGGTGGAGACAAGTGGGAGATTTAATGTGGTCGATTATAGAGGTGGAGACAGGTGAGAGATTTAATGTGGTCGATCATAGAGGTGGAGACAAGTGGGAGATTTAATGTGAGCTGAAACAAGTGTTGGTTATTTATCTTGTTTATATTTCTTATTTTATATTTGAGGCGCATCACACTGATCACAACATAGTCAACACAATAATCACAGACTGTTCATTCATAATTCATATTCAAGTTTTTTGAGTCAATCTCTGGCACATGATACATATTAGTAGTAGCACGTATCTTTAGAATTACTGTTTTTTTTTTAATTCTGGACAATTCATAGGCTACCGCTGGTCTATACTGAGTTGTCCATAAGTGCTTATCGTCTGTGACATGAAACATTCAATTTTTCTCACAACTTACTTACTACTTGTTCTCTGGAGCACAACTTGGAAATAAACTTAATAACATTTCACAACTAAACTATCACCGTCTCAAATTTATTTATATTCTGTACTGTTCTTTGTGTTTCTAATTCACTTGTTTTGTTTCAGTCAATTGCTTAACTACTGCTACTACTCTTACTACTTCTGTGGCTTACTATTTCTTATTAACTACTCTCTTTAGCCTGCTCCTTACTAACTTGCGTGCCTAATTGACTGAAAACTTGGTGTGTCGAAGGCTAAATACTCAAATCTAATTTACATAAATTATGTGGAATACTGCATCCAATGGATTGTCACGAGATGACAAAATACGACACCTTCCGAACAATCGGGAATTCGCGATGTTGACCTATAGCTGAGCTATGTCTTAGAATAGTCATAACATGTTGTTTTTGTTACTCCAAAGTAACCTCTAGTCAGCTTGGCCTATCCTGAGTTTCAAGTTTCAAAATAATGATATTTTTTTCATGATCTTGAAATGTCCCTGAAAGTTGTTTGTCAACATCTTTCCTGGACTTGTTGAAGGGTCAAGTCATGTGTTATCCACACCTTAACAATAGCAGCTATAAAATGTCCATTCTCCCGAAACTTTGCTATGCCTGAATTGGATTTAAATTACTATAATCTGTCACTAACTACTGGTGACTGCTATTCTTTACTACTTTTATAAGATGTTAAGAAATGGGTACCGACTGAGTTACCTGACCCATACTTTAATTCACATTTACTGTCAGAGGGCGATTATGGAGGTAGAGACAGGTGGGAGATTTAATGTGGGCGGTCATAGAGGTAGAGACAGGTGGGAGATTTAATGTGGGCGGTCATGGAAGTAGAGACAGGTGGGAGATTTAATGTGGGCGGCCATGGAGGTAGAGACAGGTGGGAGATTTAATGTGGGCGGTCATAGAGGTAGAGACAGGTGGGAGATTTAATGTGGGCGGTCATGGAAGTAGAGATAGGAGGGAGATTTAATGTGGGCGGCCATGGAGGTAGAGACAGGTGGGAGATTTAATGTGGGCGATTATGGAGGTAGAGACAGGTGGGAGATTTAATGTGGGCGGCCATGGAGGTAGAGACAGGTGGGAGATTTAATGTGGGCGGCCATGGAGGTAGAGACAGGTGGGAGATTTAATGTGGGCGGTCATAGAGGTAGAGACAGGTGGGAGATTTAATGTGGGCGGTCATGGAAGTAGAGATAGGAGGGAGATTTAATGTGGGCGGCCATGGAGGTAGAGACATGTGGGAGATTTAATGTGGGCGATTATGGAGGTAGAGACAGGTGGGAGATTTAATGTGGGCGGTCATGGAGGAAGAGACAGGTTTGATATTTAATGTGGGCGGTCATGGAGGTAGAGATAGGTGGGAGATTTAATGTGAGCGGTCATGGAGAAAGAGGCAGGTGGGAGATTTAATGTGAGCGGTCGTGGATGTAGAGACAGGTGGGAGATTTAATGTGAGCGGTCATGGAGAAAGAGACAGGTGGGAGATTTAATGTGGGCGGCCAAGGAGGTAGAGACAGGTTTGAGATTTAATGTGGGCGGTCATGGAGGTAGAGACAGGTGGGAGATTTAATGTGGGCGGTCATGGAGTTAGAGACAGGTGGGAGATTTAATGTGAGAGGTCACGGAGAAAGAGACAGGTGGGAGATTTAATGTGGGCGGCCATAGAGGTAGAGACAGGAGGGAGATTTAATGTGAGCGGTCATGGATGTAGAGACAGGTGGGAGATTTAATGTGAGCGGTCATGGATGTAGAGACAGGTGGGAGATTTAATGTGAGCGGTCATGGAGAAAGAGACAGGTGGGAGATTTAATGTGGGCGGCCATGTAGGTAGAGACAGGTGGGAGATTTAATGTGAGCGGTCATGGATGTAGAGACAGGTGGGAGATTTAATGTGAGCGGTCATGGAGAAAGAGACAGGTGGGAGATTTAATGTGGGCGGCCATGGAGGTAGAGACAGGTGGGAGATTTAATGTGGGCGATTATGGAGGTAGAGACAGGTGGGAGATTTAATGTGGGCGGCCATGGAGGTAGAGACAGGTTTGAGATTTAATGTGGGCGGTCATGGAGGTAGAGATAGGTGGGAGATTTAATGTGAGCGGTCATGGAGAAAGAGACAGGTGGGAGATTTAATGTGGGCGGTCATGGATTTAGAGACAGGTGGGAGATTTAATGTGGGCGGCCATGGAGGTAGAGATAGATGGGAGATTTAATGTGGGCGGCCATGGAGGTAGAGACAGGTAGGAGATTTAATGTGGGCGGCCATGGAGGTAGAGACAGGTGGGAGATTTAATGTGGGCGGCCATGGAGGTAGAGACAGTTGGGAGATTTAATGTGGGCGGTCATGGAGGTAGAGACAGGTGGGAGATTTAATTTGGCGGCCATGGAGGTAGAGACAGGTGTGAGATTTAATGTGAGCGGTCATGGAGAAAGAGACAGGTGTGAGATTTAATGTGAGCGGTCATGGAGAAAGAGACAGGTGGGAGATTTAATGTGAGCGGTCATGGATGTAGTGACAGGTGGGAGATTTAATGTGAGCGGTCATGGAGAAAGAGACAGGTGGGAGATTTAATGTGGGCGGCCATGGAGGTAGAGACAGGTGGGAGATTTAATGTGGGCGGCCATGGAGGTAGAGACAGGTGGGAGATTTAATGTGGGCGGTCATGGAGGTAGAGACAGGTGGGAGATTTAATGTGGGCGGCCATGGAGGTAGAGACAGGCGGGAGATTTAATGTGGGCGGTCATGGAGGTAGAGACAGGTGGGAGATTTAATGTGGGCGGCCATGGAGGTAGAGACAGGTGGGAGATTTAATGTGGGCGGCCATGGAGGTAGAGACAGGTGGGAGATTTAATGTGGGCGGTCATGGAGGTAGAGACAGGTGGGAGATTTAATGTGGGCGGCCATGGAGGTAGAGACAGGTGGGAGATTTAATGTGGGCGGTCATGGAGGTAGAGACAGGTGGGAGATTTAATGTGGTCTATCATAGAGGTGGAGACAAGTGGGAGATTTAATGTGGTCTATCATAGAGGTGGAGACAGGTGGGAGATTTAATGTGGTCGATAATAGAGGTGGAGGCAGGTGGGAGATTTAATGTGGTCTATCATAGAGGTGGAGACAAGTGGGAGATTTAATGTGGTCGATTATAGAGGTGGAGACAGGTGAGAGATTTAATATGGTCGATCATAGAGGTGGAGACAAGTGGGAGATTTAATGTGAGCTGAAACAAGTGTTGGTTATTTATCTTGTTTATATTTCTTATTTTATATTTGAGGCGCATCACACTGATCACAACATAGTCAACACAATAATCACAGACTGTTCATTCATAATTCATATTCAAGTTTTTGAGTCAATCTCTGGCACATGATACATATTAGTAGTAGCACGTATCTTTAGAATTACTGTTTTTTTTTTAAATTCTGGACAATTCATAGGCTACCGCTGGTCTATACTGAGTTGTCCATAAGTGCTTATCGTCTGTGACATGAAACATTCAATTTTTCTCACAACTTACTTACTACTTGTTCTCTGGAGCACAACTTGGAAATAAACTTAATAACATTTCACAACTAAACTATCACCGTCTCAAATTTATTTATATTCTGTACTGTTCTTTGTGTTTCTAATTCACTTGTTTTGTTTCAGTCAATTGCTTAACTACTGCTACTACTCTTACTACTTCTGTGGCTTACTATTTCTTATTAACTACTCTCTTTAGCCTGCTCCTTACTAACTTGCGTGCCTAATTGACTGAAAACTTGGTGTGTCGAAGGCTAAATACTCAAATCTAATTTACATAAATTATGTGGAATACTGCATCCAATGGATTGTCACGAGATGACAAAATACGACACCTTCCGAACAATCGGGAATTCGCGATGTTGACCTATAGCTGAGCTATGTCTTAGAATAGTCATAACATGTTGTTTTTGTTACTCCAAAGTAACCTCTAGTCAGCTTGGCCTATCCTGAGTTTCAAGTTTCAAAATAATGATATTTTTTCATGATCTTGAAATGTCCCTGAAAGTTGTTTGTCAACATCTTTCCTGGACTTGTTGAAGGGTCAAGTCATGTGTTATCCACACCTTAACAATAGCAGCTATAAAATGTCCATTCTCCCGAAACTTTGCTATGCCTGAGTTGGATTTAAATTGCTATAATCTGTCACTAACTACTGGTGACTGCTATTCTTTACTACTTTTATAAGATGTTAAGAAATGGGTACCGACTGAGTTACCTGACCCATACTTTAATTCACATTTACTGTCAGAGGGCGATTATGGAGGTAGAGACAGGTGGGAGATTTAATGTGGGCGGTCATAGAGGTAGAGACAGGTGGGAGATTTAATGTGGGCGGTCATGGAAGTAGAGACAGGTGGGAGATTTAATGTTGGCGGCCATGGAGGTAGAGACAGGTGGGAGATTTAATGTGGGCGGTCATAGAGGTAGAGACAGGTGGGAGATTTAATGTGGGCGGTCATGGAAGTAGAGATAGGAGGGAGATTTAATGTGGGCGGCCATGGAGGTAGAGACAGGTGGGAGATTTAATGTGGGCGATTATGGAGGTAGAGACAGGTGGGAGATTTAATGTGGGCGGCCATGGAGGTAGAGACAGGTGGGAGATTTAATGTGGGCGGTCATAGAGGTAGAGACAGGTGGGAGATTTAATGTGGGCGGCCATGGAGGTAGAGACAGGTGGGAGATTTAATGTGGGCGGTCATGGAGGTAGAGACAGGTGGGAGATTTAATGTGGTCTATCATAGAGGTGGAGACAAGTGGGAGATTTAATGTGGTCTATCATAGAGGTGGAGACAGGTGGGAGATTTAATGTGGTCGATAATAGAGGTGGAGGCAGGTGGGAGATTTAATGTGGTCTATCATAGAGGTGGAGACAAGTGGGAGATTTAATGTGGTCGATTATAGAGGTGGAGACAGGTGGGAGATTTAATGTGGTCGATCATAGAGGTGGAGACAAGTGGGAGATTTAATGTGAGCTGAAACAAGTGTTGGTTATTTATCTTGTTTATATTTCTTATTTTATATTTGAGGCGCATCACACTGATCACAACATAGTCAACACAATAATCACAGACTGTTCATTCATAATTCATATTCAAGTTTTTTGAGTTAATCTCTGGCACATGATACATATTAGTAGTAGCACGTATCTTTAGAATTACTGTTTTTTTTTTTTAATTCTGGACAATTCATAGGCTACCGCTGGTCTATACTGAGTTGTCCATAAGTGCTTATCGTCTGTGACATGTAACATTCAATTTTTCTCAAAACTTACTTACTACTTGTTCTCTGGAGCACAACTTGGAAATAAACTTAATAACATTTCACAACTAAACTATCACCGTCTCAAATTTATTTATATTCTGTACTGTTCTTTGTGTTTCTAATTCACTTGTTTTGTTTCAGTCAATTGCTTAACTACTGCTACTACTCTTACTACTTCTGTGGCTTACTATTTCTTATTAACTACTCTCTTTAGCCTGCTCCTTACTAACTTGCGTGCCTAATTGACTGAAAACTTGGTGTGTCGAAGGCTAAATACTCAAATCTAATTTACATAAATTATGTGGAATACTGCATCCAATGGATTGTCACGAGATGACAAAATACGACACCTTCCGAACAATCGGGAATTCGCGATGTTGACCTATAGCTGAGCTATGTCTTAGAATAGTCATAACATGTTGTTTTTGTTACTCAAAAGTAACCTCTAGTCAGCTTGGCCTATCCTGAGTTTCAAGTTTCAAAATAATGATATTTTTTTCATGATCTTGAAATGTCCCTGAAAGTTGTTTGTCAACATCTTTCCTGGACTTGTTGAAGGGTCAAGTCATGTGTTATCCACACCTTAACAATAGCAGCTATAAAATGTCCATTCTCCCGAAACTTTGCTATGCCTGAATTGGATTTAAATTGCTATAATCTGTCACTAACTACTGGTGACTGCTATTCTTTACTACTTTTATAAGATGTTAAGAAATGGGTACCGACTGAGTTACCTGACCCATACTTTAATTCACATTTACTGTCAGAGGGCGATTATGGAGGTAGAGACAGGTGGGAGATTTAATGTGGGCGGTCATAGAGGTAGAGACAGGTGGGAGATTTAATGTGGGCGGTCATGGAAGTAGAGACAGGTGGGAGATTTAATGTGGGCGGCCATGGAGGTAGAGACAGGTGGGAGATTTAATGTGGGCGGTCATAGAGGTAGAGACAGGTGGGAGATTTAATGTGGGCGGTCATGGAAGTAGAGATAGGAGGGAGATTTAATGTGGGCGGCCATGGAGGTAGAGACAGGTGGGAGATTTAATGTGGGCGATTATGGAGGTAGAGACAGGTGGGAGACTTAATGTGGGCGGCCATGGAGGTAAAGACAGGTGGGAGATTTAATGTGGGCGGCCATGGAGGTAGAGACAGGTGGGAGATTTAATGTGGGCGGTCATAGAGGTAGAGACAGGTGGGAGATTTAATGTGGGCGGTCATGGAAGTAGAGATAGGAGGGAGATTTAATGTGGGCGGCCATGGAGGTAGAGACAGGTGGGAGATTTAATGTGGGCGATTATGGAGGTAGAGACAGGTGGGAGATTTAATGTGGGCGGCCATGGAGGTAGAGACAGGTTTGAGATTTAATGTGGGCGGTCATGGAGGTAGAGATAGGTGGGAGATATAATGTGAGCGGTCATGGAGAAAGAGACAGGTGGGAGATTTAATGTGGGCGGCCATGGAGGTAGAGACAGGTTTGAGATTTAATGTGGGCGGTCATGGAGGTAGAGACAGGTGGGAGATTTAATGTGAGCGGTCATGGAGAAAGAGACAGGTGGGAGATTTAATGTGAGTGGTCATGGAGAAAGAGACAGGTGGGAGATTTAATGTGAGCGGTCATGGATGTAGAGACAGGTGGGAGATTTAATGTGGGCGGTCATGGAGGTAGAGACAGGTGGGAGATTTAATGTGAGCGGTCATGGATAAAGAGACAGGTGGGAGATTTAATGTGGGCGGCCATGGAGGTAGAGACAGGTGGGAGATTTAATGTGAGCGGTCATGGATGTAGAGACAGGTGGGAGATTTAATGTGAGCGGTCATGGAGAAAGAGACAGGTGGGAGATTTAATGTGGGCGGCCATGGAGGTAGAGACAGGTGGGAGATTTAATGTGAGCGGTCATGGAGAAAGAGACAGGTGGGAGATTTAATGTGGGCGGCCATGGAGGTAGAGACAGGTGGGAGATTTAATGTGGTCGGTCATGGAGGTAGAGACAGGTGGGAGATTTAATGTGGTCTATCATAGAGGTGGAGACAAGTGGGAGATTTAATGTGGTCTATCATAGAGGTGGAGACAGGTGGGAGATTTAATGTGGTCGATAATAGAGGTGGAGACAGGTGGGAGATTTAATGTGGTCTATCATAGAGGTGGAGACAAGTGGGAGATTTAATGTGGTCGATTATAGAGGTGGAGACAGGTGGGAGATTTAATGTGGTCGATCATAGAGGTGGAGACAAGTGGGAGATTTAATGTGAGCTGAAACAAGTGTTGGTTATTTATCTTGTTTATATTTTTTTTTTTTATATTTGAGGCGCATCACACTGATCACAACATAGTCAACACAATAATCACAGACTGTTCATTCATAATTCATATTCAAGTTTTTTGAGTCAATCTCTGGCACATGATACATATTAGTAGTAGCACGTATCTTTAGAATTACTGTTTTTTTTAAATTCTGGACAATTCATAGGCTACCGCTGGTCTATACTGAGTTGTCCATAAGTGCTGCTTATCGTCTGTGACATGTAACATTCAATTTTTCTCACAACTTACTTACTACTTGTTCTCTGGAGCACAACTTGGAAATAAACTTAATAACAGTTTCACAACTAAAATATCACCGTCTCAAATTTATTTATATTCTGTACTGTTCTTTGTGTTTCTAATTCACTTGTTTTGTTTCAGTCAATTGCTTAACTACTGCTACTACTCTTACTACTTCTGTGGCTTACTATTTCTTATTAACTACTCTCTTTAGCCTGCTCCTTACTAACTTGCGTGCCTAATTGACTGAAAACTTGGTGTGTCGAAGGCTAAATACTCAAATCTAATTTACATAAATTATGTGGAATACTGCATCCAATGGATTGTCACGAGATGACAAAATACGACACCTTCCGAACAATCGGGAATTCGCGATGTTGACCTATAGCTGAGCTATGTCTTAGAATAGTCATAACATGTTGTTTTTGTTACTCCAAAGTAACCTCTAGTCAGCTTGGCCTATCCTGAGTTTCAAGTTTCAAAATAATGATATTTTTTTCATGATCTTGAAATGTCCCTGAAAGTTGTTTGTCAACATCTTTCCTGGACTTGTTGAAGGGTCAAGTCATGTGTTATCCACACCTTAACAATAGCAGCTATAAAATGTCCATTCTCCCGAAACTTTGCTATGCCTGAGTTGGATTTAAATTGCTATAATCTGTCACTAACTACTGGTGACTGCTATTCTTTACTACTTTTATAAGATGTTAAGAAATGGGTACCGACTGAGTTACCTGACCCATACTTTAATTCACATTTACTGTCAGAGGGCGATTATGGAGGTAGAGACAGGTGGGAGATTTAATGTGGGCGGTCATAGAGGTAGAGACAGGTGGGAGATTTAATGTGGGCGGTCATGGAAGTAGAGACAGGTGGGAGATTTAATGTGGGCGGCCATGGAGGTAGAGACAGGTGGGAGATTTAATGTGGGCGGTCATAGAGGTAGAGACAGGTGGGAGATTTAATGTGGGCGGTCATGGAAGTAGAGATAGGAGGGAGATTTAATGTGGGCGGCCATGGAGGTAGAGACAGGTGGGAGATTTAATGTGGGCGATTATGGAGGTAGAGACAGGTGGGAGATTTAATGTGGGCGGCCATGGAGGTAGAGACAGGTGGGAGATTTAATGTGGGCGGTCATAGAGGTAGAGACAGGTGGGAGATTTAATGTGGGCGGTCATGGAAGTAGAGATATGAGGGAGATTTAATGTGGGCGGTCATGGAGGTAGAGACAGGTGGGAGATTTAATGTGGGCGATTATGGAGGTAGAGACAGGTGGGAGATTTAATGTGGGCGGCCATGGAGGTAGAGACAGGTTTGAGATTTAATGTGGGCGGTCATGGAGGTAGAGATAGGTGGGAGATTTAATGTGAGCGGTCATGGAGAAAGAGACAGGTGGGAGATTTAATGTGAGCGGTCGTGGATGTAGAGACAGGTGGGAGATTTAATGTGAGCGGTCATGGAGAAAGAGACAGGTGGGAGATTTAATGTGGGCGGCCATGGAGGTAGAGACAGGTTTGAGATTTAATGTGGGCGGTCATGGAGGTAGATACAGGTGGGAGATTTAATGTGAGCGGTCATGGAGAAAGAGACAGGTGGGAGATTTAATGTGAGTGGTCATGGAGAAAGAGACAGGTGGGAGATTTAATGTGAGCGGTCATGGATGTAGAGACAGGTGGGAGATTTAATGTGGGCGGTCATGGAGGTAGAGACAGGTGGGAGATTTAATGTGAGCGGTCATGGAGAAAGAGACAGGTGGGAGATTTAATGTGGGCGGCCATGGAGGTAGAGACAGGTGGGAGATTTATTGTGAGCGGTCATGGATGTAGAGACAGGTGGGAGATTTAATGTGAGCGGTCATGGATGTAGAGACAGGTGGGAGATTTAATGTGAGCGGTCATGGAGAAAGAGACAGGTGGGAGATTTAATGTGGGCGGCCATGGAGGTAGAGACAGGTGGGAGATTTAATGTGAGCGGTCATGGATGTAGAGACAGGTGGGAGATTTAATGTGAGCGGTCATGGAGAAAGAGACAGGTGGGAGATTTAATGTGGGCGGCCATGGAGGTAGAGACAGGTGGGAGATTTAATGTGAGCGGTCATGGAGAAAGAGACAGGTGGGAGATTTAATGTGGGCGGCCATGGAGGTAGAGACAGGTGGGAGATTTAATGTGGGCGGTCATGGAGGTAGAGGCAGGTGGGAGATTTAATGTGGTCTATCATAGAGGTGGAGACAAGTGGGAGATTTAATGTGGTCTATCATAGAGGTGGAGACAAGTGGGAGATTTAATGTGGTCGATAATAGAGGTGGAGACAGGTGGGAGATTTAATGTGGTCTATCATAGAGGTGGAGACAAGTGGGAGATTTAATGTGGTCGATTATAGAGGTGGAGACAGGTGGGAGATTTAATGTGGTCGATCATAGAGGTGGAGACAAGTGGGAGATTTAATGTGAGCTGAAACAAGTGTTGGTTATTTATCTTGTTTATATTTCTTATTTTATATTTGAGGCGCATCACACTGATCACAACATAGTCAACACAATAATCACAGACTGTTCATTCATAATTCATATTCAAGTTTTTTGAGTCAATCTCTGGCACATGATACATATTAGTAGTAGCACGTATCTTTAGAATTACTGTTTTTTTTTAAATTCTGGACAATTCATAGGCTACCGCTGGTCTATACTGAGTGTTCATAAGTGCTTATCGTCTGTGACATGTAACATTCAATTTTTCTCACAACTTACTTACTACTTGTTCTCTGGAGCACAACTTGGAAATAAACTTAATAACATTTCACAACTAAACTATCACCGTCTCAAATTTATTTATATTCTGTACTGTTCTTTGTGTTTCTAATTCACTTGTTTTGTTTCAGTCAATTGCTTAACTACTGCTACTACTCTTACTACTTCTGTGGCTTACTATTTCTTATTAACTACTCTCTTTAGCCTGCTCCTTACTAACTTGCGTGCCTAATTGACTGAAAACTTGGTGTGTCGAAGGCTAAATACTCAAATCTAATTTACATAAATTATGTGGAATACTGCATCCAATGGATTGTCACGAGATGACAAAATACGACACCTTCCGAACAATCGGGAATTCGTGATGTTGACCTATAGCTGAGCTATGTCTTAGAATAGTCATAACATGTTGTTTTTGTTACTCCAAAGTAACCTCTAGTCAGCTTGGCCTATCCTGAGTTTCAAGTTTCAAAATAATGATATTTTTTTCATGATCTTGAAATGTCCCTGAAAGTTGTTTGTCAACATCTTTCCTGGACTTGTTGAAGGGTCAAGTCATGTGTTATCCACACCTTAACAATAGCAGCTATAAAATGTCCATTCTCCCGAAACTTTGCTATGCCTGAATTGGATTTAAATTGCTATAATCTGTCACTAACTACTGGTGACTGCTATTCTTTACTACTTTTATAAGATGTTAAGAAATGGGTACCGACTGAGTTACCTGACCCATACTTTAATTCACATTTACTGTCAGAGGGCGATTATGGAGGTAGAGACAGGTGGGAGATTTAATGTGGGCGGTCATAGAGGTAGAGACAGGTGGAGATTTAATGTGGGCGGTCATGGAAGTAGAGACAGGTGGGAGATTTAATGTGGGCGGCCATGGAGGTAGAGACAGGTGGGAGATTTAATGTGGGCGGTCATAGAGGTAGAGACAGGTGGGAGATTTAATGTGGGCGGTCATGGAAGTAGAGATAGGAGGGAGATTTAATGTGGGCGGCCATGGAGGTAGAGACAGGTGGGAGATTTAATGTGGGCGATTATGGAGGTAGAGACAGGTGGGAGATTTAATGTGGGCGGCCATGGAGGTAGAGACAGGTGGGAGATTTAATGTGGGCGGCCATGGAGGTAGAGACAGGTGGGAGATTTAATGTGGGCGGTCATAGAGGTAGAGACAGGTGGGAGATTTAATGTGGGCGGTCATGGAAGTAGAGATAGGAGGGAGATTTAATGTGGGCGGCCATGGAGGTAGAGACAGGTGGGAAATTTAATGTGGGCGATTATGGAGGTAGAGACAGGTGGGAGATTTAATGTGGGCGGCCATGGAGGTAGAGACAGGTTTGAGATTTAATGTGGGCGGTCATGGAGGTAGAGATAGGTGGGAGATTTAATGTGAGCGGTCATGGAGAAAGAGACAGGTGGGAGATTTAATGTGAGCGGTCATGGATGTAGAGACAGGTGGGAGATTTAATGTGAGCGGTCATGGAGAAAGAGACAGGTGGGAGATTTAATGTGGGCGGCCATGGAGGTAGAGACAGGTTTGAGATTTAATGTGGGCGGTCATGGAGGTAGAGACAGGTGGGAGATTTAATGTGAGCGGTCATGGAGAAAGAGACAGGTGGGAGATTTAATGTGAGTGGTCATGGAGAAAGAGACAGGTGGGAGATTTAATGTGAGCGGTCATGGATGTAGAGACAGGTGGGAGATTTAATGTGGGCGGTCATGGAGGTTTAGACAGGTGGGAGATTTAATGTGAGCGGTCATGGATAAAGAGACAGGTGGGAGATTTAATGTGGGCGGCCATGGAGGTAGAGACAGGTGGGAGATTTAATGTGAGCGGTCATGGATGTAGAGACAGGTGGGAGATTTAATGTGAGCGGTCATGGAGAAAGAGACAGGTGGGAGATTTAATGTGGGCGGCCATGGAGGTAGAGACAGGTGGGAGATTTAATGTGAGCGGTCATGGAGAAAGAGACAGGTGGGAGATTTAATGTGGGCGGCCATGGAGGTAGAGACAGGTGGGAGATTTAATGTGGTCGGTCATGGAGGTAGAGACAGGTGGGAGATTTAATGTGGTCTATCATAGAGGTGGAGACAAGTGGGAGATTTAATGTGGTCTATCATAGAGGTGGAGACAGGTGGGAGATTTAATGTGGGCGGCCATGGAGGTAGAGACAGGTTTGAGATTTAATGTGGGCGGTCATGGAGGTAGAGATAGGTGGGAGATTTAATGTGAGCGGTCATGGAGAAAGAGACAGGTGGGAGATTTAATGTGAGCGGTCATGGATGTAGAGACAGGTGGGAGATTTAATGTGGGCGGCCATGGAGGTAGAGACAGGTTTGAGATTTAATGTGGGCGGTCATGGAGGTAGAGACAGGTGGGAGATTTAATGTGAGCGGTCATGGAGAAAGAGACAGGTGGGAGATTTAATGTGAGTGGTCATGGAGAAAGAGACAGGTGGGAGATTTAATGTGAGCGGTCATGGATGTAGAGACAGGTGGGAGATTTAATGTGGGCGGTCATGGAGGTTTAGACAGGTGGGAGATTTAATGTGAGCGGTCATGGATAAAGAGACAGGTGGGAGATTTAATGTGGGCGGCCATGGAGGTAGAGACAGGTGGGAGATTTAATGTGAGCGGTCATGGATGTAGAGACAGGTGGGAGATTTAATGTGAGCGGTCATGGAGAAAGAGACAGGTGGGAGATTTAATGTGGGCGGCCATGGAGGTAGAGACAGGTGGGAGATTTAATGTGAGCGGTCATGGAGAAAGAGACAGGTGGGAGATTTAATGTGGGCGGCCATGGAGGTAGAGACAGGTGGGAGATTTAATGTGGTCGGTCATGGAGGTAGAGACAGGTGGGAGATTTAATGTGGTCTATCATAGAGGTGGAGACAAGTGGGAGATTTAATGTGGTCTATCATAGAGGTGGAGACAGGTGGGAGATTTAATGTGGTCGATAATAGAGGTGGAGACAGGTGGGAGATTTAATGTGGTCTATCATAGAGGTGGAGACAAGTGGGAGATTTAATGTGGTCGATTATAGAGGTGGAGACAGGTGGGAGATTTAATGTGGTCGATCATAGAGGTGGAGACAAGTGGGAGATTTAATGTGAGCTGAAACAAGTGTTGGTTATTTATCTTGTTTATATTTCTTATTTTATATTTGAGGCGCATCACACTGATCACAACATAGTCAACACAATAATCACAGACTGTTCATTCATAATTCATATTCAAGTTTTTTGAGTCAATCTCTGGCACATGATACATATTAGTAGTAGCACGTATCTTTAGAATTACTGTTTTTTTTAAATTCTGGACAATTCATAGGCTACCGCTGGTCTATACTGAGTTGTCCATAAGTGCTGCTTATCGTCTGTGACATGTAACATTCAATTTTTCTCACAACTTACTTACTACTTGTTCTCTGGAGCACAACTTGGAAATAAACTTAATAACAGTTTCACAACTAAAATATCACCGTCTCAAATTTATTTATATTCTGTACTGTTCTTTGTGTTTCTAATTCACTTGTTTTGTTTCAGTCAATTGCTTAACTACTGCTACTACTCTTACTACTTCTGTGGCTTACTATTTCTTATTAACTACTCTCTTTAGCCTGCTCCTTACTAACTTGCGTGCCTAATTGACTGAAAACTTGGTGTGTCGAAGGCTAAATACTCAAATCTAATTTACATAAATTATGTGGAATACTGCATCCAATGGATTGTCACGAGATGACAAAATACGACACCTTCCGAACAATCGGGAATTCGCGATGTTGACCTATAGCTGAGCTATGTCTTAGAATAGTCATAACATGTTGTTTTTGTTACTCCAAAGTAACCTCTAGTCAGCTTGGCCTATCCTGAGTTTCAAGTTTCAAAATAATGATATTTTTTTCATGATCTTGAAATGTCCCTGAAAGTTGTTTGTCAACATCTTTCCTGGACTTGTTGAAGGGTCAAGTCATGTGTTATCCACACCTTAACAATAGCAGCTATAAAATGTCCATTCTCCCGAAACTTTGCTATGCCTGAGTTGGATTTAAATTGCTATAATCTGTCACTAACTACTGGTGACTGCTATTCTTTACTACTTTTATAAGATGTTAAGAAATGGGTACCGACTGAGTTACCTGACCCATACTTTAATTCACATTTACTGTCAGAGGGCGATTATGGAGGTAGAGACAGGTGGGAGATTTAATGTGGGCGGTCATAGAGGTAGAGACAGGTGGGAGATTTAATGTGGGCGGTCATGGAAGTAGAGACAGGTGGGAGATTTAATGTGGGCGGCCATGGAGGTAGAGACAGGTGGGAGATTTAATGTGGGCGGTCATAGAGGTAGAGACAGGTGGGAGATTTAATGTGGGCGGTCATGGAAGTAGAGATAGGAGGGAGATTTAATGTGGGCGGCCATGGAGGTAGAGACAGGTGGGAGATTTAATGTGGGCGATTATGGAGGTAGAGACAGGTGGGAGATTTAATGTGGGCGGCCATGGAGGTAGAGACAGGTGGGAGATTTAATGTGGGCGGTCATAGAGGTAGAGACAGGTGGGAGATTTAATGTGGGCGGTCATGGAAGTAGAGATATGAGGGAGATTTAATGTGGGCGGTCATGGAGGTAGAGACAGGTGGGAGATTTAATGTGGGCGATTATGGAGGTAGAGACAGGTGGGAGATTTAATGTGGGCGGCCATGGAGGTAGAGACAGGTTTGAGATTTAATGTGGGCGGTCATGGAGGTAGAGATAGGTGGGAGATTTAATGTGAGCGGTCATGGAGAAAGAGACAGGTGGGAGATTTAATGTGAGCGGTCGTGGATGTAGAGACAGGTGGGAGATTTAATGTGAGCGGTCATGGAGAAAGAGACAGGTGGGAGATTTAATGTGAGCGGTCATGGATGTAGAGACAGGTGGGAGATTTAATGTGGGCGGTCATGGAGGTAGAGACAGGTGGGAGATTTAATGTGAGCGGTCATGGAGAAAGAGACAGGTGGGAGATTTAATGTGGGCGGCCATGGAGGTAGAGACAGGTGGGAGATTTATTGTGAGCGGTCATGGATGTAGAGACAGGTGGGAGATTTAATGTGAGCGGTCATGGATGTAGAGACAGGTGGGAGATTTAATGTGAGCGGTCATGGAGAAAGAGACAGGTGGGAGATTTAATGTGGGCGGCCATGGAGGTAGAGACAGGTGGGAGATTTAATGTGAGCGGTCATGGATGTAGAGACAGGTGGGAGATTTAATGTGAGCGGTCATGGAGAAAGAGACAGGTGGGAGATTTAATGTGGGCGGCCATGGAGGTAGAGACAGGTGGGAGATTTAATGTGAGCGGTCATGGAGAAAGAGACAGGTGGGAGATTTAATGTGGGCGGCCATGGAGGTAGAGACAGGTGGGAGATTTAATGTGGGCGGTCATGGAGGTAGAGACAGGTGGGAGATTTAATGTGGTCTATCATAGAGGTGGAGACAAGTGGGAGATTTAATGTGGTCTATCATAGAGGTGGAGACAAGTGGGAGATTTAATGTGGTCGATAATAGAGGTGGAGACAGGTGGGAGATTTAATGTGGTCTATCATAGAGGTGGAGACAAGTGGGAGATTTAATGTGGTCGATTATAGAGGTGGAGACAGGTGGGAGATTTAATGTGGTCGATCATAGAGGTGGAGACAAGTGGGAGATTTAATGTGAGCTGAAACAAGTGTTGGTTATTTATCTTGTTTATATTTCTTATTTTATATTTGAGGCGCATCACACTGATCACAACATAGTCAACACAATAATCACAGACTGTTCATTCATAATTCATATTCAAGTTTTTTGAGTCAATCTCTGGCACATGATACATATTAGTAGTAGCACGTATCTTTAGAATTACTGTTTTTTTTTAAATTCTGGACAATTCATAGGCTACCGCTGGTCTATACTGAGTGTTCATAAGTGCTTATCGTCTGTGACATGTAACATTCAATTTTTCTCACAACTTACTTACTACTTGTTCTCTGGAGCACAACTTGGAAATAAACTTAATAACATTTCACAACTAAACTATCACCGTCTCAAATTTATTTATATTCTGTACTGTTCTTTGTGTTTCTAATTCACTTGTTTTGTTTCAGTCAATTGCTTAACTACTGCTACTACTCTTACTACTTCTGTGGCTTACTATTTCTTATTAACTACTCTCTTTAGCCTGCTCCTTACTAACTTGCGTGCCTAATTGACTGAAAACTTGGTGTGTCGAAGGCTAAATACTCAAATCTAATTTACATAAATTATGTGGAATACTGCATCCAATGGATTGTCACGAGATGACAAAATACGACACCTTCCGAACAATCGGGAATTCGTGATGTTGACCTATAGCTGAGCTATTTCTTAGAATAGTCATAACATGTTGTTTTTGTTACTCCAAAGTAACCTCTAGTCAGCTTGGCCTATCCTGAGTTTCAAGTTTCAAAATAATGATATTTTTTTCATGATCTTGAAATGTCCCTGAAAGTTGTTTGTCAACATCTTTCCTGGACTTGTTGAAGGGTCAAGTCATGTGTTATCCACACCTTAACAATAGCAGCTATAAAATGTCCATTCTCCCGAAACTTTGCTATGCCTGAATTGGATTTAAATTGCTATAATCTGTCACTAACTACTGGTGACTGCTATTCTTTACTACTTTTATAAGATGTTAAGAAATGGGTACCGACTGAGTTACCTGACCCATACTTTAATTCACATTTACTGTCAGAGGGCGATTATGGAGGTAGAGACAGGTGGGAGATTTAATGTGGGCGGTCATAGAGGTAGAGACAGGTGGAGATTTAATGTGGGCGGTCATGGAAGTAGAGACAGGTGGGAGATTTAATGTGGGCGGCCATGGAGGTAGAGACAGGTGGGAGATTTAATGTGGGCGGTCATAGAGGTAGAGACAGGTGGGAGATTTAATGTGGGCGGTCATGGAAGTAGAGATAGGAGGGAGATTTAATGTGGGCGGCCATGGAGGTAGAGACAGGTGGGAGATTTAATGTGGGCGATTATGGAGGTAGAGACAGGTGGGAGATTTAATGTGGGCGGCCATGGAGGTAGAGACAGGTGGGAGATTTAATGTGGGCGGCCATGGAGGTAGAGACAGGTGGGAGATTTAATGTGGGCGGTCATAGAGGTAGAGACAGGTGGGAGATTTAATGTGGGCGGTCATGGAAGTAGAGATAGGAGGGAGATTTAATGTGGGCGGCCATGGAGGTAGAGACAGGTGGGAAATTTAATGTGGGCGATTATGGAGGTAGAGACAGGTGGGAGATTTAATGTGGGCGGCCATGGAGGTAGAGACAGGTTTGAGATTTAATGTGGGCGGTCATGGAGGTAGAGATAGGTGGGAGATTTAATGTGAGCGGTCATGGAGAAAGAGACAGGTGGGAGATTTAATGTGAGCGGTCATGGATGTAGAGACAGGTGGGAGATTTAATGTGAGCGGTCATGGAGAAAGAGACAGGTGGGAGATTTAATGTGGGCGGCCATGGAGGTAGAGACAGGTTTGAGATTTAATGTGGGCGGTCATGGAGGTAGAGACAGGTGGGAGATTTAATGTGGGCGGTCATGGAGGTAGAGACAGGTGGGAGATTTAATGTGAGCGGTCATGGAGAAAGAGACAGGTGGTAGATTTAATGTGGGCGGCCATGAAGGTAGAGACAGGAGGGAGATTTAATGTGAGCGGTCATGGATGTAGAGACAGGTGGGAGATTTAATGTGAGCGGTCATGGATGTAGAGACAGGTGGGAGATTTAATTTGAGCGGTCATGGAGAAAGAGACAGGTGGGAGATTTAATGTGGGCGGCCATGGAGGTAGAGACAGGTGGGAGATTTAATGTGAGCGGTCATGGATGTAGAGACAGGTGGGAGATTTAATGTGAGCGGTCATGGATGTAGAGACAGGTGGGAGATTTAATGTGAGCGGTCATGGAGAAAGAGACAGGTGGGAGATTTAATGTGGGCGGCCATGGAGGTAGAGACAGGTGGGAGATTTAATGTGGGCGATTATGGAGGTAGAGACAGGTGGGAGATTTAATGTGGGCGGCCATGGAGGTAGAGACAGGTTTGAGATTTAATGTGGGCGGTCATGGAGGTAGAGATAGGTGGGAGATTTAATGTGAGCCGTCATGGAGAAAGAGACAGGTGGGAGATTTAATGTGGGCGGCCATGGAGTAGAGACAGGTGGGAGATTTAATGTGGGCGGCCATGGAGTAGAGACAGGTGGGAGATTTAATGTGGGCGGTCGTGGAGGTAGAGACATGTGGGAGATTTAATGTGGGCGGTCATGGAGGTAGAGAAAGGTTGGGGATTTAATGTGGGCGGTCATGGAGGTAGAGACAGGTAGGAGATTTAATGTGGGCGGCCATGGAGGTAGAGACAGGTGGAGATTTAATGTGGTCGATTATGGAGGTAGAAAAGCAAGAAGATTTATTCTGGGCTAGCATTCAGGGAGAAACATGAAGAAGATGTATATGCTGTAGGTCATGTTTAAAAAAACAGAAGCTGAATCTCAAGAACTGACATAAAGTGAATCGAGCAGGGACGACGAAAGAGATATAGTTAGACGATGCGCCTGGTATGGACAAGCAACAGAAATTAAAAGTGTGGGCGAGATCTGCTTTGTTTAAGCCACGGACTTTGCAATGTTGAAGAACTGTTACCAGCCATACTACTAGCCCCAAGGAGCGCACCTCTGACTGTGTATCGTTCTATACCAAAAACAAAACAACAAAAAATAAATCAAAATAATTTATGTTCAGTTAATTAAATAGCACAGTTGCGTCTATCACAATAAAATATAAAGTATCTGAAAGTTTATTGTGAATATATTTTCATTTATGGTAAAGAGAGTAGTTTGATGATTTAAAAAACAATTGTAATAAGCGAATGTTTATTGTTGAATCATGGTAGATAACTGACTCTCCAGGTAGATACGCAGCGGTTGAAATAGCAGAGTCGGCGGCTTATTGCTGAGAATCCACATCCTAATGGTTCTGCGGAAAACAACATGCGTCAAAACATGCTGGTTAGTAGAGGCAAGGATAGTCGTGTTAGCCGTAACGGTGGTATCAATTGATGTAGAAGACCTAGTAGTGAGCCTGCGTTAAAACAGGCAGACTAACAGGGGCAAGGATAGCCGTGTTCCATGTAGTGGTGGCAACCGAGATAGCACAGTGGTTAGTGAACTGGACTACAAAGGACAAGAGGTATGGTTCGATACCAACCTACGGCTTCCGGTTCACCCAGCCTCAAATGGGTACTGGATTTTTTCTGGGAAAGTAAAGCGGCACGGGCGTAATACCGACCACATTACCCCAAAAATCATGGGCCGAAGGTATGTAAAATGTATGGTCACTAACACCATATTCCTTATACGCCACTTGGCGTGACGTAGGCTCTTTACTACTTTTTATGTAGTGATGGCAACAACTGATGTAGAAGACCTAGTATTGTTGAACCTCTAGAAAGACACGTACCAACTTCTCCAGTAAATGCTGGGAATTCATGAAAAGCATTACAACCCGCCACACACCGACTTGGGTCTGGAAGCTTGTACCAACCCGTGACATTATGTCAATTGATTAATTACAGCAAAGAGCCATTCTTGTAACTGCTCATGCTTGGTAGAAAAGATAACATTTGTCTATTCTTTGTGTCCCTCTTTATATAGCTGTGGGTGACTGGTTGGTCTCGAGGCAAGACGCCGGCCTCGGGACAGAGAGGTTGTGGGTTTAAATCCCGGCTATACCGGTTGGGATTTTTATTTATGATTTCTCTCCGCGGCAACCACCACTGGTCTCAACAGCGAGGCCCGGCTTGAAACGTCAATTACTCATTGACGGAAAAAAATATGAGTACCTCCGAAGTCGAAGTTATCTGCCTGTGCGACGAGGGACCCCTGTGCACACGGCTGCCATGGAAAAAATGGATTAACACGTAAAATTCAGTTCCTAGTCTCTAGGAACTTCGTCAGAGGTAAAAGCTGGCGAATAAGAAGAAAAAAAGAAAAAAATATAAAGCTGTGAATTTACATTAAACCCACAAATGTTATCTAATTATAATCATTGAACCAATTCATGTATTGTGATAAATATATCAATGATTGATATTATGGTAAATATGTCAAAATAATAACATACGTTATGAAGAGATCCAGAGACTGACTATCTGTAATGAGCATGATTTACCTTCTGTTAGAATATATTAAGACAACGAGATGCCCTTGCTAAGATTTTCCCACAATCCACACATCAGTGTCTTTTTAAAAAAATGATCCTAATAAGTTATCCCACAACCCACACATCAATGTCTTTTCCAAACAAATGATCCTAATAAGTTATCCCACAACCCACACATCAATGTCTTTTTTAAAAAAAATGATCCTAATAAGTTATCCCACAACCCACACATCAATGTCTTTTCCAAACAAATGATCCTAATAAGTTATCCCACAATCCACACATCAATGTCTTTTCCAAACAAATGAACCTAATAAGTTATCCCACAATCCACACATTATTCTCCGTTCAAACAAGATAATTCTCTTTCACACATCATTGGTCGCAGAGATCATTGCTGTTGCTCTTTGTCCATTGCTATCAATAATATCATTATCATTCTTTGATTCGGTTTTGGTTTAGTGTCATGTACTTAAACGCTTTGTTATTGCTCCATCAATGTTGGAGTCAAAGTTGAGTGGAGCAAATCGATCGCTCCCCGTCCGTGACATCTATTTGTTCTCGCTGACAGACTTCCAGTGCTAACACCAGTCCTGCTTTGTCATGCTGAACAATTTGCTGCAATGACTCAAGCGTCAGGATTAACACTGCTGTGCGTCCTTGACTCGTTTTTATTATTCACAATTTCGTTTGTTTCCTTTAGTTGCTCTCCATAAAGAAAAAAAAACAATCTACAAAAGCTGCATTACATTGGTTGGTTTCCTGTTAGGACATGTCATGGATGAGGTGGCTAAAGTGCCTGGCAGAGGTTGGGGTTGTGCATAAATGCTGCTTGTAGTCAGAGGTCTTGATAAAGTCTGTCCGAACTTTCGGCAACCCCGGGCCAATTTTGTTGAAGAAACTTTCTCCAGCTTGTCATTTCAATGTTAATCAAATCACAAGTCCAGGTCCGTCATGGTAAACACAGTCCTATCTCACCGAGATTTGATTATCTGGCTTATTCGGTGTTAATTAAGACAGACGTAAATGTCATAACAAAGAAACAATCATCACCATCTTGCAGCATAAAAATAAACAAGACAAATCTGAAACAAGTGCAACGCGTCAAATACTTGGGCAGAATAATAACATCAGATGGAAGATGCACCACAGAAATAAAAAGCAGAATAGCTCAGGTCAAAATAGCATTTCAGAAAATGAAAAAAAAAATATCTTATGCGACAAATCCATGTTAATGAAAGTGAGAAATGTAGTTCATCGGTACTATATAGAGCCAATTCTGACCTATGGGTGCGAATCATGGACAGTAGACAAACAAATGAAAAGAGAAAAGACGATTAGAGGTCACAGAGATGGAATTTCTCAGATGGATGTTGAAAGTTCCCTAGACAGCTAACAAGACCAATGAGGAAATTCTCAAAGAGGCCTAGTGGGGTGTAACGTACACACCTGTAAGGTGGGTCTCTGTGACATGTAGTGGGGTGTAACGTACAAACCTGTAAGATGGGTCTCTGTGACATGTAGTGGGGTGTAACGTACACACCTGTAAGATGGGCCTCTGTGACATGTAGTGGGGTGTAACGTACACACCTGTAAGATGGGTCTCTGTGACATGTAGTGGGGTGTAACGTACAAACCTGTAAGGTGGATCTCTGTGACATGTAGTGGGGTGTAACGTACACACCTGTAAGGTGGGTCTCTGTGGCATGTAGTGGGGTGTAACGTACAAACCTGTAAGGTGAGTCTCTGTGGCATGTAGTGGGGTGTAACGTAGACACCTGTAAGGTGAGTCTCTGTGGCATGTAGTGGGGTGTAACGTACACACCTGTAAGGTGGATCTCTGTGACATGTAGTGGGGTGTAACGTACACACCTGTAAGGTGAGTCTCTGTGGCATGTAGTGGGGTGTAACGTACAAACCTGTAAGGTGAGTCTCTGTTGCATGTAGTGGGGTGTAACGTAGACACCTGTAAGGTGAGTCTCTGTGACATGTAGTGGGGTGTAACGTACACACCTGTAAGGTGAGTCTCTGTGACATGTAGTGGGGTGTAACGTACACACCTGTAAGGTGAGTCTCTGTGGCATGTAGTGGGGTGTAACGTACACACCTGTAAGGTGAGTCTCTGTTACATGTAATGGGGTGTAACGCACACACCTGTAAAGTGAGTCTCTGTGACATGTAGTGGGGTGTAACGTAGACACCTGTAAGGTGAGTCTCTGTGGCATGTAGTGGGGTGTAACGTACACACCTGTAAGGTGAGTCTCTGTGACATGTAGTGGGGTGTAACGTAGACACCTGTAAGGTGAGTCTCTGTGGCATGTAGTGGGGTGTAACGCACACACCTGTAAGGTGAGTCTCTGTGGCATGTAGTGGGGTGTAACGTAGACACCTGTAAGGTGAGTCTCTGTGACATGTAGTGGGGTGTAACGTACACACCTGTAAGGTGAGTCTCTGTGACATGTAGTGGGGTGTAACGTACACACCTGTAAGGTGAGTCTCTGTGGCATGTAGTGGGGTGTAACGTAGACACCTGTAAGGTGAGTTTCTGTGACATGTAGTGGGGTGTAACGTAGACACCTGTAAGGTGAGTCTCTGTGGCATGTAGTGGGGTGTAACGCACACACCTGTAAGGTGAGTCTCTGTGATTTGTAGTGGGGTGTAACGTAGACACCTGTAAGGTGAGTCTCTGTGACATGTAGTGGGGTGTAACGTACACACCTGTAAGGTGGGTGTCTGTGACATGTAGTGGGGTGTAACGTACACACCTGTAAGGTGGGTCTCTGTGACATGTAGTGGGGTGTAACGTACACACCTGTAAGGTGGGTCTCTGTGACATGTAGTGGGGTGTAACGTACACACCTGTAAGGTGAGTCTCTGTGGCATGTAGTGGGGTGTAACGTAGACACCTGTAAGGTGAGTCTCTGTGGCATGTAGTGGGGTGTAACGCACACACCTGTAAGGTGGGTCTCTGTGACATGTAGTGGGGTGTAACGTACAAACCTGTAAGGTGGGTCTCTGTGACATGTAGTGGGTGTAACGTAGACACCTGTAAGGTGAGTCTCTGTGACATGTAGTGGGGTGTAACGTACACACCTGTAAGGTGGGTCTCTGTGACATGTAGTGGGGTGTACCGTACAAACCTGTAAGGTGAGTCTCTGTGGCATGTAGTGGGGTGTAACGTACAAACCTGTAAGGTGAGTCTGTTACATGTAATGGGGTGTAACGTAGACACCTGTAAGGTGAGTCTCTGTGACATGTAGTGGGGTGTAACGTACACACCTGTAAGGTGAGTCTCTGTGGCATGTAGTGGGGTGTAACGTACACACCTGTAAGGTGAGTCTCTGTGGCATGTAGTGGGGTGTAACGTACACACCTGTAAGGTGAGTCTCTGTGACATGTAGTGGGGTGTAACGTACACACCTGTAAGGTGAGTCTCTGTGGCATGTAGTGGGGTGTAACGCACACACCTGTAAGGTGGGTCTCTGTGACATGTAGTGGGGTGTAACGTACAAACCTGTAAGGTGAGTCTCTGTGGCATGTAGTGGGGTGTAACGTACACACCTGTAAGGTGAGTATCTGTGGCATGTAGTGGGGTGTAACGTAGACACCTGTAAGGTGAGTCTCTGTGACATGTAGTGGAGTGTAACGTAGACACCTGTAATGTGAGTCTCTGTGACATGTAGTGGGGTGTAACGTACACACCTGTAAGGTGAGTCTCTGTGGCATGTAGTGGGGTGTAACGTACACACCTGTAAGGTGAGTCTGTTACATGTAATGGGGTGTAAAGTACACACCTGTAAGGTGAGTCTCTGTGACATGTAGTGGAGTGTAACGTAGACACCTGTAATGTGAGTCTCTGTGACATGTAGTCGGGTGTAATGTACACACCTGTAAGGTGAGTCTCTGTGGCATGTAGTGGGGTGTAACGTACACACCTGTAAGGTGAGTCTCTGTGGCATGTAGTGGGGTGTAACGTACACACCTGTAAGATGGGTCTCTGTGACATGTAGTGGGGTGTAACGTACAAACCTGTAAGGTGAGTCTGTTACATGTAATGGGGTGTAACGTACACACCTGTAAGGTGAGTCTCTGTGGCATGTAGTGGGGTGTAACGTATACACCTGTAAGGTGAGTCTGTTACATGTAATGGGGTGTAACGTACACACCTGTAAGGTGAGTCTCTGTGACATGTAGTGGAGTGTAACGTAGACACCTGTAATGTGAGTCTCTGTGACATGTAGTGGGGTGTAACGTACACACCTGTAAGGTGAGTCTCTGTGGCATGTAGTGGGGTGTAACGTACACACCTGTAAGGTGAGTCTCTGTGACATGTAGTGGGGTGTAACGTACACACCTGTAATGTGAGTCTCTGTGACATGTAGTGGGGTTTAACGTACACACCTGTAAGGTGAGTCTCTGTGGCATGTAGTGGGGTGTAACGTACACACCTGTAAGGTGAGTCTCTGTGGCATGTAGTGGGGTGTAACGTACACACCTGTAAGGTGAGTCTCTGTGGCATGTAGTGGGGTGCAACGAACACACCTGTAAGGTGAGTCTGTTACATGTAATGGGGTGTAACGTACACACCTGTAAGGTGAGTCTCTGTGACATGTAGTGGAGTGTAACGTAGACACCTGTAAGGTGAGTCTCTGTGACATGTAGTGGGGTGTAACGTACACACCTGTAAGGTGGGTCTCTGTGACATGTAGTGGGGTGTAACGTACAAACCTGTAAGGTGAGTCTCTGTGGCATGTAGTGGGGTGTAACGTACACACCTGTAAGGTGAGTCTCTGTGGCATGTAGTGGGGTGTAACGTAGACACCTGTAAGGTGAGTCTCTGTGACATGTAGTGGAGTGTAACGTAGACACCTGTAATGTGAGTCTCTGTGACATGTAGTGGGGTGTAACGTACACACCTGTAAGGTGAGTCTCTGTGGCATGTAGTGGGGTGTAACGTACACACCTGTAAGGTGAAACTGTTACATGTAATGGGGTGTAACGTACACACCTGTAAGGTGAGTCTCTGTGACATGTAGTGGAGTGTAACGTACACACCTGTAATGTGAGTCTCTGTGACATGTAGTCGGGTGTAACGTACACACCTGTAAGGTGAGTCTCTGTGGCATGTAGTGGGGTGTAACGTACACACCTGTAAGGTGAGTCTCTGTGGCATGTAGTGGGGTGTAACGTACACACCTGTAAGATGGGTCTCTGTGACATGTAGTGGGGTGTAACGTACAAACCTGTAAGGTGAGTCTGTTACATGTAATGGGGTGTAACGTACACACCTGTAAGGTGAGTCTCTGTGGCATGTAGTGGGGTGTAACGTACACACCTGTAAGGTGAGTCTGTTACATGTAATGGGGTGTAACGTACACACCTGTAAGGTGAGTCTCTGTGACATGTAGTGGAGTGTAACGTAGACACCTGTAATGTGAGTCTCTGTGACATGTAGTGGGGTGTAACGTACACACCTGTAAGGTGAGTCTCTGTGGCATGTAGTGGGGTGTAACGTACACACCTGTAAGGTGAGTCTCTGTGACATGTAGTGGGGTGTAACGTACACACCTGTAATGTGAGTCTCTGTGACATGTAGTGGGGTGTAACGTACACACCTGTAAGGTGAGTCTCTGTGGAATGTAGTGGGGTGTAACGTACACACCTGTAATGTGAGTCTCTGTGGCATGTAGTGGGGTGTAACGTACACACCTGTAAGGTGAGTCTCTGTGGCATGTAGTGGGGTGCAACGAACACACCTGTAAGGTGAATCTGTTACATGTAATGGGGTGTAACGTACACACCTGTAAGGTGGATCTCTGTGACATGTAGTGGGGTGTAACGTACACACCTGTAAGGTGAGTCTCTGTGGCATGTAGTGGGGTGTAACGTACACACCTGTAAGGTGAGTCTCTGTGGCATGTAATGGGGTGTAACGTAGACACCTGTAAGGTGAGTCTCTGTGGCATGTAGTGGGGTGTAACGTACAAACCTGTAAGGTGAGTCTCTGTGGCATGTAGTGGGGTTTAACGTAGACACTTGTAAGGTGAGTCTCTGTGACATGTAGTGGGGTGTAACGTACAAACCTTTAAGGTGAGTATCTGTGGCATGTAGTGGGTGTAACGTAGACACCTGTAAGGTGAGTCTCTGTGGCATGTAGTGGGGTGTAACGTACAAACCTGTAAGGTGAGTCTCTGTGACATGTAGTGGGGTGTAACGTACACACCTGTAAGGTGAGTCTCTGTGGCATATAGTGGGGTGTAACGTAGACACCTGTAAGGTGAGTCTCTGTGGCATGTAGTGGGGTGTAACGCACACACCTGTAAGGTGAGTCTCTGTGATTTGTAGTGGGGTGTAACGTAGACACCTGTAAGGTGAGTCTCTGTGACATGTAGTGGGGTGTAACGTACACACCTGTAAGGTGGGTCTCTGTGACATGTAGTGGGGTGTAACGTACACACCTGTAAGGTGGGTCTCTGTGACATGTAGTGGGGTGTAACGCACACACCTGTAAGGTGGGTCTCTGTGACATGTAGTGGGGTGTAACGTACACACCTGTAAGGTGAGTCTCTGTGGCATGTAGTGGGGTGTAACGTAGACACCTGTAAGGTGAGTCTCTGTGGCATGTAGTGGGGCGTAACGCACACACCTGTAAGGTGGGTCTCTGTGACATGTAGTGGGGTGTAACGTACAAACCTGTAAGGTGGGTCTCTGTGACATGTAGTGGGGTGTAACGTAGACACCTGTAAGGTGAGTCTCTGTTACATGTAGTGGGGTGTAACGTACACACCTGTAAGGTGGGTCTCTGTGACATGTAGTGGGGTGTAACGTACAAACCGTAAGGTGAGTCTCTGTGGCATGTAGTGGGGTGTAACGTACAAACCTGTAAGGTGAGTGTGTTACATGTAATGGGGTGTAACGTAGACACCTGTAAGGTGAGTCTCTGTGACATGTAGTGGGGTGTAACGTACACACCTGTAAGGTGAGTCTCTGTGGCATGTAGTGGGGTGTAACGTACACACCTGTAAGGTGAGTCTCTGTGGCATGTAGTGGGGTGTAACGTACACACCTGTAAGGTGAGTCTCTGTGACATGTAGTGGGGTGTAACGTACACACCTGTAAGGTGAGTCTCTGTGGCATGTAGTGGGGTGTAACGCACACACCTGTAAGGTGGGTCTCTGTGACATGTAGTGGGGTGTAACGTACAAACCTGTAAGGTGAGTCTGTTACATGTAATGGGGTGTAACGTAGACACCTGTAAGGTGAGTCTCTGTGACATGTAGTGGAGTGTAACGTAGACACCTGTAAGGTGAGTCTCTGTGACATGTAGTGGGGTGTAACGTACACACCTGTAAGGTGGGTCTCTGTGACATGTAGTGGGGTGTAACGTACAAACCTGTAAGGTGAGTCTCTGTGGCATGTAGTGGGGTGTAACGTACACACCTGTAAGGTGAGTCTCTGTGGCATGTAGTGGGGTGTAACGTAGACACCTGTAAGGTGAGTCTCTGTGACATGTAGTGGAGTGTAACGTAGACACCTGTAATGTGAGTCTCTGTGACATGTAGTGGGGTGTAACGTACACACCTGTAAGGTGAGTCTCTGTGGCATGTAGTGGGGTGTAACGTACACACCTGTAAGGTGAGTCTGTTACATGTAATGGGGTGTAACGTACACACCTGTAAGGTGAGTCTCTGTGACATGTAGTGGAGTGTAACGTAGACACCTGTAATGTGAGTCTCTGTGACATGTAGTCGGGTGTAACGTACACACCTGTAAGGTGAGTCTCTGTGGCATGTAGTGGGGTGTAAGGTACACACCTGTAAGGTGAGTCTCTGTGGCATGTAGTGGGGTGTAACGTACACACCTGTAAGATGGGTCTCTGTGACATGTAGTGGGGTGTAACGTACAAACCTTTAAGGTGAGTCTGTTACATGTAATGGGGTGTAACATACACACCTGTAAGGTGAGTCTCTGTGGCATGTAGTGGGGTGTAACGTACACACCTGTAATGTGAGTCTCTGTGGCATGTAGTGGGGTGTAACGTACACACATGTAAGGTGAGTCTCTGTGGCATGTAGTGGGGTGCAACGAACACACCTGTAAGGTGAGTCTGTTACATGTAATGGGGTGTAACGTACACACTTGTAAGGTGGATCTCTGTGACATGTAGTGGGGTGTAACGTACACACCTGTAAGGTGAGTCTCTGTGGCATGTAGTGGGGTGTAACGTACAAACCTGTAAGGTGAGTCTCTGTGGCATGTAGTGGGGTGTAACGTAGACACCTGTAAGGTGAGTCTCTGTGGCATGTAGTGGGGTGTAACGTACAAACCTGTAAGGTGAGTCTCTGTGGCATGTAGTGGGGTGTAACGTAGACACCTGTAAGGTGTGTCTCTGTGACATGTAGTGGGGTGTAACGTACAAACCTTTAAGGTGAGTATCTGTGGCATGTAGTGGGGTGTAACGTAGACACCTGTAAGGTGAGTCTCTGTGGCATGTAGTGGGGTGTAACGTACACACCTGTAAGGTGGGTCTCTGTGACATGTAGTGGGGTGTAACGCACACACCTGTAAGGTGGTCTCTGTGACATGTAGTGGGGTGTAACGTACACACCTGTAAGGTGAGTCTCTGTGGCATGTAATGGGGTGTAACGTAGACACCTGTAAGGTGAGTCTCTGTGGCATGTAGTGGGGTGTAACGCACACACCTGTAAGGTGGGTCTCTGTGACATGTAGTGGGTGTAACGTACAAACCTGTAAGGTGGGTCTCTGTGACATGTAGTGGGGTGTAACGTAGACACCTGTAAGGTGAGTCTCTGTGACATGTAGTGGGGTGTAACGTTCACACCTGTAAGGTGGGTCTCTGTGACATGTAGTGGGGTGTAACGTACAAACCTGTAAGGTGAGTCTCTGTGGCATGTAGTGGGGTGTAACGTACAAACCTGTAAGGTGAGTCTGTTACATGTAATGGGGTGTAACGTAGACACCTGTAAGGTGAGTCTCTGTGACATGTAGTGGGGTGTAACGTACACACCTGTAAGGTGAGTCTCTGTGGCATGTAGTGGGGTGTAACGTACACACCTGTAAGGTGAGTCTCTGTGGCATGTAGTGGGGTGTAACGTACACACCTGTAAGGTGAGTCTCTGTGACATGTAGTGGGGTGTAACGTACACACCTGTAAGGTGAGTCTCTGTGGCATGTAGTGGGGTGTAACGCACACACCTGTAAGGTGGGTCTCTGTGACATGTAGTGGGGTGTAACGTACAAACCTGTAAGGTGAGTCTGTTACATGTAATGGAGTGTAACGTAGACACCTGTAAGGTGAGTCTCTGTGACATGTAGTGGAGTGTAACGTAGACACCTGTAAGGTGAGTCTCTGTGACATGTAGTGGGGTGTAACGTACACACCTGTAAGGTGGGTCTCTGTGACATGTAGTGGGGTGTAACGCACACACCTGTAAGGTGGGTCTCTGTGACATGTAGTGGGGTGTAACGTACACACCTGTAAGGTGAGTCTCTGTGGCATGTAGTGGGGTGTAACGTAGACACCTGTAAGGTGAGTCTCTGTGGCATGTAGTGGGGTGTAACGCACACACCTGTAAGGTGGGTCTCTGTGACATGTAGTGGGGTGTAACGTACAAACCTGTAAGGTGGGTCTCTGTGACATGTAGTGGGGTGTAACGTAGACACCTGTAAGGTGAGTCTCTGTGACATGTAGTGGGGTGTAACGTACACACCTGTAAGGTGGGTCTCTGTGACATGTAGTGGGGTGTAACGTACAAACCTGTAAGGTGAGTCTGTTACATGTAATGGGGTGTAACGTAGACACCTGTAAGGTGAGTCTCTGTGACATGTAGTGGGGTGTAACGTACACACCTGTAAGGTGAGTCTCTGTGGCATGTAGTGGGGTGTAACGTACACACCTGTAAGGTGAGTCTCTGTGGCATGTAGTGGGGTGTAACGTACACACCTGTAAGGTGAGTCTCTGTGACATGTAGTGGGGTGTAACGTACACACCTGTAAGGTGAGTCTCTGTGGCATGTAGTGGGGTGTAACGCACACACCTGTAAGGTGGGTCTCTGTGACATGTAGTGGGGTGTAACGTACAAACCTGTAAGGTGAGTCTGTTACATGTAATGGGGTGTAACGTAGACACCTGTAAGGTGAGTCTCTGTGACATGTAGTGGAGTGTAACGTAGACACCTGTAAGGTGAGTCTCTGTGACATGTAGTGGGGTGTAACGTACACACCTGTAAGGTGGGTCTCTGTGACATGTAGTGGGGTGTAACGTACAAACCTGTAAGGTGAGTCTCTGTGGCATGTAGTGGGGTGTAACGTACAAACCTGTAAGGTGAGTCTGTTACATGTAATGGGGTGTAACGTAGACACCTGTAAGGTGAGTCTCTGTGACATGTAGTGGAGTGTAACGTAGACACCTGTAAGGTGAGTCTCTGTGACATGTAGTGGGGTGTAACGTACACACCTGTAAGGTGGGTCTCTGTGACATGTAGTGGGGTGTAACGCACACACCTGTAAGGTGGGTCTCTGTGACATGTAGTGGGGTGTAACGTACACACCTGTAAGGTGAGTCTCTGTGGCATGTAGTGGGGTGTAACGTAGACACCTGTAAGGTGAGTCTCTGTGGCATGTAGTGGGGTGTAACGCACACACCTGTAAGGTGGGTCTCTGTGACATGTAGTGGGGTGTAACGTACAAACCTGTAAGGTGGGTCTCTGTGACATGTAGTGGGGTGTAACGTAGACACCTGTAAGGTGAGTCTCTGTGACATGTAGTGGGGTGTAACGTACACACCTGTAAGGTGGGTCTCTGTGACATGTAGTGGGGTGTAACGTACAAACCTGTAAGGTGAGTCTCTGTGGCATGTAGTGGGGTGTAACGTACAAACCTGTAAGGTGAGTCTGTTACATGTAATGGGGTGTAACGTAGACACCTGTAAGGTGAGTCTCTGTGACATGTAGTGGGGTGTAACGTACACACCTGTAAGGTGAGTCTCTGTGGCATGTAGTGGGGTGTAACGTACACACCTGTAAGGTGAGTCTCTGTGGCATGTAGTGGGGTGTAACGTACACACCTGTAAGGTGAGTCTCTGTGACATGTAGTGGGGTGTAACGTACACACCTGTAAGGTGAGTCTCTGTGGCATGTAGTGGGGTGTAACGCACACACCTGTAAGGTGGGTCTCTGTGACATGTAGTGGGGTGTAACGTACAAACCTGTAAGGTGAGTCTGTTACATGTAATGGGGTGTAACGTAGACACCTGTAAGGTGAGTCTCTGTGACATGTAGTGGAGTGTAACGTAGACACCTGTAAGGTGAGTCTCTGTGACATGTAGTGGGGTGTAACGTACACACCTGTAAGGTGGGTCTCTGTGACATGTAGTGGGGTGTAACGTACAAACCTGTAAGGTGAGTCTCTGTGGCATGTAGTGGGGTGTAACGTACAAACCTGTAAGGTGAGTCTGTTACATGTAATGGGGTGTAACGTAGACACCTGTAAGGTGAGTCTCTGTGACATGTAGTGGAGTGTAACGTAGACACCTGTAATGTGAGTCTCTGTGACATGTAGTGGGGTGTAACGTACACACCTGTAAGGTGAGTCTCTGTGGCATGTAGTGGGGTGTAACGTACACACCTGTAAGGTGAGTCTGTTACATTTAATGGGGTGTAACGTACACACCTGTAAGGTGAGTCTCTGTGACATGTAGTGGAGTGTAACGTAGACACCTGTAATGTGAGTCTCTGTGACATGTAGTGGGGTGTAACGTACACACCTGTAAGGTGAGTCTCTGTGGCATGTAGTGGGGTGTAACGTACACACCTGTAAGATGGGTCTCTGTGACATGTAGTGGAGTGTAACGTACAAACCTGTAAGGTGAGTCTGTTACATGTAATGGGGTGTAACGTACACACCTGTAAGATGGGTCTCTGTGACATGTAGTGGGGTGTAACGTACAAACCTGTAAGGTGAGTCTGTTACATGTAATGGGGTGTAACGTACACACCTGTAAGGTGAGTCTCTGTGGCATGTAGTGGGGTGTAACGTACACACCTGTAAGGTGAGTCTGTTACATGTAATGGGGTGTAACGTACACACCTGTAAGGTGAGTCTCTGTGGCATGTAGTGGGGTGCAACGAACACACCTGTAAGGTGAGTCTGTTACATGTAATGGGGTGTAACGTACACACCTGTAAGGTGAGTCTGTTACATGTAGTGGGGTGTAACGTACACACCTGTAAGGTGAGTCTCTGTGGCATGTAGTGGGGTGTAACGTAGACACCTGTAAGGTGAGTCTCTGTGGCATGTAGTGGAGTGTAACGCACACACCTGTAACATGTGGTGACAGCTTTGCAAAAAAGAAAAAAAATACTGACGTTTCCGTCTAGATGCGGCCTTCTTCAGAAAACGAGAGAAATGAGTCTCTGGCTGCTTCAGAGCTAACTCATTGCTTGTATCTTGTGGTCACAGTATCATGGTTTGAGAACCGTTCACTGAAATCATCTGGTCTAAGCCTCCAAACTGAAATCTCTTCACTGACACATTGTCTCTTTTTTGTTGATATACATATTGGGTGTCTTAGGTCAGAGTAGTATATCGAGATTGACTAGCTTCTAAGAGCTTCCATCATTTCGGAAAAGAAAATACTTCAATCACAACCAAAAGAATAAAAAAAAACATAAACACACACATAACAGACGAACAAACGCTTCATTGTTCACTCACTAAAGACGTTAACAACAGAACTATTTAAGTTGATGTAAAATGACCAGTAAAATGTTAAGCGCATTTTCAATAATTGAAGTGATTCCATGCAGTTAACCCCGAGGGACATCGGATTAATCGTCTGTGGATTAGTTCACGGGATTGTTCTTTACGCACTTAGAATTTGTAATCTTTCGAATTTTGCATCGAGCTGAAATAGAAGTTATATCAATAGCAAGATACAAGAATACGTTAAATGTAGTTATAGAACACCCAGTTATAAAACAAATAACAAACTTTAATTATCTGGGAACAACATTCTTTGAAGATGGTAAAACCGATAAAGAAATAGACATCCGATGCAACAAAGGAAAGCCAAATATTGGGACAGCTATCCTCTATACTTCAACGCAATGCAATACCTATAACCATCATAAACATTTTATGCAAAGTATATTCATTTTAGAAAGGGTCCATGTTTGACTTTCATAGCACAGAGTTGGTATGAAACTGCTATTTATTACTTGTTGTTTAGCTGGCATAGAAATGTTTGGATGTCTTAGCAATGGTGAAAGCCGTCCTTGCATTATTATCCCATAACACAGGGGGTCATTGTGACTTTACTGGCAGGCGGTATCAACTTTCTTCACTGATAGCTACTACAATCGCTCTTTGATACCCTGCGAAGTCGAGGCCTGTCCTTTCTTTGATATTATCTTCCCATCTCTTCTTCAGTCAACCACTCTTTCTCTCTCCTTTCACAGTCATCTCCCCCCCCTCCCCCAAGAAAGGTCTTTGCCAGGCCAGATGTTTATATCGAGATATGTGATCAAACCATATCAGATGTTTATATCGAGATATGTGATCAAACCATATCAGATGTTTATATCGAGATATGTGATCAAACCATATCAGATGTTTATATCGAGATATGTGATCAAACCATATCAGATGTTTATATCGAGATATGTGATCAAACCATATCAGATGTTTATATCGAGATATGTGATCAAACCATATCAGATGTTTATATCGAGATATGTGATCAAACCATATCAGATGTTTATATCGAGATATGTGATCAAACCATATCAGATGTTTATATCGAGATATGTGATCAAACCATATCAGATGTTTATATCGAGATATGTGATCAAGCCATATCAGATGTTTATATCGAGATATGTGATCAAACCATATCAGATGTTTATATCGAGATATGTGATCAAACCATATCAGATGTTTATATCGAGATATGTGATCAAACCATATCAGATGTTTATATCGAGATATGTGATCAAACCATATCAGATGTTTATATCGAGATATGTGATCAAACCATATCAGATGTTTATATCGAGATATGTGATCAAACCATATCAGATGTTCCAAATATGTGATCAAACCATATCAGATGTTTATATCGAGATATGTGATCAAACCATATCAGATGTTCCAAATATGTGATCAAACCATATCAGATGTTTATATCGAGATATGTGATCAAACCATATCAGATGTTTATATCGAGATATGTGATCAAACCATATCAGATGTTTATATCGAGATATGTGATCAAACCATATCAGATGTTTATATCGAGATATGTGATCAAACCATATCAGATGTTTATATCGAGATATGTGATCAAACCATATCAGATGTTTATATCGAGATATGTGATCAAGCCATATCAGATGTTTATATCGAGATATGTGATCAAACCATATCAGATGTTTATATCGAGATATGTGATCAAACCATATCAGATGTTTATATCGAGATATGTGATCAAACCATATCAGATGTTTATATCGAGATATGTGATCAAACCATATCAGATGTTTATATCGAGATATGTGATCAAACCATATCAGATGTTTATATCGAGATATGTGATCAAACCATATCAGATGTTCCAAATATGTGATCAAACCATATCAGATGTTTATATCGAGATATGTGATCAAACCATATCAGATGTTCCAAATATGTGATCAAACCATATCAGATGTTATATCGAGATATGTGATCAAACCATATCAGATGTTTATATCGAGATATGTGATCAAACCATATCAGATGTTCCAAATATGTGATCAAACCATATCAGATGTTTATATCGAGATATGTGATCAAACCATATCAGATGTTCCAAATATGTGATCAAACCATATCAGATGTTCCAAATATGTGATCAAACCATATCAGATGTTTATATCGAGATACGTGATCAAACCATATCAGATATTCCAAATATGTGATCAAACCATATAAGATGTTTATATCGAGATATGTTATCAAACCATATCAGATGTTTATATCGAGATATGTGATCAAGCCATATCAGATGTTTATATCGAGATATGTAATCAAACCATATCAGATGTTCCAAATATGTGATCAAACCATATCAGATGTTTATATCGAGATATGTGATCAAACCATATCAGATGTTTATATCGAGATATGTGATCAAACCATATCAGATATTCCAAATATGTGATCAAACCATATCAGATATTCCAAATATGTGATCAAACCATATCAGATATTCCAAATATGTGATCAAACCATATCAGATATTCCAAATATGTGATCAAACCATATCAGATGTTCGAGATATGTGATCAAACCATATCAGATGTTTATATCGAGATATGTGATCAAACCATATCAGATGTTTATATCGAGATATGTGATCAAACCATATCAGATGTTTATATCGAGATATGTGATCAAACCATATCAGATGTTTATATCGAGATATGTGATCAAACCATATCAGATGTTCCAAATATGTGATCAAACCATATCAGATGTTCGAGATATGTGATCAACCCATATCCTCCTTCGTTTCTTCATACAATCAAAATACCATGTCCTGTAAACATTTGTGAACTCTGTCATTGGTGATACGATCTAAACCAAAACTAAAAGAGACGTCTAAAACCTTACATTAACATGATATCTCCACCACTTGTATTGTATTCTCTAACTCTGTTGTAAGGATCCATATTTCGCACGCGTATAGACAAATTAATATCAGCCTGAGTTTAGATCCCAGAGCAGCACTTAATTTTCAAAAAAAGGTTCTAGATCAACTAAGACCTCTGCAGTTTGCTCTATTCAAGCCGATATTTCAGGTTTTGAGCTTCATAATTAACAATCGATCATACATTGTTTAATGTGCCAACTGTATCTAGTTCTTATCCATTTATTGTGATGCTTACAAGAATGCATCTGGAGCTATTAGTTATCATTTTTCTGTCATCTTTAACTTTGAGATCATGTGCGTGAGTTGTTTGATTTGTTGTTGTATCAGGTCAGTTATTCTGTTTCTGCTAAACCATCGATGTCTTCATCAAACCACATGTTGTTGATTGATCTGCAACCAATGTCGACAGTACTCCCAAGGTTATCTAAATCATTCATCATGGTTCGTTCCAAAAATGAATAACAAAAAGATGTTGAATAAGGTATGAAATGTATCTTTAGACTTTGACTTTAGACTTTAGGCTTTGAAAAAAAAATACTTTAGACTTTAGACTTAGACTTTAGACTTTAGATTTTGACTTTATTCTTTGACTTTAGACTTTAGGCTTTGAAAAAAAGACTTTAGACTTTAGACTAAACTTTGACTTTAGACTTTAGGCTTTGAAAAATAGACTTTAGACTTTAGACTTAGACTTTAGACTTAGACTTTAGACTTTGACTTTAGACTTTGACATTAGACTTTAGACTTTGACTTTAGACTTTAGACTTTAGACTTAGACTTAGACTTAGACTTTAGACTTTAGGCTTTGAAAAAAAGACTTTAGACTTAGACTTTAGACTTTGACTTTAGACTTTAACTTTAGACTTTAGACTTTAGACTTTAGATTTAGACTTTAGACTTTAGACTTTGACTTTAGACTTTAGACTTTAGACTTTGGACTTTAGACTTTGACTTTGACTTTAGACTTTTTTTTTTACCTTTGAACGAAATGGCTTCACAACAGACGTAGATTTTCCCCACATTTGCTGAGCCGCCTTTTCAACAACCAACAAAGTGTTCATCGTGATGGCCCTACCTGTTCTAGTGAACGTGTTGTCCTCTGTTAAAGGTCGTCCTTACATTTATCAAAACTGTTCTGTTCAGCAATAAACGGTATCAATGAGGAACTCCATCTGCTGCTCTAAACCGCTTCACTCTGTTTCCGTAGATAAACACTGCGCTTGTTGTATACTGGGAACTATGTTGGTACCAGTAATAGGGAACTCATTATACAGAACGTTGCTGCATGAGGTAATCTGATCATCACAAGAGGACCCGTCGAGGAACTGTTTCGGCCCTTTAGCTTCTTCACGCTCTAAGGGAGATGACCCAGCCTGGGTAATGACTCCCGGGCGTCGACCTACAGCTGCACCAAAGTTGTACATGGTCATCGTCGCCCATTAGACTGCATATAGAACTCTGTTAAATGTTGTTTTTTTCTGAGGTCAACGAACACATGCTGCAGGTAAAGGTGTAAAGGCATCAAGATGCATAGAGGTGCGAAGCTTCTGTAAAGCTGATGATAATGACAATTTTTTTTTTAAATAAAGGAAGTAACAAGTGTTATGGTAACAGCTTTACGTGGTAATTAACAAAACAAAAGTCGACGTTTTGGCCAAGTAGGCCTTCAGCTGGAATAACAAACAACAACACAAAAATAGGAAATATTGGTTATAGAGGGATATGTACACATTGTTCCAGCTGAAGGCCTACTTTGCCGAAATGTCGACTTTTGTTTGTTAATAACCACGTAAAGCTGTTACCATACCAATTTTTTATTCCTGTTTTTTAAATTGTCACATGCTGCAGGTCTTGTTGGTGTCGGGGGTATTCCTCGCTGAGCCAACATTGAAGATCTCTTCTGTTCTTACTTCAACCTTCACAGATTTGTTCCTCTATTGAAGATCTCTTCTGTTCTTACTTCAACCTTGACAGATTTGTTCTTCTATTGAAGATCTCTTCTGTTCTTACTTCAACCTTCACAGATTTGTTCCTCTACAATGATTTTCTCTGTCTGTGACTTTAATCGGTTGAGCAAGATTGTTAACATGACTTTGCTTGAATAACATATAAGACTGATTGTTCTATAGTTGTGGCAATGACACACATTTGTTCCTCTACAATGATCTTCTCTATCTGTGACTTTAATCGGTTGAGCAAGATTGTTAACATGACTTTGCTTGAATAACATATAAGACTGATTGTTCTATAGTTGTGGCAATGACACACATTTGTTCCTCTACAATGATCTTCTCTATCTGTGACTTTAATCGGTTGAGCAAGATTGTTAACATGACTTTGCTTGAATAACATATAAGACTGATTGTTCTATAGTTGTGGCAATGACACACATTTGTTCCTCTACAATGATCTTCTCTATCTGTGACTTTAATCGGTTGAGCAAGATTGTTAACATGACTTTGCTTGAATAACATATAAGACTGATTGTTCTATAGTTGTGGCAATGACACACATTTGTTCCTCTACAATGATCTTCTTTATCTGTGACTTTAATCGGTTGAGCAAGATTGTTAACATGACTTTGCTTGAATAACATATAAGACTGATTGTTCTATAGTTGTGGCAATGACACACATTTGTTCCTCTACAATGATCTTCTCTATCTGTGACTTTAATCGGTTGAGCAAGATTGTTAACATGACTTTGCTTGAATAACATATAAGACTGATTGTTCTATAGTTGTGGCAATGACACACATTTGTTCCTCTACAATGATCTTCTCTATCTGTGACTTTAATCGGTTGAGCAAGATTGTTAACATGACTTTGCTTGAATAACATATAAGACTGATTGTTCTATAGTTGTGGCAATGACACACATTTGTTCCTCTACAATGATCTTCTCTATCTGTGACTTTAATCGGTTGAGCAAGATTGTTAACATGACTTTGCTTGAATAACATATAAGACTGATTGTTCTATAGTTGTGGCAATGACACACATTTGTTCCTCTACAATGATCTTCTCTATCTGTGACTTTAATCGGTTGAGCAAGATTGTTAACATGACTTTGCTTGAATAACATATAAGACTGATTGTTCTATAGTTGTGGCAATGACACACATTTGTTCCTCTACAATGATCTTCTCTATCTGTGACTTTAATCGGTTGAGCAAGATTGTTAACATGACTTTGCTTGAATAACATATAAGACTGATTGTTCTATAGTTGTGGCAATGACACACATTTGTTCCTCTACAATGATCTTCTCTATCTGTGACTTTAATCGGTTGAGCAAGATTGTTAACATGACTTTGCTTGAATAACATATAAGACTGATTGTTCTATAGTTGTGGCAATGACACACATTTGTTCCTCTACAATGATCTTCTCTATCTGTGACTTTAATCGGTTGAGCAAGATTGTTAACATGACTTTGCTTGAATAACATATAAGACTGATTGTTCTATAGTTGTGGCAATGACACACATTTGTTCCTCTACAATGATCTTCTCTATCTGTGACTTTAATCGGTTGAGCAAGATTGTTAACATGACTTTGCTTGAATAACATATAAGACTGATTGTTCTATAGTTGTGGCAATGACACACATTTGTTCCTCTACAATGATCTTCTCTATCTGTGACTTTAATCGGTTGAGCAAGATTGTTAACATGACTTTGCTTGAATAACATATAAGACTGATTGTTCTATAGTTGTGGCAATGACACAGATTTCATTTATTTCGGGATAGTATTGATTAAGAACTGAGTCGATGATGACAGGCACTCGTCTGTTTGTCAGGTCTTGTTACAGATACAAGTGAATGCACTGATCAGGCATATCTCTCTACCCGAACCAGTTCAGCTGAAATGCAAACCAGACTGGTTTTCCATGTCTCTCCGGTCTTTCAGTACTGCATCAACTTCATCACAAGATATATTATGATAGACTTGTTATAATACCGCTTCAGTTTTCGATGCTGAAACAGCTGTATGTGGGATGAAGGCACTCATACTGTCAAACTGAGTATGGGAACTGAAAGGTATAGATCAATAGTACCAGCCAGACAATGGGCACTCTGCCAAGGGTGGGTGTAGACAGCACAAACTATTTTGCTGACGCACAAGATCCAAAGATGAAGTAATACTGATTGATTTGTCTGACAATATCAAAGATGTAACAATCACTGATTGATTTGTCAGACAATGTCAAAGATTTAACAATCAATGATTGATTTGTCAGACACTGTCAAAGATGTAACAATCACTGATTGATTTGTCAGACAATATCAAAGATGTAACAATCACTGATGATTTGTCAGACAATATCAAAGATATAACAATCACTGATTGATTTGTCAGACAATGTCAAAGATATAACAATCACAGATTGATTTATCAGACAATGTCAAAGATGTAACAATCACAGATTGATTTGTCAGACACTGTCAAAGATGTAACAATCACTGATTGATTTGTCAGACACTGTCAAAGATGTAACAATCATTGATTGATTTGTCAGACACTGTCAAAGATGTAACAATCACTGATTGATTTGTCAGTGTCAAAGATATAACAGTCACTGATTGATTTATCAGAGCACACAAACACACACACAAACATACACACAGGCCCAATCACTGCACCAAACATCTCAGGTAACAGTAGCACTTTGCCACAACTATCATCAATTACTTTAACTCTTTCAGTACGCCACAACTATCATCAATTACTTTAACTCTTTCAGTACGCCACAACTATCATCAATTACTTTAACTCTTTCAGTACGCCACAACTATCATCAATTACTTTAACTCTTTCAGTACGCCACAACTATCATCAATTACTTTAACTCTTTCAGTACGCCACAACTATCATCAATTACTTTAACTCTTTCAGTACGCCACAACTATCATCAATTACTTTAACTCTTTCAGTACGCCACAATTATCATCAATTACTTTAACTCTTTCAGTACGCCACAACTATCATCAATTACTTTAACTCTTTCAGTACGCCACAACTATCATCAATTACTTTAACTCTTTCAGTACGCCACAACTATCATCAATTACTTTAACTCTTTCAGTACGCCACAATTATCATCAATTATTTTAACTCTTTCAGTACGCCACAATTATCATCAATTACTTTAACTCTTTCAGTACGCCACAACTATCATCAATTACTTTAACTCTTTCAGTACGCCACAACTATCATCAATTACTTTAACTCTTTCAGTACGCCACAACTATCATCAATTACTTTAACTCTTTCAGCACGCCACAACTATCATCAATTACTTTAACTCTTTCAGCACGCCACAACTATCATCAATTACTTTAACTCTTTCAGTACGCCACAACTATCATCAATTACTTTAACTCTTTCAGTACGCCACAACTATCATCAATTACTTTAACTCTTTCAGTACGCCACAACTATCATCAATTACTTTAACTCTTTCAGTACGCCACAACTATCATCAATTACTTTAACTCTTTCAGTACGCCACAACTATCATCAATTACTTTAACTCTTTCAGTACGCCACAACTATCATCAATTACTTTAACTCTTTCAGTACGCCACAACTATCATCAATTACTTTAACTCTTTCAGTACGCCACAACTATCATCAATTACTTTAACTCTTTCAGTACGGAAGGTTTTTATCAATTCAGCGGTAGAGATTTCAGAGACAAAATTGTGAATATTTTAAAATAGTAATCTACATGTTTATATTTATCTAACACTTAATATATTATATACGCATTTTTAGATAATTAAGCGAGGAATTAGATTTTACCAATACCAAGATCGCCTGTGCGCTGCCGGGGCCCGGAAGGGGAGTAAAGAATAGCGGCGCTGTACCCTACCAGGCATGTCCGTAAGGGCGAGAAAGGAGGGTTAGGCATGGGACTGGCTATCCCATACTGTAAAAAAATAAGCCGAAAAAACTTCACAAACATGGACAAGTCAAAGAGAGATTATGGAAATGTACCAGTCAAAAACCAGTGGATAAAGAGACACAGCGAAGACGATGGCGCTGGATAGGACACACACTACGGAAGCCAACTTAGAGTATTACACAGCAGGCCCTTTTTTGGAATCCACAGGGGAAAAGACAAAGAGGAAGACCAAGGAATTCTTGGAGAAGACAGATAGAAGCAGAGATGAAGATGATGGGGAAGACATGGAATGATCTTAAAAGAATGGCAAAAAAACAGAACGACTTGGAAAGTGTTTGTTGAAGACCTATGCTCCACTGGGAGCTAAAAAAGGTAGAAGAAGAAGAATACCAAGATGATACAAGACATGTAAATAGAATACAGTTTGATGACAATTTTAAACTAATCAAATTGAGAGTAACGCACTGTGCGGCGCAACGTACGCGACCGAAATAGACATGGCGCATGGTGCGGGTAACGAACGGAGAAAGTTAACCCTCCTTGACTTGAACATATCTCATGGGGCTAATCATATCAGTGTTGGAGAGTACCGGAACCATTACAAACTATAGTCGATGTGTTCACAGAGAGATCTTCATTTTTGTCATTTTACTTGTGCCATGCAGTGTTGAGGTAATGTTGAATGTTGATACAGTGCTGCGAGCTGCTTCAAACGCAGTAACTTTTAAGGCGTTCATGTTCGATGTCACAACTGGAGAAATCGAGGGATGAGGAGATAGAGGGAAGCAAGGAGAAAAGATAACAGACAGCTTAAGAGAATGGCTTGGCAGAAGGTCAACAACGGAAATGATACATAACTGTCGAGATTGAAAGTTGTGGAGAGACATGGTCACCTACGCCAGCAGGCCCGGTACTTGATAATGATGATATTCCATGTTTCATATTGCATCCATGTTTCATTATTCATGTTCCATGTTTCATATTCATTGTTTCACGTTTCATTTTCCAATTTTTTTCTTCTTAATTTTCCATGTTTCATAATTCACGTTGTTGTTGTTGTTATGGATCCAGCGACTTTTGAGCTGATGCCCTTCGGCCCAATGCCATGTAGTAGTATCTGCAGGTATTTCTAAGTTCTGCTGCATAATTCATGTTCCATGTTCTATATGTAATCTATTATGTTTCATTTTTCACCTTTCATGTTTTTTATTCCATGATCCATATTTCATGTTCCACGTTTCATTTTTCATTTTTCAAGTCCATGTTTTATGTTTCGTGTTCCATTTTTCATATTTCAAGTTCCACGTTTCATGTTTCATTTTTCAAGTCCATGTTTAATGTTTCGTGTTCCATTTTTCATATTTCAAGTTCCACGTTTCGTGTTCCATTTTTCATGCTACATGCTTCATGTTCCGTGGTTCATGTTCCATGTTCCTTGTTCCATGTTCCATGTTCCTTGTTCCATGTTTCTTGGTCCATGTTTCATGTTCCATGTTCCTTGTTCCATGTTCCATGTTCCTTGTTCCATGTTTCTTGGTCCATGTTTCATGTTCCATGTTCCTTGTTCCATGTTCCATGTTCCTTGTTCCATGTTCCTTGTTCCATGTTCCATGTTCCTTGTTCCATGTTCCATGTTCCTTGTTCCATGTTTCTTGGTCCATGTTTCATGTTCCATGTTAGAATTATCATTAGAATAGCAACATGTTATATCTTCTCAACATTTCAGTATGGTGCAGGAACATGTACATTAGACAAGAAAACAGAACAGAAAACTGAAGCCTTTGAAATAATGATCTATAGAAGAATATGTAGAATTGGATGAAAAGAAATAAAACAATGAAGTCTTAAAACAAGTAAAAGTGAAAAGAAAACTGCTAAACACAATTCAAACAAGACAAATGAGATTTTTTGGGGCATGTTAAAAGACACATCAGTCTACTAAAAGTAATCTTGGAAAGAAAATGCAAGGTAAAAGAGGCAGACCAAGACTAACATGGACTAGTAGCATCGACATATGGACAAGTCAGTCTATGACAACCTGCACCATCGAAGCAAGAGACAGAGGAATGGCGCTCCACGGTAGCCAACCTTCGATGGGGAGACGACACTCTATGAAAACAGACATAGCACACAAATATAGCATACAAACAGCATACAAATATAGCAACAAACATGCCATACAAACATAGAATATAAACATAGCATACAAACATAGCATGGACACATCATATAAACATAGCATACACACATAGCATACAAACATAGCACACACTGGTTGTGAGAACACGGCATACCTAATGTCCTGCTTTAACTAACCAGAAAGTGATTGCCAGGGACAACTTTCCTTCCAAGAACAAGGGACTTAACCCACGAAGAGCAACGACTTCATGATTATTATCATCTATGATAAAGTGTTGTCTCCTCTTACCATCTGGCCTCCGAATAAATTTTTCTGAATATATAAACAGAATATATGTTATCGTGTCCAAAGAGAATTGTATCTCCATTTTGTGTTTTATATGATAGTTGTATTGGTTATTTAGATATCTTGTACTGGCCTGCAAATGGCTTTAACATTCGGTCGATAGAGGGTAGACAACAGTGCTCGTTTATCGCTATAATGTGAAGTAGACTGATATTGGATAAGGTAGTATTACAAATAAATATGTAATAATAGTACTGGGCCAAATAGCTGTCGCCGAAATATAGCTGACCGTCAGAGACAGGGTCGGCGAACAACAGAGATGTTCCAGAACATGCTTCACTTCCCAATGGTGACAGTGGAAGCAGGCTCTCTAGTCCTGGAGATCGATTATGGGGGGTGGGGAGAAGAGGGTAGTTACTCCGCACCCAAAACTAGTATCCCACAGACGGATGTGCCTGACCTAATGGTGCAGATGTCGCAACTTTACTTAAATTAACGAGACAACACAGTTACGTTCAATTAATTAATTAAGGGAGGATGATAAAGAGTAGTGGACGAACGCTGAAGACGATGTATAAATTAGCTACGCCGATCATGTCAGTAGGAGAAGTGACGGAATCCTAACGACAACTTATTCATTGTGGCGGTCGTTGGCAACGGAAGCGGAAAAAGACATTCTTTTCGCTCTAAAGAGGTTTGTTAAGGCAATAAGCTAGCCACGAATACTGCAGTCTATGAGGAGATAACCACGAAGACAAACATTGCAGTCTATGAAGAGATAACCACGAAGACAAACGTTAACATTGTAGTCTATGAAGAGATAACCACACAAATTGCAGTCTATGAAGAGATAACCACGAAGACAAACATTAACATTGTAGTCTATGAAGAGATAACCACACAAATTGCAGTCTATGAAGAGATAACCACGAAGACAAACATTGCAGTCTATGAAGCGATAACCACGAAGACAAACATTGCAGTCTATGAAGAGTTAACCATGAAGATAAACATTGCAGTCTATGAAGAGATAACCACCAAGACAAACATTGCAGTCTATGAAGAGATAACCACCAAGACAAACATTGCAGTCTATGAAGAGTTAGGCCCGAAGACAAATATTGCAGTCTATGAAGAGTTAGACACGTAAAAACAAATACTGCAGTCTATGAAGAGTTAGACACGTAAAAACAAATACTGCAGTCTATGAAGAGTTAGCCACGAAGACAAATACTGCAGTCTATGAAGAGATAACCACACATATTGCAGTCTATGAAGAGTTAGCCACGAAGACAAATATTGCAGTCTATGAAGAGTTAGACACGTAATAACAAATACTGCCAGTCTATGAAGAGTTAGACACGTAATAACAAATACTGCCAATCTATGAAGAGATAACCACATATACTGCAATCCATGAAGAGATGGCTATAGACAGATTCCACTGAAGACATGCAGCCTATTCCTGCCAGAAAGCATATGCCCTCAAACAGAATCAGGTGCCCACTTGAAGCCATCTTGAAGAAAACAACATCAGCAACATCTGACATGATCCACCATAGCTACTGGCTACTTCAGCAAAGAAAAGTGAATGCTACACAGTTACATGAGATTACAGAAAACACATTCCTCTCTATAACTAGTTCAAGATAAACACAAATGGGTGTGAGGGAGAGCGAATATCCTTTCTAATGCTATAGTTGCCTAACATGAACGTGGACGCTGTCCATATATACTTAAATGGTATATACATATACAGGACATTTTCAGCCAGAATTGTTCGGATCGTAGTCCAGTGAACTTTCTGGACATCAACTGTTACAAGGCTCCACAACTCATTTAATAGCGAGTTTTTCGAATATTTCATTTAAAAATGTAATATAAATGTAAAAATAATTTGATGGATATAATATGTGGTAAATTACCAGTTAGGTGTTGTGAATTCTCAACTGGAACAAATCGTGTGTGTGTCTTAAATGGTACATTTCTATACTCATCAACGTTCATCACTAACGCCTTTATTTTATTTTTGGGGTTGGGTAAGGGTTAGGGTTTGGGTTGGGTTTGGGTTAATCTTAGGGTTATGGTTAATGTTAGGTTGTGGGTTGAGGTTTGTTTTTGGGTTTATTTTAAATTTTGGGTTTGGGTTAGGGTTTGGGTTAGTGTTAATGTCAGGGTTAGGGTTAATGTTGGGGTTTGGGTTAATGTTAGGTTTTGGGTTTGGGTTAGATTTAATTTTAGGGTTTGGGTTAATGTTAGGGTTAGAGTTCGGTTACGGCTACGGTTCTGTGTTTTGGTTTGATTTATTGTTTGGGTTAGAAATTATATTATAGATGGGACTAGACTAGTGTGTGGGTTGTTGCTTTTGTAAGGCTTTGAGTTTGGGTTTCGTTTTGGGTTAGTGTCAGAGTTTGAGTTAATGTTAGGGTTTGGTTTTAGGGTTAAGGTTTGGGTTCGGTTAGGTTTATGTTTTGGGTTATGCTTAGAGTTAAGCTTTAGGATAGGTCTAGGGTTTAGGATATGGTTGGATTTGGGTTAGGGGTAATGGTAGGGTTTGGGTTACGTTTTTGTTAAGAAACATAGGACTTTACCCTCGCATTGTTTCTCTTAGAGGAGATAACTTTAATTTATGACGCTAAACTCCTAAATTACTTACTATCTATTGTAGTGTGAGTACACCAGAGTCATTAAGTAGATAATGATATTCCTGTTTTTTGTTTGCATTCAGTTATGCTATTACCTTCTTTGCAAGCTCGTTGCTTAACTCCTGTGTGGTACCAATGCCAACATGCATGTGATATCAGGGATAACATATTGGATGTGATACCAGTACCAACATATTGGATGTGATACCGGTACCAATATATTGGATGTGATACCAGTGCTAACATATTGGGTGTGATACCAGTGCCAACATATTGGATGTGATACTAGCGCCACATATTGGATGTGATATCAGCACCAACATATTGGACGTGATACCAGCACCAACATATTGGATGTGATACCAGCACCAACATATTGGATGTGATACCAGCACCAACATATTGGATGTGATACCAGCACCAACATATTGGATGTGATACCAGCACCAACATATTGGATGTGATACCAGCACCAACATATTGGATGTGATACCAGCACCAACATATTGGATGTGATACCAGCACCAACATATTGGATGTGATACCAGCTCCAACATATTGGATGTGATACCAGCACCAACATATTGGATGTGATACCAGTACCAACATATTGGATGTGAAACCAGTACCAACATATTGGATGTGATACCAGCACCAACATATTGGATGTGAAACCAGTACCAACATATTGGATGTGATACCAGCACCAACATATTGGATGTGAAACCAGTACCAACATATTGGATGTGATACCAGTACCAACATATTGGATGTGATACCAGTACCAACATATTGGATGTGATACCAGTACTAACATATTGGATCTGGTAGTTGAAAATCCAACCAAGTCTTTAGATAAACAATTAAATTTCTTTGAACACAAATGATTCCGTAAAATCACAAAGTATAAGTAGGAAAGAATACATTTTAAACAAACTGAAAAGCGACGAACCAAAACAAACACGTCGAGTTTTATAAGAAAAAGGCATAGGACATCAGTCATGTGTTGATAATGATCGAAGAGATAGTTCCCTTTCATGTATTCATCGTGTGGAAACCACCTGATAAAGGAAAAGAAGGCCGATCTAGAGACTCGCTAGTAGAACAATAACTAGGGAAGGCTCAACCATGGGGCTAAGAAACCAGGAAGAACTACAAGAACTAGCTGCAAATCGTCAGTCATGAAGAACTATGACACCCGCATTATGTGCCGTCTTCCGCGAGGAGAAAAATGAATTAATTTATTTTAGTTAAAAAAATAACCACAGCAAATATCATCATCATCAAGTAACATACCACTGGCGTAGGTGATCATGTCTCTCCACAACTTTCAATCTTGACAGCTATTTATCATTTCTGTTGTTGACCTTCTGCCGAACCATTCTCTTAATCTGTCTGGTATCTTTTCTGGTATATCTTCGACCTTCAATTTTCCCAGTTGTTACAATATGTTCCAGCTGTTCCCTTCTCACTTATGTATCGTATTTAACACGCTCTATTCACATTTAAACACTAAAAAGACGACGGAACACAATTACCATTTGTACATTTCTTTCATTGACCAGGAAAAAGCATTCGACCGAGTAAACAGAAAACAACTGTGAGAGATACTAACAACATACGGAGTAAGCCAACATCTAACAAACTTAATTAAAAGTCTTTACATCAACAGCAACTGCACAGACAGAACAGAAGCAGGCTACACGGACCACTTCGAAGTTAGATCAAGTGTAAGACAAGGCTGTGTACTATCCCCTACTGTTTATTATATACATGGACTATATATCCAAGTTAGATTACCCATCAGAGACAGAGGAGATCAATGATCTTCTATTCGCAAAAGATCAGAACTAATACATGGAAGAATAGAAGACAAACAAGAACACTTAAACAGACTCAACAGCAAGGCTCAAAATACGACATGAAAATCATCAACAAAACAGAAGTCATGAATATCGCAAAAAAGAAACAGAACATCGACATAACAATAGACGGGAGACAATCTATCAACTATCTATCTATCTATCTATCTATCTATCTATCTATCTATCTATCTATCTATCTATCTATCTATCTATCTATCTATCTATCTATCTATCTATCTATCTATCTATCTATCTATCTATCTATCTATCTATCTATCTATCTGTCTGTCTGTCTGTCTGTCTGTCTGTCTGTCTGTCTATCTGTCACTCTGTCTGTTTGTCTGTCTGTTGACATTTCGAGCCGTAGACGGCTGATATGACATAGACCTAGATACTCTTTCTCTTATTTAAATGTTTATTCTAGCATTTTTCAATCCCTGTAAATATCTTTTATCAAATCTCTCCATTTGTCTCTGTAACTTGTCATGCAAGCAACTCTATCTCATTAAGGGAGCCGATTCCTGCTGAAAAAGGAGAAGAGCAAAATACCGCAACTTATGTCTCCCCTTGACGCTGAAAGGCAAATAAAGAAGGAACAAAGATGAGGAAGCACAGAAGAAGATGAAGAATCATTTAACGCTATTCATGACAAGCGGTCTTTATTTATGCAAAGTAGACCATAGTAAAGATATTTTTTTTAAAACACGCTAAAGGAAAATCACATGAAGAAATAAATCAGCCATTATAAGGTCTCTACGTACACGAAGAGTTAATACCGTGTTCTGGTGTAAGTTTTGATCCCTCATTCACTCTGTTGAGAATTCCATAAAAACTCAGACACGCTAGAAAGTGGAAATAAGGAATCCAGGATTGTCCCTTGGGAATCAGATGAACGGCTAGCAGACGTCAGTAGTCAACGAACGACCGAATGTCCGATATTTCATTACTCTTTGGGCGTCCTCGCGTTGTCATGGTGATGTCCTGGCGTAAGGGACCTGGTAATAGTTTATCAAATTTGTCTGTGATCAAATGACCAAAAGTATTTTCTTCTGTTGATCTGTTCCAGGCTGGCGTTGTTTCTTTAATAGTGAAAGCATCACGTTTTAATGGCTAACCACAGGGTCACATAACGTGTTGTTCGTTGGCGTATGATGGAAGAACGAATATTATTATTAATAAGATAATAATAATATAATACAAATATAAATGTATCGAAAGAAAATAAAAGAAATAGGGAAGTTCTGAATCAGCTAAATGTTATAAAAGAACTACTTAGCGCAATTAGAAAAATAGAACTCAAATGTTTAGTTTAGTTTAGTTTAGTTAGTTTAGTTTATTTTAGTTTAGTTTAGTTTAGTTTAATTTATTTTAGTTTGTACATGTCGAAGTGTGCTCAGATCTCCTCCCCAGTATATCTCTCAGTGTGTGGAGAATAACGACTTGATTTATTTATCCTCTGTTTTCCCGCGTAGCGCTCCTTTCTGTCATCTACCAGTTTTGACCTGATGTTCCTGCAGTCTGAACATGGTTGTAATTTTGGGACATGCGAAGGGGCACAACACCCGACTAAAAGTCATCATGGAAGAGAAGATAGAAGAGGGACGTTGTAGAGGCAGGCCAAGATTAAAGTGGACGGATAATATTAGAAGAGGGACGTTGTAGAGGCAGGCCAAGATTAAAGTGGACGGATAATATTAGAAGATGGACGTGGTAGAGGCAGGCCAAGACTAAAGTGGACGGATAATATTAGAAGATGGACGTTGTAGAGGCAGGCCAAGACTAAAGTGGACGTATAATATTAGAAGATGTATGTGGTAGAGGCAGGCCAAGACTAAAGTGGACGGATAATATTAGAAGATGGACGTGGTAGAGGCAGGCCAAGACTAAAGTGGTCGGATAATATTAGAAGATGGATGTGGTAGAGGCAGGCCAAGACTAAAGTGGTCGGATAATATTAGAAGATGTATGTGGTAGAGGCAGGTCAAGACAAAGTGGACGGATAATATTAGAAGATGGACGTGGTAGAGGCAGGCCAAGACTAAAGTGGTCGGATAATATTAGAAGATGGATGTGGTAGAGGCAGGCCAAGACTAAAGTGGTCGGATAATATTAGAAGATGTATGTGGTAGAGGCAGGCCAAGACCAAAGTGGACGGATAATATTAGAAGATGGACGTATGAACTTAAAACAAAGCGCACCATGAAGACAAGAATTAGAGTGCAACAGCTCTTCTGAGTAGCCAACCTTCGATGTGGAGACGGCACCCAGTGAAGGAATAAAATAATAATAAAAAATAGCAAATAGGAAATAATACAAACAACTCATACAAGCAGATTGACACTTGATGCGGCTAATGATAACAGAGGGCAAGAAAGAGCGCGCTTAAGATAATTAGAGATAGAAGATGTGAACTGATGGACCTGATGGCTCTTGAAAAGATAGAAAAATGAGAAAAATGGGAAAGGAAAAGAAAAAAAAATCATGTTATGCCAGGAAGGACAGACAGAAGCCAAAGCAAACAGGGTTTTGTTTACACAAAAAAAACGAGAAAATAATCATTTTTTTTCTTTTCAATCCTGAAGACATATTTCTAATGAGCAAAAGTTGCATCTATTATTTGTTTGTCTTTCTTTGATTTGAGAGGGGAGCGTAACGCTTTGTTGTTGGTCAATGAAAGTAGAGATCTGGTTGTTTTATAAATGAACGGTAGAAGCGGTATGTGTATGTGTGTATGTGTGTATGTGTGTATGTATGTGTATGTGTGAATGTGTGTATGTGTATGTATGTGCATATTTATGTATATGTGTGTGTATGTGTGTGTATGTATATGTATGTATGTATATATGTATGTGTGAATGTATGAATGTATGTATGTATGCATGTATGTATGTATGTATGTATGTATGTATGTATGTATATATATTTGTATGTATGTATGTATATATATTTGTATGTATGTATGTATATAGCTCAGGAGACATTTACATTCGCACTAGATCAGATGGCTCACTGTTCAACTTAGCACGACTAAGAGCAAAAACCAAAACAAATGTTGCCCTACTTAAAGAATTTTTATTTGCTGACGATGCAGCCCTAGTCGCTCATAGTGAGGCCACCCTACAGTCGCTGATCAACAACCTGGACAAAGCATGCGACCTTTTTTCACTGTCAATTAATGTTTAGAAGGCAGTAATACTAAGTCAAGGCGACATGAAAACTCTATCAATTACTCAAAAATATTGTCCACTAGAAACAGTACAGAAATTTACATATCTTGGATCCACAGTTACGCAAACCATTTCTCTTGGTGACGAAATAAACAGTCAAATTGGTAAGGCAGCTACGACCTTCGGCAAACTCACTGAAAGGGCATGGAACAACACGAAACTAACACTAAAGACTAAACTCTTAATATATCAAACTTGTGTGCTTAGCACACTATTATATGGATCTGAAACCTGGACAACATACTCAAACCAGAAAAAAAGACTAAATGTCTTCCACATGCGATGTCTCCGCAAAATAATGCACATCAAATGGCAGGACAAAATAACCAACTTAACTGTCCTGCAACGTGCTAAGACCCTAACAATCATGTCGATGCTCAGAAGTCGAAGACTAAGATGGCTGTGGCATGTCCAACGAATGTAAAAAAAAATCGCATTCCTATGCAAATACTATATGGTGAACTAATACACTGAAAAAAGACACATTGGCAGACCTAAACTACGATATAGAGATATCTGTAAATCATCTCTGAAAGACTTCTCCATCTGTGAAAATGTCTGGGAACATCTGGCAAGTAATCGCACATCATGGAGAGCATGTTTAAGGAACGGTATAACATCATTTGAGACTGTGCTAAGGAAAAACTTAGAAGAGAAAAGACTCATGAAAAAGGATGGAAAACGAGCCTGACTTGTTCATTCTGTGACCGCGTGTGTTTGTCAAACAATGGTAGAATTAGCCACAGAGAGAAGCTGTTTGTCAAACATTGGTAGAATTAGCCACAGAGAGAAGCTGTTTGTCAAACATTGGTAGAATTAGCCACAGAGAGAAGCTGTTTGTCAAACATTGGTAGAATTAGCCACAGAGAGAAGCTGTTTGTCAAACATTGGTAGAATTAGCCACAGAGAGAAGCTGTTTGTCAAACAATGGTAGAATTAGCCACAGAGAGAAGCTGTTTGTCAAACAATGGTAGAATTAGCCACAGAGAGAAGCTGTTTGTCAAACAATGGTAGAATTAGCCACAGAGAGAAGCTGTTTGTCAAACAATGGTAGAATTAGCCACAGAGAGAAGCTGTTTGTCAAACAATGGTAGAATTAGCCACAGAGAGAAGCTGTTTGTCAAACAATGGTAGAATTAGCCACAGAGAGAAGCTGTTTGTCAAACAATGGTAGAATTAGCCACAGAGAGAAGCTGTTTGTCAAACATTGGTAGAATTAGCCACAGAGAGAAGCTGTTTGTCAAACATTGGTAGAATTAGCCACAGAGAGAAGCTGTTTGTCAAACATTGGTAGAATTAGCCACAGAGAGAAGCTGTTCGACAAAAACAGAACCTCAAAAAAATACACAATAGCCTCCACTAGACCGTCTGACAAGACGAAAAGGGCCATATAGTATGTATGTATGTATGTATGTATGTATGTATGTATGTATGTATGTATGTATGTATGTATGTATGTATGTATGTATGTATGTATGTATGTATGTATGTATGTATGTATGTATGTATGTATGTATGTATGCATGTATGTGTATGTATGTATGTATGTATGTATGTATGTATGTATGTATGTATGTATGTATGTATGTATGTATGTATGTATGTTGTATTTTACTTTCCTTCTTCATTTCCCTTTCAACGTGGAGGGGAGATATAATTTGCGGTCTTTTGCTCTTCTCTTCGCTTCTGCTGCTGTTATGTTTCCTAGTGCTGCTAATATTCCGTGAATCCCTCTTTTTGTTGGTCAACCATTGGGTCTGGTGTTCTCACAACGCTATTAAAATCTCGCTGTGTTGTGTTTTGATCTCTCTGCCTTGTCACGTGGCGAAACCATTTTATCTGTTGTTTCTTTATATGTTCTATGGCAGGGGTTATTCCTAGCTTTTTTCTTAGTTCTTCATTTCTGATCTTGTGTCTCATGCTGTTTCTTGTCATTCGTCTAACACATTTCATCGCCGTAGAGGTTATTCTACTTACTGTTCTTACATCTAGGGTCCATGACGGCATTGTTATCAAAATGTTGAAATGAATATTGTGTTGTAGAGTGCCCGTTTTGCCTCTAAAGTTATTTCCTTTTTTGGACAATAGTGGTGATAGCTCTCCAATGATTTGACAAGTGTTGATGCATCTAGAGTCTATCTCTATGTAAGTAAGCATATATGTATGTATGTATGCATGTAGGTATGTATGTAAGTAAGTATGTATGTAAGTATGTATGTATGTAAGTATATATGTATATGTGTGTGTGTTTCAACACATATCACCTAGTCATCCCACCTGAACAAAATGTCTGCCTGACCATCAATCAGGATTTGAACAATTCTGAGTTATTCTTCCTTTAAAAATGAGCTTACAAGTTTTGGAGTTTCTACACTCCACGTCACTAATAATATGTAACCTTACCTTTACTGAAGCAAGTGAGTAGATTCAAATACCTGGGATGAATAATATCATCACATGAAAGACACTTCAGAAATTAAAAGCAAAATAGGGCAAGCAAAGAGAGAAAACATCCGACGTAACAAATCATTGTCAATTAATGTTAGAAAATTTGAACTAAAGTGCTACATATAACCTGTCCTACTTTATGGAAGTGAGTCATACGTAAGACAGTACAAAGAACATTAGAGACAACAGCTATGTGGTTTATAAGAAGAATTCTACGAATCCAGTGGGCAGCAAAAATCACAAATGTAGAATGTTTTAAAACGAGGTAGAAAACCCGGAAATATTAGAATCATAGGGAGGAGACAATCTACATTTACTGGACATGCTATGGGCAAAGAACGCATTGAGAATACTTTAACAACACACACATTGGAAAGAAGAGCAGAGGAAAAGCAAGAGAAAAGTATTTAACAGTTTACCCAAGTGGCATAATAAACGATCACCGACTGAAATTATGACAAGTATGAAGGAACGAGTCATATGGAGAGGGATTATCGCCGACGTCAACCGGCATGGCACCTGATGATGGTTTAGCTTATTTTGTGTCAGGACAGAGATTCAATATTTCGATGGGAAGCTACGATAGTTTGATGATTTTCCTAAAAGATGGCTAAACAAATCATTGTATTATAGAATGTGAAGACATTAATTGAGTGTCTGTACAAGAGAAACGTCAATTTGAAGGACTTTCTGATGCAATAAAATAATTAATATTCATGATGACAAACTAGCAAGAAATGATAATAGGGGAAACACTACCTTCCTTGCTTTCTTCCTTGCTTCCTTCCCTCTTCCTTCCTCAATTCCTTCCTTCCTTTCTTCCTTTTTTCCTCTTCCCGTAAACACTGATAATACAATCTTCATCCCAACGTTGTGCTACAAATGCCAATCCTGGACACTAGATGCAAGAGCTAAAAAAAAAAATAAATAACCTCTACGGCGATGAAATGTGTTAGACGAATGACAGGAAACAGTCTGAGAGATAAGATTAGAAATGGAGAACTGAGAAAAAAAAACTAGGAATAGCCCCCGCCATAGAATATATAAAGAAACAACATATAAAATGGTTTGGCCACGTGACAAGGCAGAAAGATCATAACACATTACAACGAGCCTTATATACGTTGAGAATACAAGACCCAAATGCCAACCACGAAAAAGATGGATTAATGGAATATTAGAAGCACTAGGAAACATAACAGCAGGAGAGGCAAACAGAAGAACAAAATACCGCAAATTATATCTGCCCTCGACGCTGAAAGGCAGATGAGGAAGGAAAGAAGAAAAAAGAAGAGAGAATAGGAAGTAACTATGAGGGTCAATGGAGTACTATTGACTGTGTTCGTCATACAGGGGGTCGTTGGGGTAGTAATGACTGTGGTCGTCATACAGGTGGTCGTTGGGGTAGTAATGACTGTGGTCGTCATACAGGGGGTCGTTGGGGTAGTAATGACTGTGGTCGTCATACAGGTGGTCGTTGGGGTAGTAATGACTGTGGTCGTCATACAGGGGGTCGTTGGGGTAGTAATGACTGTGGTCGTCATACAGGGGGTCGTTGGGGTAGTAATGACTGTGGTCGTCATACAGGGGGTCGTTGGGGTAGTAATGACTGTGGTCGTCATACAGGTGGTCGTTGGGGTAGTAATGACTGTGGTCGTCATACAGGGGGTCGTTGGGGTAGTAATGACTGTGGTCGTCATTCAGGGGGTCGTTGGGGTAGTAATGACTGTGGTCGTCATTCAGGGGTTCGTTGGGGTAGTAATGACTGTCACCATCAAACGCTTCCACTGATCTCAGTCTAAAGTCATGCTTATAATCCCTGAGGTCAAGGTCTGATGTTTTTCTTCCAAATCAAAGTTGACTTCTCAAGTTGACTTCAGCGCTTCTACCTCAGAAACAAACTTGACATCTACCTCAGAATCAAACTTGACATCTACCTCAGAATCAAACTTGACATCTACCTCAGAATCAAACTTGACATCTACCTCAGAATCAAACTTGACATCTACCTCAGAATCAAACTTGATATCTACCTCAGAATCAATTTTGACATCTACCTCAGAATCAAACTTGACATCTACCTCAGAATCAAACTTGACATCTACCTCAGAATCAAACTTGACATCTACCTCAGAATCAAACTTGACATCTACCTCAGAATCAAACTTGATATCTACCTCAGAATCAATCTTGACATCTAACTCAGAATCAATCGTGACATCTACCTCAGAATCAAACTTAACTTCTACCTCAGAATCAAACTTGACATCTACCTCAGAATCAAACTTAACTTCTACCTCAGAATCAAACTTGAGATCTACCTCAGATTCAAACTTGACATCTACCTCAGAATGAAACTTGCCATCTACCACAGAATCAAACTTGACATCTACCTCAGAATCAAACTTGACATCTAACTCAGAATCAAACTTGACATCTAACTCAGAATCAAACTTGACATCTACCTCACAATGAAACTTGACACCTACCTCAGAATCAAACTTGCCACCTACCTCAGAATCAAAGTTGACATCTACATCACAATCAAACTTGACATCTACCTCAGAATCAAACTTGAATTCTACCTCAAAATCAAACTTGACATCTACATCAGAATCAAACTTGACATCTACCTCAGAATCAAACTTAACTTCTACCTCAGAATCAAACTTGACATCTACATCAGAATCAAACTTGACATCTACCTCAGAATCAAACTTGACATCTACATCAGAATCAAACTTGACATCTACCTCAGAATCAAACTTGACATCTACATCAGAATCAAACTTGACATCTACCTCAGAATCAAACTTGACATCTACATCAGAATCAAACTTGACATCTACCTCAGAATCAAACTTGACATCTACATCAGAATCAAACTTGACATCTACCTCAGAATCAAACTTAACTTCTACCTCAGAATCAAACTTGACATCTACATCAGAATCAAACTTAACTTCTACCTCAGAATCAAACTTGACATCTAACTCAGAATCAAACTTGACATCTACATCAGAATCAAACTTAACTTCTACCTCAGAATCAAACTTGACATCTACCTCAGAATCAAACTTAACTTCTACCTCAGAATCAAACTTAACTTATACCTCAGAATCAAACTTGACCTACCTCAGAATCAAACTTGACCTACCTCAGAATCAAACTTGACATCTACATCAGAATCAAACTTAACTTCTACCTCAGAATCAAACTTGACATCTACCTCAGAATCAAACTTAACTTCTACCTCAGAATCAAACTTAATTTCTACCTCAGAATCAAACTTGACCTACCTCAGAATCAAACTTGACCTACCTCAGAATCAAACTTGACATCTACATCAGAATCAAACTTGACATCTACATCAGAATCAAACTTGACCTACCTCAGAATCAAACTTGACATCTACATCAGAATCAAACTTGACATCTACATCAGAATCAAACTTAACTTCTACCTCAGAATCAAACTTAACTTCTACCTCAGAATCAAACTTGACATCTACATCAGAATCAAACTTGACTTCTACCTCAGAATCAAACTTAACTTCTACCTCAGAATCAAACTTGACATCTACATCAGAATCAAACTTGACTTCTACCTCAGAATCAAACTTGACATCTACATCAGAATCAAACTTAACTTCTACCTCAGAATCAAACTTGACATCTACATCAGAATCAAACTTAACTTCTACCTCAGAATCAAACTTGACATCTACATCAGAATCAAACTTGACATCTACATCAGAATCAAACTTAACTTCTACCTCAGAATCAAACTTGACATCTACATCAGAATCAAACTTAACTTCTACCTCAGAATCAAACTTGACATCTACATCAGAATCAAACTTGACATCTACATCAGAATCAAACTTAACATCTACCTCAGAATCAAACTTGACCTACCTCAGAATCAAACTTGACCTACCTCAGAATCAAACTTGACCTACCTCAGAATCAAACTTGACCTACATCAGAATCAAACTTAACACCTACCTCAGAATCAAACTTGACTTCTACCTCAGAATCAAACTTGACCTACCTCAGAATCAAACTTAACATCTACCTCAGAATCAAACTTAACTTCTACCTCAGAATCAAACTTAACATCTACCTCAGAATCAAACTTGACTTCTACCTCAGAATCAAACTTGACCTACCTCAGAATCAAACTTAACTTCTACCTCAGAATCAAACTTAACATCTACCTCAGAATCAAACTTGACTTCTACCTCAGAATCAAACTTGACCTACCTCAGAATCAAACTTAACTTCTACCTCAGAATCAAACTTAACTTCTACCTCAGAATCAAACTTGACATCTACCTCAGAATCAAACTTAACTTCTACCTCAGAATCAAACTTGACATCTACCTCAGAATCAAACTTAACTTCTACCTCAGAATCAAACTTGACATCTACCTCAGAATCAAACTTAACATCTACCTCAGAATCAAACTTGACCTACCTCAGAATCAAACTTAACATCTACCTCAGAATGAAACTTGACATCTACCTCAGAATCAAACTTAACATCTACCTCAGAATCAAACTTGACTTCTACCTCAGAATCAAACTTAACTTCTACCTCAGAATCAAACTTGACCTACCTCAGAATCAAACTTAACTTCTACCTCAGAATCAAACTTGACTTCTACCTCAGAATCAAACTTGACCTACCTCAGAATCAAACTTAACTTCTACCTCAGAATCAAACTTGACTTCTACCTCAGAATCAAACGTGTCACTTGTTTCACCTCTAGTCCTGGCATATAGCATCTGGCTCATTATCTCACCCACCCAGAAATCTCGCATTCCGTCCACACAGGAACATGTGATTGCAGCCTTCAGTTTGATCAGTGGAAGGAACAGCCTGTGTCTACGAAGCCGGATAATTTATAGAAAAAAATGTATAACAAATTACGCAACGGTGTTCACAATTATGTGAACATTTTATGTCACATTTTTTTGCTGTTTTCCAGGTTTTTAGAAATGTATTTTTTTCTTGAAATTTCTGCTTTGGCAAACTTCGATTCGCGTTCTAAATAATAAATATAATTATTATTCAACTTTTATGTTGGACAAATTAATGCTAAAAATCTACTCATTTTGATACAAAATTTGGATACATCTGCAATATACAAATTCTCTGATAAATGGAAGTCCTCGTACGGAACTACAAGGGAACTCAGAAATAACTGCTGATATGATAACATGGCATTAGGCCAAAGGGCGTCAGCTCACACGCTTCTGGATCCATAACAAGAAAATACACAATTTAAGGAGCTGTGATATCTCAGCCAATCAACCCTTAATATCATCAGTAATCAAGAAAAGACGATGGACATATGTTGGGCATGTGATGAGAAGAGATAAAAACCGAATAGCAAAGTAGGCCCGCTTGTGGGAAACTTGGTAGGAGGAAGAGAGGCAGACACAGAGACACATTGGGAGGAGCATCGATTATAGAGGCAAATGCAGCAGGAATTGGCTCCCTCAATAACATCGAGATGCTTGCATAGGACAGAGACAAATGACGAGATTTGGTAAAAGATCTTTACACGGATTGAGACTGCTGGAAAGAATAATTTTTAAAATAGATAGATAGATAGATAGATAGATAGATAGATAGATAGATAGATAGATAGATAGATAGATAGATAGATAGATAGATAGATAGATAGATAGATAGATAGATAGATAGATAGATAGATAGATAGATAGATAGATAGATAGATAGATAGATAGATAGATAGATAGATAGATAGATAGATAGATAGATAGATAGACAGACAGACAGACAGACAGACAGACAGACAGACAGATAGATAGATAGATAGATAGATAGATAGATAGATAGATAGATAGATAGATAGATAGATAGATAGATAGATAGATAGATAGATAGATAGATAGATAGATAGATAGATAGATAGATGGATAGATGGATGGATGGATGGATGGATGGATGGATAGATAGATAGATAGATAGATAGATAGATAGATAGATAGATAGATAGATAGATAGATAGATAGATAGATAGATAGATAGATAGATAGATAGATAGATAGATAGATAGATAGATAGATAGATAGATAGATAGATAGATAGATAGATAGATAGATAGATAGATAGATAGATAGATAGATAGATAGATAGATAGATAGATAGATAGATAGATAGATAGATAGATAGATAGATAGATAGATAGATAGATAGATAGATAGATAGATAGATAGATCAGTGGTTAGAGAACTAGGATACTAAGAACAAGAGTTAGTTTGGATCCTGATGAGACCCAGTTTTAAAAGGGTACCGGATTTTGTTTTCGAGCTCTATGTTGACCACATACCCGACAATGATCATGGATCTACAACCATTTCCAGACTGCACCAACATCAGGTCAAAACGGGAATGTCAGAAGCGAGTGCTACGCTGGGATAAACAAACGAATAACAAATCAACTCAGAACTGGAGTCATCAGTCTCCTCACATTGAGGGGCATACTGGTGATGTGAGCAATGATGGGCGTGTCCGACGTGCATTGCGGATAATCCGTTGACCAAACTAAACATTGCCTTAAAAAAATCCTGTCCCGAGGGTGTATACAAATATGCTCAATAACACCATATTAGAAACAGAAGAGAAAACTGAAGCTTTTGAAATGTGCATTTATGGAAGAGCAAGAAGAATTGGTTGGAAAGAAAAGAAAACAAATGATGAAGTCTTAAAATTAAAAATGAAAAGAGAACTAGTAAACACTATTCAAACAGGATGGTTGAGAATTTTGGGCCATGTTAAAAGACACAGCAACCTACTAAAAGTAATCTTGGAAGGGAAAATGAAAGGTAAAAGAGGCAGACGAAGACTAACATGGTAGATAACATCAAAAGAAGGGCAAGTCAGCCCATAACAATCTGCACTATGAAAGCAAGAGACAGAGCAGATGGCACTGCGTGGTATCCAACGATTGATGTGGAGATGGCACTTGATGATGATGAACATCGTATCCACTATATACAACGTGGCGTGGCAGGGCTTTTTACTGTTTGTCCATTTATGATACCAAATTGAATATAAAAAATAAGCTATAACCAATGCCTCGATGTTATCGTTATAACAACCAGAGTCGATTAAATGTAATCTGCTGCATTTTGAGTTGTTCTTAATACAGATGACGATTACTCCAAATATGTGAATTCTTTTCGAGTCTAGATTTCTATACAGGCAGCAAATGTACAACTTTTTTCACATGAAAACAAAGACAAGAAATGACTGATTTATTTGATGTGAGATATGCGACCGGATCGCAAGCTTAGATAATGGTTACTTCAGTTACAAGTACTGCTACCGTTATTGCTGACGTCAGGTTACAGCACAATTATGTCATGTTTAAAACAAATGCGTTTTTCGTGTCTTCCATTCCTCTGCCAAACAATTTTTTTTCAAAGTAAATTTGACCGCGGAGCAGGTTGGGGTGGAGGTGGGGTGGTGGAGGGGAGTGGTGGAGGGGAGTGGCGTTGCCGGGGACAAAGAAATGTTCCGCTGATTTACTGGACTGAAAAAGATGGTCTCAATTTGTAGAAGATTTGTAAACACGTCCAATGTATAGTATGTAAACACGTCCAATGTATAGTATGTAAACACGTCCAATGTATAGTATGTAAACACGTCCAATGTATAGTATGTAAACACGTCCAATGTATAGTATGTAAACACGTCCAATGTATAGTATGTAAACACGTCCAATGTATAGTATGTAAACTTTTCTCTCTCTGACAAATGTCTACACCACACAAGGGTCTGACATTCTCTACCTCTCTCTTTCTCTCTCTCTTTTTCTCTCTGACAAATGTCTACACTACACAAGGGTCTGACATTCTCTACCTCTCTCTTTCTCTCTCTCTTTTTCTCTCTGACAAATGTCTACACCACACAAGGGTATGACTTCTCTACCTCTCTTTTTCCCTTTCTCTTTCTCCCTCTCTCTCTCTCTCTCTCTCTGACAAACGTCTACACAACTCGAGGGTCTGACATTCTCTACCTCTCTCTTTCTGTCTCTCTTTATCTCTCTCTCTGACAAACGTCTCACGACACAAGGGTCTGACATTCTCTACCTCTCTCTTTTTCTCTCCCTGACAAACGTCTACACCACATGGGGGTCTGATATTCTTTACCTCTCTCCTTTTCTCTCTCTCTCTCTTTCTCTCTCTAACAAACGTCTACACCACACGAAGGTCTGACATTCTCTACCTCTCTACCTCTCTCTTTCTCTCTCTCTAACAAACGTCTAGACCAAACGAGGATCTGACATTCTCTACCTCTCTACCTCTCTCTTTCTCTCTCTCTCTAACAAACGTCTAGACCAAACGAGGATCTGACATTCTCTACCTCTCACTCTCCTTTTCTCTCTCTCTCTCTTCTCTCTTTGACAAAAGTCTACACTTTACGAATATCTGACATTCTCTACCTCTCACTCTCCTTTTCTCTCTCTCTCTCTTCTCTCTTTGACAAACGTCTACACTTTACGAATATCTGACATTCTCTACCTCTCACTCTCCTTCTCTCTCTCTCTCTCTTCTCTCTTTGACAAACGTCTACACTTTACGAATATCTGACATTCTCTACCTCTCACTCTCCTTCTCTCTCTCTCTCTCTTCTCTCTTTGACAAACGTCTACACTTTACGAATATCTGACATTCTCTACCTCTCACTCTCCTTCTCTCTCTCTCTCTCTTCTCTCTTTGACAAACGTCTACACTTTACGAATATCTGACATTCTCTACCTCTCACTCTCCTTTTCTCTCTCTCTCTCTTCTCTCTTTGACAAACGTCTACACTTTACGAATATCTGACATTCTCTACCTCTCACTCTCCTTTTCTCTCTCTCTCTCTTCTCTCTTTGACAAACGTCTACACTTTACGAATGTCTGACATTCTCTACCTCTCACTCTCCTTTCTCTCTCTCTCTCTTCTCTCTTTGACAAACGTCTACACTTTACGAATATCTGACATTCTCTACCTCTCACTCTCCTTTTCTCTCTCTCTCTCTTCTCTCTTTGACAAACGTCTACACTTTACGAATATCTGACATTCTCTACCTCTCACTCTCCTTTTCTCTCTCTCTCTCTTCTCTCTTTGACAAACGTCTACACTTTACGAATATCTGACATTCTCTACCTCTCACTCTCCTTTTCTCTCTCTCTCTCTTCTCTCTTTGACAAACGTCTACACTTTACGAATATCTGACATTCTCTACCTCTCACTCTCCTTTTCTCTCTCTCTCTCTTCTCTCTTTGACAAACGTCTACACTTTACGAATATCTGACATTCTCTACCTCTCACTCTCCTTTTCTCTCTCTCTCTCTTCTCTCTTTGACAAACGTCTACACTTTACGAATATCTGACATTCTCTACCTCTCACTCTCCTTCTCTCTCTCTCTCTTCTCTCTTTGACAAACGTCTACACTTTACGAATATCTGACATTCTCTACCTCTCACTCTCCTTCTCTCTCTCTCTCTTCTCTCTTTGACAAACGTCTACACTTTACGAATATCTGACATTCTCTACCTCTCACTCTCCTTCTCTCTCTCTCTCTTCTCTCTTTGACAAACGTCTACACTTTACGAATATCTGACATTCTCTACCTCTCACTCTCCTTCTCTCTCTCTCTCTCTTCTCTCTTTGACAAACGTCTACACTTTACGAATATCTGACATTCTCTACCTCTCACTCTCCTTTTCTCTCTCTCTCTCTTCTCTCTTTGACAAACGTCTACACTTTACGAATATCTGACATTCTCTACCTCTCACTCTCCTTCTCTCTCTCTCTCTTCTCTCTTTGACAAACGTCTACACTTTACGAATATCTGACATTCTCTGATTCTTCTGATATAAACCTCAACACAAAAATATAGTTTGACACCTTCTCTGGCACGTCTCAACACAAAAATATAGTTTGACACCTTCTCTGGCACGTCTCAACACAAAAATATAGTTTGACACCTTCTCTGGCACGTCTCAACACAAAAATATAGTTTGACTCCTTCTCTGACACGTCTCAACACAAAAATATAGTTTGACTCCTTCTCTGACACGTCTCAACACAAAAATATAGTTTGACTCCTTCTCTGACACGTCTCAACACAAAAATATAGTTTGACTCCTTCTCTGACAAGTCTCAACACAAAAATATAGTTTGACTCCTTCTCTGACAAGTCTCAACACAAAAATATAGTTTGACTCCTTCTCTGACAAGTCTCAACACAAAAATATAGTTTGACACCTTCTCTGACAAGTCTCAACACAAAAATATAGTTTGACACCTTCTCTGACACGTCTCAACACAAAAATATAGTTTGACACCTTCTCTGACACGTCTCAACACAAAAATATAGTTTGACACCTTCTCTGACAAGTCTCAACACAAAAATATAGTTTCACTCCTTCTCTGGCACGTCTCAACACAAAAATATACTTTGACACATTCTCTGACACGTCTCAACACAAAAATATACTTTGACACCTTCTCTGACACGTCTCAACACAAAAATATAGTTTGACACCTTCTCTGACAAGTCTCAACACAAAAATATAGTTTGACTCCTTCTCTGGCACGTCTCAACACAAAAATATAGTTTGACACCTTCTCTGACACGTGTCAACACAACTAAATCGTTTGGTATTTTTGTGAGACCAATGCCAACACAACACCATAGTTTTAATCAGCAGTTTGCATTGAAACTCAGAACACAAATAACCGTTTTTTCACATGTTGGTAGAAATTGATAACTCACAACTATGAAAGTACACGAACAATAAAATGAATCTAAATAGGAACAAATACATGATTATTAAACATAACAAAACAGCCTAATTAGCCACAATTTGACATCTTCAGTCAAATTAAACATAAAGTTGAACAAATAAAACCGTGCACTATAAATGAATGCACAATAAAACAAGTTAAAACCAAACGATTTCTAAAATAGATTTTAAAAAAAGACTTTAAATTATTACAAAATGGAACAAAGAAGTCAAAATTAAACACTTTGCTTAAAATATGAGCAGATAGACGAAGTAAAGCTTAATAAGAGATAAGTAGAATATAGTCTAAACAAGAATAGCTGTTTTCCTGTCTTTTACCTGCAAAGTTGGGATGTTTTATCCAAGCTGGACATGAACATGAATAATCCTTCCTGGTCAACAGAATAGACCTCTAGGGGATTCATACACGCTGTGACTTGTCGCATCACGTCCTTTGGACATCCCGCAGCGACAGCGATGGCTGAAATGAGAACACACAAGCTATTAACCCGCATTGATAACTGCGTTAGTTTGTCCATCTTCATCATTCTTGGCCACGTTTTCAAACCCGGAGCCTCACGGAAGGGAAATAAATTGCCACACTGTTCTTGACTTGTCTTGTAGAAGTGAGTTTCCATTGAGGAATAATCTTGGCCGGTTGGTGGTAGAAGTCAAGTTTCAACTTCAAACCGAATCAGGTATAAGATAATTGCGCCGACGAAAGATTACAAATAAATTGCGTCATTGCTAGACGAAAAATATCATCATAATGTGCCATACCGGTTATCGTAGGCGACCATGTTCTTCCACAATTCTCTATCCACCGTACATCGTATCAATTTTGTTGCTGACTTTACCATGCCATGACACCAAGCTATCTAGTATTTTCTCTCTTTGTCGATCGCGATCCCTCTTTCCCTGTATTTTGCCAGTTGTAACCAAGTATTCCAACTTTCCTCTTCTCCCGAAAAATGTTGATTGTTTCTTTCTGATTTTTCTTAGGAGCTCCCTTTTTGTGTTCGCCTCTTTAAGAATTTCCTCATTGGTCTTTTTAGCTGTCCGGGAAACTTTCAACATTCTTCTGAGAAATTCCATCTCTGTGATCTCTAATTGTCTTTTCATTTGTTTGTTTACGGTCCATGATTCGCTTCCATAGGTCAGAATTGGTTCTATATAGCACCGATGAACTCTCCTTCTCAATGCTATTGACATAGATGTGTTACATAAGACATATTTATTTTCTAAAATGATTTTTTTTTTGGACTGAGCTATTCTGCTTTTTATTTCTGCGGGTACATCTTCCATCTAATACATGATTGTGTCCGTGTATTTGCCGTTTCACTTGTTTCAGATGTGTCCTGTTTATTTTTATTTTGCATGCCGTTGATGATTAGTCAGAAAAGAAAAGTATAACAGACTTCTTGAAATGGCCACAAGATTTCAATAAAATCATAAAAGTTTAACCTGAAGGCTTAACAGATTTATATTAGAACAGGAACGGCTCGTACATAAGAATCGGTATATAAGACTAAACTATGAAAATAGCTAACATAGATCATTCAAAATGGGTAATATGAAGTCATCACCATTATGTATATCAAATATTCAAAAAGTGCAATGTCGAAATATGAAAACGATTTGCACATAATTGTAAAAACAAGAAATATTAAAACATAAAGATAGTTAATAAATCGCGATTATAATTTTTAACCTAATTCGCAGTAGATCATCAGCGCGTGTTTAATTTGACTATTCTACTTGAAATATTTGTTGCCCCTCGTTGGCCTCTGGCAAAACTGGGAGTTGACATTTGTACAGTCTGCTCCGATGTTGACACACAGATTGTTTGACATTGATTTCTCTCATTTAAAATGTCAAATATAACAGAATTTTAATTCTGCTATTAAACTTGTCAAACGATATATCCAGTTACTATTTCAACTGTTCACACAAGTCATATGTTAAAGTTATTAAAATTTGAATCAGTTCATTGGTGCTAATTTGAGCCAACTCGGATCTATGGAAGAGAATCATAGACAATAGACAAACATATGAAAAGAAGATTGGAGGCCACAGAGATGGGAGTGTTGAAAGTTCGCTGGACAGCTAAAAAAAACCAATGAGGAAATTCTCAAAGAGACCAACACAAAAAGGGAACTCCTAAAAACATCAGAACGAAGCAATCAACATTTTTTAGCACATCATGAGAAGGGAAAGTTGGAATACTTGTTTACAACTGGCAAAATACAGGGAAAAAGAGATCGCGGACGACAATGAGAGAAGATACTAAATAGCATGGTATCATGGCATAGAAAACAGTCAACAAGAGAATGTATACGATGCACTGTGGATAGAGAATTATATAAAGACATGATCGCCCACGCCAACCGGTATGGCGCATAATGATGATGAATATTTGAAACATTTGTATCTGTAGCTGTTTAATTTCACATTTCTGTAACTGACCTATATTGAAACCAGTCTCCAAATCAACTATTATCTGAAAAGCGCAGATTGGCTTAAAAAAAAAATATAGTACCCCCGTCACGCCAAGTGGCGTATAGGGAATATGGTGTTAGTGACCCTATATTTTACAAATACATGATTTTTGGGATAGTGTGATCGGTATTACGCCCGTGCTGCTTTACTTTCCCAGAAAAAAATCCGGTACCCATTTAAGGCTGGGTGTAAACCCGGAAGCCGTCGGTTGGGATCGAACCCTACCCCTTGTCCTTTGTAGTCCAGTTCACTAACCACTGAGCTATCGCAATTCCCGCAGGTTGGCTTAGCCAAGAGAAATTCGAGTGGTTGATTACGAGATTAAAGATGACAACAAGAACGAGATTAGCTTCAGGATTTGGGAGAAGTGGCTGTCTGTTATAGGATTTCTGATTGTCTCTGTTACTTATTAGTAATTGTCTCCGTTAATCATAGTTGACTACAGATTTTCCGGCACCCATTGGAAATGTTATTTGTTCTTTTATTTCGTTGTGTATTCTCCTTTTCTTTGAATCTGTCTGCTTCTTGCTTGAATTAGAGCTTTAGAATTTGTTTCCAAAGATTACGGTCTGCAGCTACCTCATCCCAGGCTGCAGGGTTTATGTTCAGAGCCTTCTTGTCACGTTTACACACGTCTACAAATCCGATTTCTTTTGACATCTGGGTTACTTATTAGAATCTAAATAGTAGACAAGTAAGGAGGCTGCAGGTATAGTTCAAAATGGGAGCTGCCGTGATACTGTTTTTATTGAAATGAAAATGTAAATCACCGACGTGGAAATAAAGTTAATCCAGGAAAACAAGGACAGAAGCATGTACTTCTAACAAGCAAACAATTAAATGTCATTCGAATTTGTGTCGTTTATTACTGACATAAATAAATCTTTAACCATATCAGTTTTGTCTATTTTGTTTCATTTCTCCTATACAATCAGCTTTACTGCAGCTTCGCATTTTTATGCATTTCTTTGCCTAGTCCACAAAATAACAATTAATAAGGGACAAAAATAACACACTTAACGGAATCGATAAAATATCACTAAAATGTTCATCTAAATGACTAATCAGATTGTCGTTTTATTTGTACCAGGCTTTACACTTATTTGTATCAAAACTATCTTTCTTTACGACACATAGTACCATTGCTGGTGTATGTCGGGGGGCAACGATAGTACCCGAGGGATAAAGGCCGCTTGGTCAAGCAGTCGCCACGACGTGTGAGACTCAGTATTTTTATTTCACCCCCGATAGAAAAAATCCTTTCTGTCTACCGATGGCTTCGAACACCGTATTTCAGCTTTTCAGCCAGCGGAACAGTGGTTTTAGCCGCACGGCCACATTTGTGCAATTATTTGTACAAGGTTGTGCACTTACTTGTGCCAAGTTGTGCACCTATTTGCACAGAGTTGTGCATTTATTTAAAGGGGAATAATAGAACAAAGAAGTATGTGTTAGCACTCGGAAAAATTGACAGACAAACAATAGAAAAAAACGAAGAACAATATATGGTCCTTCGTTTTTTTCTATTGTTGTTTGTCTGTCAATTTTTCCGAGTGCTAACACATACTTCTTTGTTCTATTATTCCCTATTATCGCCTCGGAAGTTCCCCATATAATAATATTTATGTATTATTATTTGTACCCTGCATTTATTTAAACCAGGTTATACACTTATTATGTCTTGAATTATACACTTAGTTGCATCCAAATATGTAGTTATTTGCTCCAGGTTGTGCACAGAGCTGTGCACTTGTTTGTGCCGGGTTGTGCATTGCACATAGCAGGCTTCTATGGTTCAATCCTGACCTCTCATGCTTCATCTACTAACCTGACACTTTGCTACTTCTAAAAGCAATCATGTCAACAAATGTCTTCTACCGTGTGCTCACTCAGCTAAGCTCTTTACACAGAGAGATGTTGCCTCCGTGGATCTAAACTATCTATTGTCAGAAATCTTCATAGAAACAAATAATGAATGAAAGACAGAAAGAAGGAAACGAATACAAGGAAAGAAGAGGAAAGAAGGAAGGGTAAAAGGAAGAAAGAAATTAAACAAGTAAAAAAGAGGAAGAAAGGACAATAAGAAGAGTGAAAGAAAAGAAAGAAAGAAAGAAAGAAAGAAAAAAGATAGAAAGAAAGAAAGTGTCGTCATATCTGTGGTGTGGAGTACAAGAAATCATGTACTGGATACATATAACTCGCTCATTGACCCATTCTTGGTAACGTTATTTCGGTGTCGACTGTCTTTGGTTGAAGAATGTCTCTGTACCCATTTACAGCTGGGTAAATCCCGAAGTCATCGATAGCAATTCATCCCGATCTTTATCCTCAAAAGACGTAACTCCCTAACCAACACGCTACCGTTCCTCCAAGGTCATGGAAACTTGTCAACAACTTGACCCTGTTGGAGTGACCTAATTTCATTCTTGTCTTAAAAGGAAAATACAAATACACAATTTATTCTCGCAGCCATATGCTATAGTCATGAGAACACCTGCGTGAAAGACATCACCAATGATGGCTAATCTTTTAGTGAGTTCAGTTGGCAGTGTTGCCTAGCGTTTGGCTTTTCGTGGCAAGGAGCTATGCCAAGGAGTACGGGTTCGATCCTGCTTAGGACCATATATTGTTCTTTGTTTTTTGTCTGTTGTTGATTGTTTGCCATTTTTACCGAGTGCTGTAAATATACCTCTTCCTCTGTATTGATTCGCATACAATTAGGAAATAGCCTAGTGTAGAACTCGTTGCAAGGTAGCAAGCTACAAATAACCTGATTTCTTTCTAAAGAATGTTGAACTGAAAGAATGTTGAACTGAAAGAATGTTGAACTGAAAGAATGTTGAACTGAAAGAATGTTGAACTGAAAGAATGTTAATGTTTTACCCAAAAATAGTGACCTTAGAGTTAACAGAAGAACAGAAACGTAATAGATGTCGTTTATCTGAAGAAAGAATAGTTAGCAAGAAGGTAGAAGTTTAACATCACCATCATCAAGTACCGGGCATGCTAGCGTAGGTGATCATGTCTCTCCACAACTTTCGATCTCGACACTTATTTATCATTTCTGTTGTTGACCTTCTGCCAAGCCATTCTCTTAAGCTGTCTGGTATCTTTTCTTTTTGCTTCCCTCTATCTCTTCGTCTCTCAATTTTTCCAGTTGTTACAATATATTCCAGTTGTTCTCTTCTCATTACATGACGAAAAATGATGATTGTTTCTTCCTAATATTGGAAATTAGCTCTCATTTTTGCTTTGTCAAGAAGGTAGAAGAATAACAAGAAACCGAGAAAAGTTACTTCCGAGTGCAGGAAGACACGGATATCAAATTTCCTGAATACAAAAAAGACGGGTTACAAAAAACTCTGACAGTAACAGAATGACCTGACCGACCAAACTCTGGGAAAGTCCAGGTCTTTGTCCTGAAGTTCGGCAGACAATGAAGGGACAAAGAGAAGCATAGTTCATGTAATTGTTCAGTCAAAATACAGGGTATATAAGAGTTATTATAACTGACAGATAACCGGGGAGATAGCCACGGGGAGAAAGCCACCGGGAGATAGCCACGGGGAGGCGGATAGATAGGCACTGAGGAGGCACAGAGAAGAAGACAGGTTAGACGGATAGAGAGACAGCTAGAGCTGACAGAGATAGGAAACCCAGAGCTAGTTAGTCCAAAGTTAAATCTCAGTCATAGAGTGCACCTAAGAGTAACAGTCATAGAGTGCACCTAAGAGTAACAGTCATAGAGTGCACCTAAGAGTAACAGTCATAGAGTGCACCTAAGAGTAACAGTCATTGAGTGCACCTAAGTGTAACAGTCATTGAGTGCACCTAAGAGTAACAGTCATAGAGTGCACCTAAGAGTAACAGTCATTGAGTGCACCTAAGAGTAACAGTCATTGAGTGCACCTAAGAGTAATAGTCATAGAGTGCACCTAAGAGTAACAGTCATAGAGTGCACCTAAGAGTAACAGTCATAGAGTGCACCTAAGAGTAACAGTCATAGTGCACCTAAGAGTAACAGTCATTGAGTGCACCTAAGAGTAACAGTCATTGAGTGCACCTAAGAGTAACAGTCATTGAGTGCACCTAAGAGTAACAGTCATTGAGTGCACCTAAGAGTAGCAGTCATTAACAGTCAGAGTGCACCTAAGAGTAACAGTCATTGAGTGCGCCTAAGAGTAACAGTCATTGAGTGCACCTAAGAGTAACAGTCATAGAGTGCACCTAAGAGTAACAGTCATTGAGTGCACCTAAGAGTAACAGTCATTGAGTGCACCTAAGAGTAACAGTCATAGAGTGCACCTAAGAGTAACAGTCATTGAGTGCACCTAAGAGTAACAGTCATTGAGTGCACCTAAGAGTAACAGTCATTGAGTGCACCTAAGAGTAACAGTCATAGAGTGCACCTAAGAGTAACAGTCATAGAGTGCACCTAAGAGTAACAGTTATTGAGTGCACCTAAGAGTAACAGTCATAGAGTGCACCTAAGAGTAACAGTCATTGAGTGCACCTAAGAGTAACAGTCATTGAGTGCACCTAAGAGTAACAGTCATTGAGTGCACCTAAGAGTAACAGTCATTGAGTGCACCTAAGAGTAACAGTCATAGAGTGCACCTAAGAGTAACAGTCATAGAGTGCACCTAAGAGTAACAGTCATTGAGTGCACCTAAGAGTAACAGTCATAGAGTGCACCTAAGAGTAACAGTCATTGAGTGCACCTAAGAGTAACAGTCATTGAGTGCACCTAAGAGTAACAGTCATTGAGAGTAACAGTCACCTAAGAGTAACAGTCATTGAGTGCACCTAAGAGTAACAGTCATTGAGTGCACCTAAGAGTAACAGTCATTGAGTGCACCTAAGAGTAACAGTCATTTCCGTGAGTAGACATTCATTAGACTAGCCACTATACCAATAAATAGATGATGTATATCACCGACGGTAGTCGCAGCACTTCAGCGACCAAACTATAGAAGATTGAACAGTTGTTGCCGTTACAAGTTATGAAACAATAGTGCATGTGATCATATCATAAATGATGACTGGTTTTTGATATATCAGACTTGTTCAGTCTTCAATTTATACTGTTGTGTGTTACGCCAAGTAAAAATCTAAAAACGGCCACAAGAGAACAATAATAATAACGATTAATATTACACGTTACAGCAGGGATGTACAACTCTCCTCTGCAACAGTGTTCAAGACTTCATACAGTTACTTTTCAAATGACCACTTGAGGTATTAGTTTTAACATTATTATTAGATTCATGACTACAGGGGGACTGTGTAGTCTAGAGATAGGATGTCGTCATCATGACATGAAGGACCTGGTTTCAAAGCCCACCAGAAGCATTGGTGATTTTTCAAAAATAGGAAAAAATTAATCCGGGGTTTCCTTACGACGATACCCTCCCTAATCTCTTCAGTAGTGAGATGTGAAGTCCAGCCCTCTCGGATAAAGGCAATAAACAGGAGATCCAACGTGAGCTCGAGCACTTCAAACGGGTTCTTAAAGTCTACAAGAGTAGACCACAAAAATGGTCGTTGTCCGGGCAAAGGTTGTCAGCAGAAACCTACATATAACGTTGATGCTACGGAGTTCGTGCACATGGGCCAGAATTCTTCTCAGATTTTCTCGAGGAAGATATCGGAGCACCTCTGGGTTTATCCGGTGTGCAGTGATTACGATCCTAACAATAAGAACATTTATTATTACATATTATTTAATGATACAAACATTAACAGAAGCATGGACATAGAAAGTAACATTGTCGTGGACAACTGGAGACTGGTTGGGCTAGGAAATTTCAAGTAGAGAAGCTCTATCTACGTTATAAACCAATATATGCCTGCTTCATTGAGTGCACCAACGCTTTTGATAGAATACACCATAATCAACTTATAGATTGACTAAAATATATAAATCTAGACGATACAGACATATGACTAATATGTAATTTGTACTGGGAGTAAATAGCAATAATGAAATATAACAAGGAGAACTCTACACCCATGGACATAAAAAGAGGAGTAAGACAGGGATGCATCCTATCACCAAGCTTGTTCAATCTTATACACTGAGGAAATCTTTAAAAACATCTCAGAGATGCCAGGCCTAAACATTAATGGAAAGATAATCAATAACCTAAGATATGCTGACGATACTGTTCTACTAGCAGAAAATCCTAAAGATCTACAACAATTACTTAATGAAATAAACATGACAAGTACAAATAAAATATTGATTAGATATGTATATAAAAAAGACTGAAACTATGACCATAAACAAAGAAAGTTCTCAAGACATACAAATAAATATCAAAGTTGAAGGAATACATCTGGAGACAGTCCAGAACTACAACTACCTTGGACATACTATAACCAGTGATGAAAAATGTACAACTGAAATAAACAAAAGAATAGGAATGGCAAAATGTAATTTTAATGTCATGAAAAATATACTAACATCAAAACAAATAACTCCAGCGCTAAAACTAAGAATAGCAAAATGTTACACCATTTCAATATTCCTGTATGAAGCAGAAACATGGACATTAGACAAGAAAATAGAACAGAGAATTGAAGCCTTTGAAATGTGGATTTATAGAAGAATAGGTAGAATTGGATGGAAAGAAATGAAAACAAACGATGAAGTTTTAAAACAACTAAAAATTAAAATAGAACTACAAAAAAAATTAGAACAAAACAAATAAAAGTTTTGGGGCATGTTAAAAGACACAACAGCCTAGTAATATTGGAAGGGAAAATACAAGGTAAAAGAGGCAGATGCAGACCAAGATTAACATAAACGAGTAACATCAAAAGATGGACAAGTCAGCCTATGACAATCTGCACCATCAAAGCAAGAGACAGAGTGGAATGGCGCTCCGTGGTAGCCAACCTTCAATGCAGAGACGGCACTCAATGAAAATGATGATCTACATTATATCCCACAAATAACGAAGTTCTATCTACATTATATCTCACAAATAACGAAGTTCTATCTACATTATATCTCACAAATAACGAAGTTCTATCTACATTATATCTCACAAATAACGATGTTCTATCTACATTATATCTCACAAATATCGATGTTCTATCTACATTATATCTCACAAAAAACGATGTTCTATCTACATTATATCTCACAAATAACGATGCTCTATCTACATTATATCTCACAAATAACGAAGTTCTATCTACATTATATCTCACAAATAACGAAGTTCTATCTACATTATATCTCACAAATAACGAAGTTCTATCTACATTATATCTCACAAATAACGAAGTTCTATCTACATTATATCCCACGAATAACGAAACAATCACGAATTTTGATTGAACGTATCGCGTTGGCGCCGACAAATGTCGCATAGCCTCAGCTAATCTTCTGTTACAGCTTTAACAGGGTACATCTAGGATTTGCAACTAAAGATACGAGGGTCCAATCGACCTGCAAATCTCATCTGTTCGGTCTAATAGTAAGGGTAGATGCCGGAAGTTGATCAATTGTTTTTTTTTTTCCCCTGAACGTTGTCAGAGAAACACGTTTTTCAGTTATCCCAGCAGTTGTAGGGATTAGAGGAGGCCGTAAGAAAGGAAGGGAGGGAGGAAGGGACAAAGAAAGGAAGAGAAGGTGAAAGAAAGAAAGGAAGGAAAGAAGGAATCGAGTGAGGAAGGGGATGGAGGGAGGAAGGAAGAAAGAAAGGAAGGAAGAAAGGAAGGGACAAAGAAAGGAAGAGAAGGTGAAAGAAAGAAAGGAAGGAAAGAAGGAATCGAGTGAGGAAGGGGATGGAGGAAGGAAGGAAGGAAGAAAGGACAGAAGGAGGCAAGGAAGGAAGGAAGGAAAGCGCCAATAGCAGCTCCACAATAGATTATACCAAATAAAATGACGTTTCTACACACCACTCCATCAAGACAGTCAGACACCTTCATCAAACAAAGTAACTAGGTATTGAATATGTTCGAACAAGATCTCGGTAGGTCAAACCTTCACCAGCCAATAACGACCCTATTGTTCTTATTGAGTGTCAGCCTTCAACGGAAGCACGAACATGTTTTTACGAAGCTAGCTCTGTGTTTCAAAGCCATTTTGCCTGCAGTGGCCTCTCCTGACCCTGTTTTTTTTTCTGTGACTCCCCCATATATATATACATATATATATATATATATATATATATATATATCCTGTGACTCCCCTTATTTGCTTTTTAATATTTACTATAGAGGAAGATACATTTTGCTCTCGAGCTTTCAACTCTTTTCCTCATCTAATGTTATATTTCCCAGTGTCACATCAGTAGTTAATAAACCAATTTATTTTCATTGATCTTTTGAAAGTGTATTCTAGAAGCATTTGTTTATAATTCATTGTGTTATATTCGCTTGTTTCTTGTCTTATTACGTTGGCAAATAATGTCATCTGTTGTCTAATTATCTCATAAATGAAGAACTGAGAAAAAAAGATAGGAATAACCTCCGCCGTAGATTATATTTAAAAAAAAAACAGATTAGATGGTTTGGCCATGTGACAAGGAAGAAAGATCAAAATACAACACGAGCCTTCAATAAATGTCGCGAGAACACCAGACCCAAGGATCGACCACGAAAAAGATAGATTGACGGAATGGTAGAAACACTAGGAAACATAATAGCAGCAGAAGCGAAAAGAAGAGCAAAAGACAGCAAATTATATCTCTTCTCGACGCTGAAAGACAAATGAGGAAGGGCAGAAGAAGTCTATTTATGTATTAAATGGGGAGCATAATTTTAAATTCTTTTCTTTGTTTAATTCATCAATTGTGATCTTATCTCAACGATTGCATCTTATCAAGACTCTAAGTAATTCACTCTCTAGTGGCTATACATTTTATATCTCATTAAATTCACAAAATGGATTTACCTTTCAAAAATACATCTCATTAATAGATGCATTTAGCCCATTATAAAAGGTAGCTGGAAAACTGGTAATTCCCAAGTTGGAGTTCCCTCGCGATTGAAATTGATTTAGCAAATAATGATTGTCTTAAAGTTGATTATTTGTTACAATAGGTCAGTTTGGTTGCTGATATCACCCAGTATTGTCTTCACCACTAACCTAGACCTCAGCCAGCATGTCTTCACCACTAACCTGGACCTCAGCCAGCATGACTTCACTACTAACCTAGACCTCAGTCAGCATGACTTCACCACTAACCCAGACCTCAGCCAGCATGACTTCACCACTAACCTAGACCTCAGTCAGCATGACTTCACTACTAACCTAGACCTCAGTCAGCATGACTTCACTACTAACCTAGACCTCAGTCAGCATGACTTCACCACTAACCCAGAACTCAGCCAGCATGACTTCACCACTAACCTAGACCTCAGCCAGCATGACTTCACCACTAACCTAGACCTCAGCCAGCATGACTTCACCACTAACCTGGACCTCAGCCAGCGTGACTTCACTACTAACCTAGACCTCAGCCAGCATGACTTCACCACTAACCTAGACCTCAGCCAGCATGACTTCACCACTAACCTAGACCTCAGCCAGCAAGACTTCACCACTAACCTAGACCTCAGCCAGCATGACTTCACCACTAACCTGGATCTCAGCCAGCGTGACTTCACTACTAACCTAGACCTCAGCCAGCATGACTTCACCACTAACCTAGACCTCAGCCAGCATGACTTCACCACTAACCTAGACCTCAGCTAGCATGACTTCACCACTAACCTAGACCTCACACAGGATGACTTCACCACTAACCTAGACCTCAGCCAGCATGATTTCACCACTAACCTAGACCTCACACAACATGTCTTCACCACTAACCTAGACCTCACACAACATTGTCTTCGCCACTAACCTAGACCTCACACAAAATTGTCTTCACCACTAACCTAGACCTCACACAACATTGTCTTCATCATTAACCTAGACTTCACACAACATTGTCTTCACCACTAACCTAGACCTCACACAACATTGCCTTCACCACTAACCTAGACCTCACACAACATTGCCTTCACCACTAACCTAGACCTCAGCCAGCATGACTTCACCACTAACCTAGACCTCACACAACATTGCCTTCACCACTAACCTAGACCTCACACAACATTGTCTTCACCACTAACCCAGACCTCACACAACATTGCCTTCACCACTAACCTAGACCTCACACAACATTGTCTTCTCCACTAACCTAGACATCACACAACATTGTCTTCACCACTAACCCAGACCTCACACAACATTGCCTTCACCACTAACCTAGACCTCACACAACATTGTCTTCACCACTAACCTAGACCTCACACAACATTGCCTTCACCCAGTTGCTTATATCACCCAGTATTGTCTTCATCACTAACCTAGACCTCAGCCAGCATGACTTCACCACTAACCTAGACCTCACACAACATTGCCTTCACCACTAACCTAGACCTCACACAACATTGTCTTCACCACTAACCTAGACTTCACACAACATTGTCTTCACCACTAACCTAGACCTCACACAACATTGTCTTCTCCACTAACCTAGACATCACACAACATTGTCTTCACCACTAACCCAGACCTCACACAACATTGCCTTCACCACTAACCTAGACCTCACACAACATTGTCTTCACCACTAACCTAGACCTCACACAACATTGCCTTCACCCAGTTGCTTATATCACCCAGTATTGTCTTCATCACTAACCTAGACCTCAGCTAGCATGACTTCACCACTAACCTAGACCTCACACAACATTGTCTTCACCACTAACCTAGACCTCAGCTAGCATGACTTCACCACTAACCGAGACCTCGCACAACATTGACTTCACCACTAACCTAGACCTCAGCCAGCATGACTTCACCACTAACCTAGACCTCACACAACATTGTCTTCACCACTAACCTAGACCTCAGCTAGCATGACTTCACCACTAACCGAGACCTCGCAAAACATTGACTTCACCACTAACCTACATGCTGAAGTCGGATGTGTTGGGCCGAAAGGCGCAAATATAACAGCTATACTGCAAACCACAACACAACACAGAGACACCCAATTAACGTCCTTTAAGGGCGGATGCTGAAGAGGAATTCTATGAATACTCTAGAATACTTTAGTCATCGGGCGAACGCAAGCAAGCAAGCACCACTAACCTAGACCTCACACAACATTGCCTTCACCCTGTTGCTTATATCACCCAGTATTGTCTTCATCACTAACCTAGACCTTAGCCAGCATGACTTCACCACTAACCTAGACCTCAGCTAGCATGACTTCACCACTAACCGAGACCTCGCACAACATTGTCTTCACCACTAACCGAGACCTCGCACAACATTGACTTCACCACTAACCTAGACGTCGCACAACATTGTCTTCACCACTAGCCTAGACCTCGCACAACATTGACTTAACCACTAACCTAGACCTCGCACAACATTGTCTTCACCACTAACCTAGTCCCTTCTCTAGTTTAGTATCAGTGACAATAATGCACTCTAACGTTCGCACTTCAAATAAACAACACAATATGAACGTGTGACAGAATACATTGGGTCTAGTTTCCATTCAGACCCCGGGAATTTCCATTCAGGTAGACGGGGGTTTCCACTAAAGTTGACGCTAGTTTCCATTCAGGTGCCCGGGTATTTCCATTCTGGTGGATGGGAACTCTGGTAAAATCCATACATTTTGCTTATTATCACGGACAGCTAAGGTATGCTGTTGTTGATCTGTGTAATGCCCGGCGACTACTTCATCATTCACCTTTAATTATCCAATCTTCAAAGATCTTTTTCTAACCAATTTTGTCACGCAGACCTTACACAATGTCATAAAAGTCGAGAAAAAAAGGAAAAATGTATATTTTAGAAAAGGTATATTGAGGTATTCTGTTACATTTGATTGTCTGGCTAAAATTGTCTTGTTTAGTCACTGGCATATCGAGAATGTTAGTTTTGTGGAAAAAGAGGTTGGGGGGGGGGGGGGGGGGGTTGAGGACATCTTTCTTTGTTGTCTGCTGCAAGTAGAAGTGCGAAAATTATAATGTGGAATAAGATGTGTGAAGTGCGAAGTAAAGGAATGAAGAAAGAAAGGAAGAATGAAAGAAAGAAAGTTAAGAAAGAAAGAAAAAAAGAAAGAAAAAGGAAATAAATAAAGAAAGAAAGAAAGTCATCTGGTCAGACAATATTTGCGTTAAAGCAAGTGAAAAGTAAGTGGTGTTTTGCCAGTGTATACGACTGAGATGGCGGAGTTCAGAAAATGCGTGGGCTACAATAATTTATCAACAGTGAAAGACTGCAATACACAACTAATAAAAGAGAGGGTGAGCAATTAAGTGTGAATAAAAGAGAGAGGGTGAGCAATTAAGTGGGAGTGAGCGATGTTTTTATAATAAAAGAGAGAGGGTGAGCAATTAAGTGGGAGAGAGCGGTGTTTTTATAACAAAAGAGAGAGGGTGAGCAATTAAGTGGGAGTGAGCGATGTTTTTATAATAAAAGAGAGAGGGTGAGCAATTAAGTGGGAGAGAACGGTGTTTTTATAATAAAAGTGAGAGGGTGAGCAATTAAGTGGGAGAGAGCGGTGTTTTTATAATAAAAGAGAGAGGGTGAGCAATTAAGTGGGAGAGAACGGTGTTTTTATAATAAAAGCGAGAGGGTGAGCAATTAAGTGGGAGAGAGCGGTGTTTTTATAATAAAAGAGAGTGTTTTTAATCAGATATATAGTTCAAAAGGGAGCCGCGGTATCTCAGTGATTAGTGAACTGGACTACAAAGGACAAGAGATAGGGTTCGATCCCAACCGACGGCTTACGGCTCACTCAGCCTTTAATAGGTACTGGATTTTTTTCAGGGAAAGTAAAGCGGCACGGGCGTAACCACTTCTTCTTCTTCTTCTTTCCCTCCTCATCTGCCTTTCAGCGTCGAGGGGAGATATAATTTGCGGTCTTTTGCTCTTCTGTTCGCCTCTGCTGCTGTTATGTTTCATAGTGCTTCTAATATTCCATCGACCCATCTTTTTCGTGGTCGACCCTTGGGTCTGGTGTTCTCACAACGTTTGTTGAAGGCTCATTGTGTAGTGTTTTGTTCTTTCTGCCTTGTCACGTGGCCAAACCATTTTATCTGTTGTCTCCTTATATATTCTATGGTAAGGGCTATTCCTAGCTTTTTTCTCAGTTCTTCATTTCTGATCTTATCTCTCAGACTGTTTCCTGTCATTCGTCTAACACATTTCATCTCTGTAGAGGTTATTTTTCTTATTGTTCTTGCATCTAGGGTCCAGGTCTGGCATTGGTAGCACAACGTTGGGATGAAGATTGTATTGTATAGTGCTCGTTTTGCCTCCAGTGTTATTTCCTTGTTGGACAATAGTGGTGATAACTGTCCGATGATTTGACAAGCTTTGTTGCATCTTGATTCTATCACTGCTGTTTGACAATTATCGTTTGTCATTAGACTTCCTAGGTATTTGAATTCCTCTACTTGTTTTAGTTGTCTGCCTTCTATAGTTATGTTGATGTTCTGTTTATTTTTGGCGACATTCATGACTTCTGTTTTGTTGATGTTGATTTTCATGTTGTATTTTGTGCCTGAGATGTTGAGTTTGTTTAAGTGTTCTTGTAGGTCTTCTATTGTTTCATGTATTAGTGCCTGGTCGTCTGCAAATAAAAGCTCGTTGTTCTCCTCTGTCTCTGATGGGTTGGCTAGTTTGCATATATGATCCATGTATGTTATAAAAAGTAGGGGGGATAGTACGCACCCCTTTCTTACACCTGATCTAACTTCGAAGTGGTCTGTGTAGCCTGCTGCTGTTCTAACCCTGCAGCTGCGTAGACGTAGAGACTTTTAATAAGGTTGGTTAGATGGTGGCTTACTCCGTATGTTGTTAGTATCTCCCACAGTTGTTCTCTGTTTACTCTGTCGAATGCTTTTTCCTGGTCAATGAAGGCTATGTATAAGTTTTGATTGTGTTCTGTCGTTTTTTTTCTGCATGCTGTTTTAATGTGAATAGGGTGTCAGTACATCCTCTGTTTTTTTTCGGAACCCCATTTGAGAATCGCTTAATTGTAGTTCTATTATTGGTCTCAACCATTTTTCCCAAGATTTTGGCGTATAGCTTCCCTACATGGCTGAGAAGAGATATACTTCTATATTGATTGCAGTCTCTTTTAGTCTCTCTACCTTTCTTTTTCCATATTGGTATGATGATTGCCTGTTGCCAGTCTTCTGGGGCGTGTTGTTGGTGCCATGCTGCATTAAATATTCTGTGCAGCCATTGTACTCCTGTTTCTCCTGCTGCTGCTATTATTTCTATTGGTATGTTATCTTTCCCCGGTGCTTTATTTCTTGGTGCATATTTGATTGCTTCTTCGATTTCTTCTTTCATGATTTTGGGTTCAGTATTTGTGACTTCTGGCGTGGTTTTTGTTGTCTTATTGGTAGTTGGTATGTTTAAGTATGTATGTGTGTATGTTTAATATGTAAAAATATTCTTTCCATCTCTGTTGCATACATTGATTATTTGATATTGGCTGTCTTCTTTGTCATTTATCAACTCAGTAGGATCATGGTTTTCTTATCTCGCTCTTGCAGATTTTACTGCTTTGTAGAAATCTCGTGTGACTGTCATGAAGTCCCTGCTCATGTTTTGTCCGAATTCTGTCCAATTCTTTTGCTTAGCTTCTTTAATCAAAATTTTAACTCTTTTTCGAACTAAGGCATATTTTTCATATTTGTCTTGGTTCTTGTTCTCCCTCCATTTTTTAAACAGTTTCTTCTTTTCTTTAATTGCTTCTCTGATTGTTTCGTTCCACCACGGGGTGCTCTTTTACTCTTCTCGTGTTCTTAGCTTCGTTCCACAAACTGTTTTAAAGATATTGGTTACTGTTTCCTTAAATTGTTTCCACTCTTCTTCTACTGTGTATACTTCGTTAGAGAGTTTCTTGAATTCCTCTGTTAGTTTTTCTTCTAGGGTTTTCCTTGTTTCTTAATCTTTTAATTGTTTTATTTTTATTGTCTGTTCTTTTCGCTTCTTTTGTTTGTTTTCGTATATTCTCTTTATTTTTGGCTGTCTTAGTGTGATCATAACCATCTTTTGATCCGTGTCGTCTGTAATATTTGGGATTGCTCTACTGTTATTTGGGATTGCTCTACTGTTATCGACCACATTACCCCAAAAATCATGTGCCGAGGGTCTGTAAAAGTCACGGTCACTAACACCATATTACCTATACGCCACTTTACTTTACTTATATAGTTAAAAAATAGTGTTTATTTTTAAATAAAAAGAATTCTTAAATGTTATTTGGAGCCAGTCTTAACATATGGACATGGAGCGTAGACAACAGAGAATCAAATCAATGGGGCGTGTTGAAGTGTAGTTTTACAGAAGAATGTTGAGAATATCATGTACAGCTGAGAAGAGTAATGAAAACGTTCTGAAAGAGGTCAAAGCAAAAAGAGAGCTATTTTATATTTTAGAAAGAAACATTCATAATTTTTTGGCCATGTATTGAGAAGAGAACAGCCGGAATATATTGTAACAAATGGAAAAATCGAGGGACGAAGAGATGATAGAGGGAAGCAAAGAGAAAAGGTACCAGACAGCTTAAGAGAATTGCTGGACAGTAGGTCAACAACAGAAATTATAAATAAGTGTCGAGATTGAAAGTTATGGAGAGACATGATCACCTACGCCAGCAGGCATAATACCTGATGATGATGATGATGATGATAGAGTTTAATAGAGAGATTAATGTACAGTAATAGAACAATAAGTAACACACATACACAGGTTGGTTGGGTGTGCCATTGAGCAAGAGACTTTACATACAGACATGTTAACATTACGAGGGCTTTCAATAAGCACATCTGACAGGATAGCGACAACGAGGCTGACAATGAAATGGTGGAACATGACGTCACGAAGTGGGAAACCTGGCAAGGCGTTATCGGCGGGAAAGAGTGCAACACGTTTAATTAATGTAGAACAGGAGCAATCAGTAGATGAACACTTCGACTGTTGCTGGAAGGTCTGAGGAGCGGATATGGGAAAACCCAGATGGCTGTGACGTTAGTCCGAAAAGAAGATAAAAATGAAATAAAAAAGATAAAGATAGACACACATGAGACAGACGGACAAACAAACAGACAGACGGACGGACAGACAGACAGACGGACCGACTGACTGAATGACTGACTAACTAACAGACAGACTGACAAATAGACATACAGACAGAAAGGCAGGGAGGAAGGCAGGGAGAAAGGCAGGGAGGAAGGCAGGATGACAGACAGACAGAACAGATAGATAGATAGATAGATAGATAGATAGATAGATAGATAGATAGATAGATAGATAGATAGATAGATAGATAGATAGATAGATAGATAGATAGATAGATAGATAGATAGATAGATAGATAGATAGATAGATAGAAGAAAGACGAATATATAGAAAAACACTAAAAAGAACACTTATAAGGGAAGCAAAGTTGGTAGGCATAGACTCATTGGATAAGATCGAACATCTCACCAAGAATAGAGGTGGATGGTGAAAATCACTTCGAGTGCTATGCGACGTGTTGCAGGTTAGAAGGATCAAGGCCAAGATAGTGGAGACAGCAGAAAGAATTGAACAAAGAAGGAATATAGGAGAATAGACGATAATGAAGATAGTTAAACAGAATGATTTGTTAGAAAGTTAACGGAAGGAGTGATAAATGTAGAAATAGTAAGTTGAAGAAAGATATGATCATATATGCGGCAGCTGGATATGATAATGATGGTAATGATGGTAGGGATGACATATCTATGTTGATATCTATGTTGATATCTATGTTGATTTCTATGTTGATATCTATGCTGATATATATGTTGATATCTATGTTGATATCTATATTGATATTTATGTTGTTATATATAATTACATGTATATATATATATATGTTGATATCTATGCTGATATCTATATTGATCTATGTTGTTATATATAAATATATATATATATATATGTTGATATCTATGTTGATGTATATGCTGATATATATGTTGATATCTATGTTGATATCTATATTGATATCTATGTTGTTGTATATAATTATATATAATTATATATATATATATGTTGATATCTATGTTGATATCTATGTTGATATCTATGTTGATATCTATGTTGATATCTATGGTGATACCTGTATTGATATGTGTGTTAATATATATGTTGATTTCTATGTCGATATATGTTGATATCTGGCTACGCAGGATTTATATGTTGATATCTATGCTGATATCGTGGCAAAAGCAGCTTTCCAAAAAATGAGGAAGATACTATGCAACCCATTTTTGACAATAGAAACAAGAAAAAGAGCTATTAAATGTTATGTAGAGCCATTCTTAACATATGGATGTGAATCATGGACAATAGGACAACAGACAAGAAAATCACTGGAGTCTGTAGAAATGTGGTTTTACAGAAGAATGTTGAGAATACCATGAACAGCTAAGAAGAGTAATGAAGACGTTCTGAAAGGGGTCAAAGCAAAAAGAGAGCTAATTTCCAATATTTGGAAGAAACAATCATCATTTTTTGGCCATGTAATGAGAAGAGAACAACTGGAGTATATTGTAACAACTGGAAAAATTGAGGGACGAAGAGATAGAGGAAAGCAAAGAGAGAAAATACCAGACAGCTTAAGAAAATGGCTTGGCAGAAGGTCAACAACAGAAATGATAAAGAACTGTCGAGATCGAAAGTTGTGGAGAGACATGATCACCTACGCCAGTAGGTCCGGTACTTGATGATGATGATCTATGCTGAAGTCTGTGCCCATTGTTATGTTGAAATTTAAATTAATTTCTGTATTGATCACTATGTTCATTACAATTATCCTGACGGTATTTTTACATTCCTGGGGTCTGCGGTGGGAATTGTAGGACCGGAGAATATAGGCCGCATGTTCAGTGCAGTAGCCGCTAAATGTTCTGGTCTGGGTTTTTATTTCACTCACTACATTGATTGATGTTGAAATGTGCGTTGGTAACTATGTTGATATAGATGTTGAAATGTGAGTTTATAACTATGTTGATATAGATGTTGAAATGTGCGGTGATAACTATGTTGATACAAATGTTGAAATGTGCGTTGATAACTATGTTGATATAGATGTTGAAATGTGCGTTGATAACTATGTTGATATAGATGTTGAAATGTGCGGTGATAACTATGTTGATATAGATGTTGAAATGTGAGTTGATAACTATGTTGATATAGATGTTGAAATGTGCGGAGATAACTATGTTGATATATATTTTGAAATGTGCGTTGATAACTATGTTGATATAGATGTTGAAATGTGCGTTGATAACTATGTTGATATAAATGTTGAAATGTGCGTTGATAACTATGTTGATACAGATGTTGAAATGTGCGGTGATAACTATGTTGATATAAATGTTGAAATGTGCTTTGATAACTATGTTGATATAGATGTTGAAATGTGTGTTGATAACTATGTTGATATAGATGTTGAAATGTGCGTTGATAACTATGTTGATATAGATGTTGAAATGTGTGTTCATAACTATGTTGATATAGATGTTGAAATGTGCATTAATGTCTGTGTGGAGTATGTTTACATATTTTTGTGATCCAAAAGAGACCCCACAAAAATAAATTGAATTTGTTTTATAGAATATTCTATTCGAGAAAATAGGCAGGGGTTATATTCACAATAATCTTGTTATTAGTTAAATTCTACTTGTGCCACCCAAGTTGATTTCTGTTGTCACATTTAATGTCTGCAGTATTTATCTTACATATATATCTAGAAGTTATTGCCCACGTTACATTTTGATAACAAAACATTGGAAATGAAAGTGTGTTCAAAAGCGCTCTGTTTGTTTCCATTGCGTTTGTTTTGTTGATAAGCAGCTTGACCGACAATTTCACCCGCTGTAGTCCATTATGAATGCTATTTCTGCAACTTTGTTGTTGCAGTCATTCACCAGACTCCCCTGGTATTTGAGCTGTCTCCTTACTTTAGTTGTTTATAACCTACTTTAATGTTTGACGTTATGTCTTTATCATGAAATATTAATAACTTCCGCTTTATAGATGCTAAGTTTCAGTATGAGTTGCGTGTATAGTCTAGTTTGTTCAGCTGATCTCGTATGTTTCTCTTCTATTAAAATGTTTAAAATAGTCGTTTAAACAAAATATTAATTATTTGCTCCAATTTAGACCAACATAAAACACAATTCCAGGGTAATCAAAATAACAAATGAAGAAACGTGCTGGAGACACCAGCAATAGAGACATCATCAAAATCATAAGAAAGAGACAATCTACATTTATTGGACATGTCATGCGATAAGAAGGCATTGAGAATACTATAACAAAAGGCAGAATGGATGAAAAGAAGAGCAGAGGAAAACGAAGAGAAAATAATATTGAACAGCTTATCCAAATGACGTAATAAACGAGAACCGGCTGAAATGATAACAAGCACGTCGAAAATAGGGGAGCCGCGATTTCAGTAGTTAGTGGACTGGACTAAAAGTGGACAAGAGGTAGGTTTCGATCCCAACCGACGGCATCGGTTCACCCAGCCTTAATGGGTACCGGATTTTTTCTGGGAAAGTAAAGCGGCACAGGCGTAATACCGACAACATTACCCCAAAAATCATGTGCGGAAGGTCTGTACAATTTATGGTCACTAACACCATATTCCCTTTACGCCACTTGGCGTGACGGGTCACTAACACCATATTCCCTTTACGCCACTTGGCGTGACGGGGGGCACTTTACTTACTTTTTATGTCGAAAATAGAAGTGGATAGAGATTGATCCAACACCAGCCGGCATAGTACCTGATGATGATGATGATGACGATGATCAGACGCTAGCTTTCTTTTTGCGCTAGAATGAGGAACGAGAAGAGAATTGTAAGACTATATTGTAACACCGTTCTCGTCTCCTACTTTCTGTTGTCTGCATGGACATTAATTGTTACAGTAAATAGTTGAGGCTCCCACCACGCCCTACTAAGCGTATGGGGAATATGGTGTTAGCGTCCATCGTATGGGGAATATGATGTTAGCGTCCATTGTATGGGGAATATGGTGTTAGCGTCCATTGTATGGGGAATATGATGTTAGCGCCCATTGTATGGGGAATATGGTGTTAGCGCCCATCGTATGGGGAATATGGTGTTAGCGCCCATCGTATGGGGAATATGGTGTTAGCGCCCATCGTATGGGGAATATGATGTTAGCGTCCATTGTATGGGGAATATGGTGTTAGCGTCCATTGTATGGGGAATATGGTGTTAGCGCCCATCGTATGGGGAATATGATGTTAGCGTCCATTGTATGGGGAATATGGTGTTAACGTCCATCGTATGGGGAATATGGTGTTAGAACCCATCATATGGGGAATACGGTGTTAGAACCCATCGTATGGGGAATATGGTGTTAGAACCCATCATATGGGGAATATGGTGTTAGAGCCCATCATATGGGGAATATGGTGTTAGAACCCATCATATGGGGAATATGGTGTTAGAACCCATCATATGGGGAATATGGTGTTAGAGCCATAGTATGGAGAATATGGTGTTAACGCCCATCGTATGGAGAATATGCTGTTAACACCCACCATATGTTGAATATGGTGTTAGCGCCCATAGTATGGAGAATATAGTGTTAGCGCCCATCGTATGGAGAATATGCTGTTAACGCCCATCGTATGGAGAATATGGTGTTAGCGCCCATCGTATGGAGAATATGGTGTTAGCGCCCATCGTATGGAGAATATGCTGTTAACGCCCATCGTATGGAGAATATGGTGTTAGCGCCCATCGTATGGAGAATATGGTGTTAACGCCCATTGTGTGGGTATTATGACGTTAGTGCCCATATTTTTCCATAACCACGTCAAATGTTCAGGTAATGTCTGAATCACGTCAGGCCGCCTTCACTTCTCAGAAAATAATTTCTTGTACCCAATTTTAGAGACTTGGTGACTCCCGGAGCCTTGTCGGTCCGAAAAAAAAAATCCTCCCAAAACCAGCGGATTGATATAAAGAAGGCAGATGAAAATAAATAAAATCAACCATGAATTATAAACAGGAAATAGACAATATTGAGTTATACCGGGTTTTTTTTTTTTAAACTGATGGCTTGATGCATTCCCCACGTCCATGATTAATGTGTACGTGTTTACGAGAAATGTATATATTTATGTTCGGAGACAGAAGTGCACAAATTTGGTTTTCGTTGGATCTAAAAAATAATATTGGATTTGGAAAGTTGTGAAATCTGATGCTAGAACTGGCGTCACTGACGCAATCTAAGGCTGCGTTGTACACGAGAACACAGCAAAATTGGCGAAGTGTTAGTGCGTTTGTGTATTGACTAAGTGGGTTTGGGTTGGTTCTCAAATGTTTGCAAATGTTTTCGGATGAGCTTAACTTAAGAGTTAACATAGTCTCTGTAATGTCAAACTCTGACACAATTTGGGAGGGGATTATACATGAGAACACAGTAAAATTGGCAAAGTGTGTTCGTGTATTAACTAAGTTGATTTGGGTTTGGTTCTCAAATGTTTGTAAATGTTTTCGGATGGACTTAACTTATGAGTTCACGTAGTCTCTGTAATGTCGATCGGCTTGGTGTGGTATTGACCAAGTCAATCTGAGTTCAGTTCCACGATGTTTTGACTTCTCTTCGGATGGACACGACACATGTTTTCACCCAACCGCTGAAAATGAATATTTACATTTTTCTCTGAAAATATAGAGCGGCCTGGCGTTTTGCTCACCACCTCATCACCCCAAACGAGTCATGAACCAATGTCATCATCATGTGCAACACCGGTTGGCGCAAGCGATCATGTCCTTCCTCAATCTTCTTTCTACAGTGCATCGTATCAATTTTGTTGTTGACTGCTTTCCATTCCATGACACCAGGTAAATAAAAAGTAAAGAGCCCCCGTCACGCCAAGTGGCGTATAGGGAATATGGTGTTAGTGACCATTAATTTTACAGACTTTCAGCACATGATTTTTTGGGTAATGTGGTCGATATTACGCCCATGCCGCTTTACTTTCCAGAAAAAAAATCCGGTACCCATTTAAGGCTGGGTGAACTCGGAAGCTGTCAGTTGGGATCGAACCCTACCCCATGTCCTTTGTAGTCTAGTTCACTAACCACTGAGCTATCGCGGATAATGACACCAAGCTATCTAGTATTTTCTCTCTTTGTCGTCCGCGATCTCTCTTTACCCGTATTTTGCCAGCTGTATCCAAGTATTCCAGTTTTCTTCTTTTCATGATATGCCCGAAAAATGTTAATTGTTTCTTTCTGATGTTTCTTATGAGCTCCCTTTTGTGTTGGCTTCTTCCTCGTTGGTCTTTATAGCTGTCCAGGGAACTTTCAACATTCTTCTGAGAAATTCCATCTCTGTGGCTTCTAATGGACAAATTTGGTTATTTTGGTTATGGAAGGCCCCGGTATCACTGCAAACGAATTAAAATCCATAATTGCTCAACCGCCCGTGCCAGCGTAATCATCCGAATTAATATCTCATCTCCCAAACAAAGAGAGGTAACTGTAGTCCACATCGTAGCAGTCTCAGCACGCGCCAAAAGACATAAGGCGAAACCGCGCAGAAAGTGAACACAGCCAACTGTTACCTGTCATACGATATCATCATTCATCGTAAACAATTGGAATATCGAAACATGATCAAAACGGATGAGACACACAGCTCACGGTATGCACAGAGCACTTAACTCAGTAGCTCCTGCAACAAGCCGGACTTGGAATATGAGGAAACTGAAACGAATATACACATCATGTACCCCATTCATATCGGGTCGAGCGTGATTTTCTTGATTTCGTTCAAAGAGGTTATTGTTGAAAGTGAATACACGAACACGATTAAAGTTAATCTAAAATATAACATTTCAGTTACCTGCTTCTCACTTTGAAAGTTAGGAAGGACAAAAAAAAACAGGCCATCTGAATTAGGGTTAAAGATATCCAATGTAAACTTCATAAAATAATGAGATGAATAAACGTTATTTAGCACAATAACATCACGGCAGTAACATTAAATTTACTAAGGACGTGTATCTTCCCGATAGCAACATGCGGTTGCGAATCAAGGACAATTTCGCAAAAAACAAGGAAGAAAGTTGAAGCATTCAAAGCAAAATGCTTGCGAAAAACCCCATAAGTTACCTTAGATAACGAAAAAGCCAAATGAAGACAAATATAAACATTTAAAAACAGTATGGCCACGTCAAAAGACACAGCAAGCTGGAAAGAACAATAATGGAAGTCAGTTCCTGGGCGACTCATCTGGGGCAGACCAAGAAGAAGGTGATTTTAAAACATCAAGGAGACCTTGACCGTGACAAAAGAAGTGGAAGATCTGGCTAGAGACTGAGATTCTTCCAGACGGGCTGTTAAATGCACCGTTCTGTAGAAGATCTGACTAGAGACTGAGATTCTTCAGACAGGCTGTTAAATGCACCGTTCTGTGGAAGATCTGGCTAGAGACTGAGATTCTTCCAGACAGGCTGTTAAATGCACCGTTCTGTAGAAGATCTGACTAGAGACTGAGATTCTTCCAGACAGGCTGTTAAATGCACCGTTCTGTAGAAGATCTGACTAGAGACTGAGATTCTTCCAGACAGGCTGTTAAATGCACCGTTCTGTGGAAGATCTGGCTAGAGACTGAGATTCTTCCAGACAGGCTGTTAAATGCACCGTTCTGTAGAAGATCTGACTAGAGACTGAGATTCTTCCAGACAGGCTGTTAAATGCACCGTTCTGTGGAAGATCTGGCTAGAGACTGAGATTCTTCCAGACAGGCTGTTAAATGCACCGTTCTGTGGAAGATCTGACTAGAGACTGAGATTCTTCCAGACAGGCTGTTAAATGCACTGTTCTGTGAAGATCTGACTAGAGACTGAGATTCTTCCAGACAGGCTGTTAAATGCACCGTTCTGTGGAAGATCTGGCTAGAGACTGAGATTCTTCCAGACAGGCTGTTAAATGCACCGTTCTGTGGAAGATCTGGCTAGAGACTGAGATTCTTCCAGACGGGCTGTTAAATGCACCGTTCTGTGGAGATCTGGCTAGAGACTGAGATTCTTCCAGACGGGCTGTTAAATGCACTGTTCTGCAAAGGACATGCGACCTGAAGATGGTTAGAAAGTAAAACCGGTACGTCTAGTTTTCAAATGTGAAAGTTATACCATAAAGGCGGCTTAAACAATTCATCGCTTTGTGGAACCGAAGTCACAACCATCTCCTGTAAATCTGTTCAATCTCTGTAAAGGGTATCATTGACAATTTTGTTGACATCTGTAACTTGTGGGATGCAGACATCCATTATCATCATCATCATCATCATCCTCATCTTGAGCTATACTGGATGGCGTAGGCGATCATGTTCTTCTACAATTCTCTATCAACAGCACAAGAAGTAGTAGGGCGTCCCGTAACGACAGCGGTGTATAAGAAATATGGTGTTAGTGACCATAATATATTTTTATAGACCTTCGGCATGTGATTATTGGGGTAATGTAGTCGGTATTACGCCCATGCGGCTTTACTTTCCAGAAAAAAAATCTGGTACCCATTTAAGGCTGGGTTACACCGGAAGGCGTCGATCAGAATTGGACCCGAACTCTTGTCCATTGTAGTCCAGTGCACCAACAACTGAGCTATCGCGGCTTCCTCTAACCACAGTGCATCGTTTCAATTTTGTTGTTGAAAGTTTTCTGTGCCATGACATCAACCTATCTAGCATCTTCTCTCTTTGTCGTCCACGATATCTTTTCCAGTATTTTGTCTGTTGTAACTAAGTATTCCAACTTATATTCCCCATACGATGTTCCCAAAAAATGTTGATTGTTTCATTCTAATGCTTTTTAGGAACTCGCTTTCTTTTTGTTGGCCTCTTTGAGAATGTCCTCGTTGGACTTTTAGTTGTCCGGTGTATTTTTAACATTCTTCTGAGAAATCCCATCTGTGAGGCTTCTATTCCTCATTTTATTTGTTTGTCTATTGCCCATGATTCGCTTTCATGGGTCAGAATTGGCTCTATATAGCACCGATGAATACCTTTTCTCCCTTCTATTGAAATAGACTTGTTGCACACAGATGTTTTTCGTTTTCTGAAATACTACTTTCGCCTCAGCTATTCTGTTTCTTGTTTTTGTGGTGCATCGTTCGTCAGATTTTATTATTGTGTCCAAGTATTGGAGGCTCTTCACTTGTTTTATCCAGTATAAACTCGCTAAAATAACACCACGCTTGTTATTTAACTCCCGCAATGTAACATTGTTTATTTTATCTCTTGTTTGTCACTTATTTAAGTGGTGATTATTGTGGCACAGTCTTAATGGCCAAGATCGAAAATAAGTCAGAGAAATGGATTGACAGTACGGTGATGGAAAGTAAAAATAGAGGGACTAGTTTCAACTGGAAAAATACAGAAGTAATGATTGCAACAGAGAAAAAGTAATATCCTAAACTTACAATAAACGAAATGGGATTGTATTAAAGTAGATCAAAGAATTTAGACAAGAGGAGATAGTTCTTCCCCTTTTGTGTTTGTCTGTGTTTTAATATTTGTTGTTTTGTAACTAATGAAGGCTTTTTGTCGAAACATCATAGTTTATCTTGTCTCAATACAGGTTTCGCTGCTTAATACCATTCTACGATTATTTTAATGAATTTAGAAAACTGGGAACCATGATACCTTTAGATTGTAGACGTTTGGCAGAAGTGAGGTGATTAGCAGCTCAGGCAAATGTAGAGTTCCAATGATTGAGAAAGAGCGTTCATTTTCTGTCAATGGATAATAAGAAAAAAGGATTCGCCATTGTAATGGAGCCGGTCATGAAGCATGGATGGGATCGTGTACTCTAGCACAACAGACAAGAATATAAAGGTCATAGAAATGTAGTTTTACAGAAGAAAGTTGAGAATGCCATGTTCTGAGGCCGAGGCAAAAAGAAAGCCAATCGCCAATATCAGAAGAAAAACAATTATCTTTTTGGCTTCAATGAGAAGGGAATAAATAAAACACATTGGAACAACTGAAGCATATTGTGACAACTGAAACATATTGTGACAACTGAAGCATATTGTGACAACTGAAGCATATTGTGACAACTGAAGCATGTTGTGACAACTGAAGCATATTGTGACAACTGAAGCATGTTGTGACAACTGAAGCATATTGTGACAACTGAAGCATATTGTGACAACTGAAGCATATTGTGACAACTGAAGCATATTGTGACAATTGAAGCATATTGTGACAACTGAAGCATATTGTGACAACTGAAGCATATTGTGATAACTGAAGCATATTGTGACAACTGAAGCATATTGTGACAATTGAAGCATATTGTGACAACTGAAGCATATTGTGACAACTGAAGCATATTGTAACAATTGAAGCATATTGTGACAACTGAAACATATTGTGACAACTGAAGCATATTGTAATAACTGAAGCATATTGTGACAACTGAAGCATATTGTAATAACTGAAGCATATTGTGACAACTGAAGCATATTGTGACAACTGAAGCATATTGTAACAACTGAAGCATATGTGACAAGTGGAGTATATTGTGACAAATATAGCATGCTGTAACAACTGGAGGATAATGTGACAGCTAGAGCATAATATAAAACAAGAGCATATTGCGACAACTGGAGCATATTGTTACCTCTGGAGCATAATGTGACAACTACAGCATAATATGACAACTAGAACATATTGTGACAGCTAGAGCAACTTGTGATAAATCTATCATACTGTCGCTGATGTTCATAAAGATTGGAATTTGTCCAATGTCTATTACCCATTTTTGCGAAGAAGAAACAGAAATAAAGCTATCATCATCATGTACCGGTACTCCTGGCGTAGGTGATCATGTCTCTCCACAACTTTCGATCACGACAGTTATTTATCATTTCTGTTGTTGACCTACTGCCAAGCCATTCTCTTAAGCTATCTTATATCTTTTGTCTTTGCTTCCCTCTATCTCTTCATCCCTCAATTTTACCAGTTGTTACAATATATTCCAGCTGTTCTCTTCTCATTACATGGCCAAAAATGATGATTGTTTCTTCCTAATATTGGAAATGATCTCTCTTTTTCTTTGACCTCTCTCAGAACATCTTCATTACTCTTTTTAGCTGTCCATGGTATTCTCAACATTCTTCTGTAAAACCACATTTCTACAGACTCCAGTGATTTTCTTGTCTGTTGTCCTATTGTCCATGATTCACATCCATATGTTAAGACTGGCTCTACATAACATTTAACAACTCTTTTTCTGTTTCTAATGTCAAAATGGATTACATAGTATCTTTCTCATTTTTTGGAAAGATGCTTTTGCCTGAGCCAATCTGCATCTCACCTCTTTTGTACATTTTCCGTCTGAGGTTAACAAAGTTCCCAAATATTTAAATTTATTTACCTGTTTTAATATTGTGCCACGTGTCTTTATTTTGCACTGCGGTGATGTCTTTTTCTTTGTTGTTACCATTACTTCTGTCTTTCTGCTATTAAGGCTGAGTCCTTTAATTTTGCTTTCTTTCACCATAATGTCTAACATTTCTTGTAACTCATTTTCACTCTTAATATAACTATAATAAATTCTTAACCGTCCACTACCTCACATTTAATAGATTTGAAGCTGAAACACCAGCAGCAGATTAGATGTAAATTTAGATGACTTCACCTTGAGTGAAATAGAAACCACCTTAAAGCTAATGACCAATAACCAGGCTGCTGGAGAGGATAAGTTAACAGCTGAGATCCTCAAGGCAATTGATAGCCATAATTTAATACATCCCAAAAAATGTTCAACATCATTTGGAAAACAGAGAGACGCCTAATAAATGGAAAAAGGAATCATTGTTAAGATCCCAAAAAGGGCAATTCTTAGAGATTGTAACAATTGGAGAGGCGTGACACTTTTGTCAGTTGCCTCAAAATTATTCTGTAAAATCATCTAAATAGAATAAAGGATTCAATAATACAGTAATGCGTGAAGAACAGGCTGGTTTTAGAAGGGAGAAGCTGTCTTGACCACATTTCACTCTACGACTTATATTGGAGGACACATTGAAAAGCAAAAACTTTTGTACTTAACTTCATCGACTTTCAAAAGCATTTGATAGTATTCATAGAGATTCTTTGTGGAAAATTCTGAAGCATATGGCTTACCATCAAAAATCATAAATATTTATCAAAGACATGTATGATGGTTACACATGTGCAGTTCGAACAGAGGAAGGACTGAGCGAATGTTCCCAATAGAAACTGGGTTAAACAAGGATGTATTTTATCGCCTTGTTATTTGGAATTGTATGGACTTCATAATGAAGAAATGCTCACTGGTAATAAAGGCATCGAATGGATACAAGGAGACCATTTGGAGGACTGGACTTTGCTGATGACATAGTTCTCATCAGCAATCAGATAAAAACGATGCAGGAAAACACAAATGAACTATCTCAATAGCCAGCAAAATTGGGCTTGAGGTCAATCATGAAAAGACTAAAGTCATGAAAAGTTAATTCCAACAAGTGACAAAATTACATGGAAAACAAACCAGTAGAAGAGATCGATCACTTCATCTATCTTGGAAGTCACATTGATCGAGAAGGGATACGAGCAAAGAAATTAGAATCAGACTGGCTAAAGCAGCATGTCTTTCAGAAGCCTTGAAAAGTTGTGGAAATCAAAACTCATTAGCACAAACACAAAACTTAGGCTATTCAAATCAAATGTACTATCAACCCTTACGTATGCGTGTGAAAGCTGGAAAACAACAAGAATATAGAAACAAAGTTGAACGCATTCGAAAATAAATGTCTAAGGAAAATACTTGGTATAGAATGGAACGAATTCAAACAAACGAGGAAATTAGAGAAATCGCCAATCAACCACTAATATCTTCAGTAATAAAGAAAAGACGATGGTCATACGTTGGACATGTGATGAGAAGAGATAATAATCGAATAGCAAAGCAAGCCCTCATATGGGAAACAACAGGTAAAAGAAAAAGAGGAAGACCCAGGAGACACTGAGAAGAACATTGATGAGAGAGGCAAGAGCAGCAGGAATCGGCTCCCTCAATGAGATAGAACTGCTTGCACAGAACAGAGACAGATGGCGAGATTTGATAAAATATCTTAAAAGAAAACTGCTAGAACAAAAATTCATATAGGAGAAGGTGTATCTTGGTCTACGCCCTATGGCCGGTTACGGCTCGAAAGGTCAATAGATAGATAACTATAATACGATGCACTGTAGATAGAAGATTGTGGAGGGACATGATCACCTACGCCAACCGGTATGGCACATGATGATGATAATAATTATATGCTAGAAATAAAAATAGAAGTATAAATAAATATGAAGACTAGAAATTATTGGTCATTCATCTTTATTCTTGTAATTCTCTTTACTTCTTTCCAGTCTTGTCCGATGTTGAGGGTTTTCATAATTTGTCTAATTTATGTGCCTTCGTGTTCCAAGATGGTGGACGAGAGATGATGTTCCATAGACTGCTGCAAGATTTGCGGTTTTGAGATTGATTTCAGCTGTTCGATATAGTTTGTTGCGCTAGAGTCAACCGGGTGTTCTAATTAACGGATTTGCGACGGTGCTACTACATCATTGCGTTTTGGCAGCGTTCTGTTTGGAAAGCCAAGTGTTGTGAATGCGACCTTCCCTCGACGTGGAGTCGAAGTGCGGTTTTCGTCACGACATTGAGAGCTGTTCAACAGCTGTCGTTGCATTTGTTGTGCGTTATTGACTAATAGCTGCTTATATGGATTGTTTACCAAGTCAACTGAAGATTCCACTTCAGGATTTCTGCGCCATTGCTGCGGTGTTTCGTGCGTTTTGGCTGCATTCTTTTCAGTGAATCGTACGCTGTGGGCGCATGTTGTTTGTGTTACGTCATCATGATTGTTGATCGTATAACATTAAACCGACCGTCCCCTCGTAATGAAGAGCGATATGATAAAAGTTTTGTTCGTGCATTTGCAGCCCAGGTGCGACTCCAGGATCTTCATATAAGCCCAAAGGATGTTGTCTAGATTCTCTCTGCGATCAGGACTCAATCAAAGTAATAATCCAGCTCCTCACATTTATTTTAGCTGTCAGGTTAGGTGTGTTACAAACAGAACATCACAATTAGAGTCTGCCAGATCCACTCTGATTGAACACCCGTTAAAAACGTTGCACTGTGTTCTGCGCCAGTGGCCCAGTGCATCCGATTTCAGCCAGCATTTTATTCAGGTTTGCTTTCCCTAGCCTTTGATTGTCCCAATCTTCCTGCAAGGCAGCAGGTGATCTTTTCTGTAGGGGGATTCTGCCCTTAGATGGTCGGCCCTCCCAGGTTTACGAGCACCATCTGCCCGGTCACTAGAGGTGACTAACACAGACATGCACACACAAAGATATGAGATGTGACAAACACATAATGCACATAGCGATACGAGGCTGACTAACACTGACATACATCAAGATATATGATACACGACTAACATAAACATGCACATAAAGATATGAGATATGACTGACATAGACATGCACCCACAAAGAAATTACACATGTCTAACATGGACATGCCACACAAAGATATGAGATATGACCAACATAGATAGGCACACACAATGATATGAGATGTGACTAGCATAGCCGTGCAAACACAAGGATTGAGATTTGACATACACAGACATGCACACACAAAGATATGAGATATGACTAACATAAACATACACACAGAGATATGAGATATCGCTAGCCCAAACACAAAGATATGACACATGACTAACACAGATACACACTAAGATATGAGATATGACTAAACACATACACACTTAAAGATATGAGACATGATTAACACGGGCACTCCAAAATATGAGATATGACTAACATGACACACACCAATATGAGCCATAGCCAGCACACACACACACACACACAAGCCAAGATATGAGCCTTGGCTAGCAATGAAACACACCAAGAAATGAACCATGTCCAGCACAGAAAGAAATATCCAGTACACATTAAGGTCCATATGCTTGGGTTGTTGTAGTCGCAGACTCTTCTTAACGTGGGAATCATCGACATACGAGACGCCGGCCCCCTGAACTGTTAACAGATATCGTCCAAACAGTTGTACGGAGAATTGAGAGTGCAGTCTGACCCGTAGAACGTTCCCTTGCATGAACAGATCCCGGTTGACTGTTCACAGGTGTCGTTGAAACAGTGGTCAGGACATTTGAGAGTGCAGTCTGGCCCGTAGTACGCTTCTGCTCGTACAGTCTGCTCTTTCTGTGTCACATATGATGTCACAGCCATCAGAACACGTCTGTTCGCACTGTAGCCCAAATTACCATCAGGACAAGTGTCATCACAGGTATAGCCAGGATGTTTGCAATGTTGGCATTTTCCGGATTTCCTCACATAAAGAACTGACATTAAGACAAGACCCGAGCAGTCGTGTCCATAAATCCCATGTGAACAGTTGAAGTGACACGTACCGATGATGACGGTGCAGCCTTTGCTACTCCAACCACACACTGTACGAAACGACCAAGAATGCCCGTCCAGACAATAGGTGTCTGCAAATGTTTGCACCTCACACACCGTCAGTGCACTCTCGTCCTGCGAAAAGGTCGGTGAGAACTCAAACTTACTGTGTGCCATTGTCGCTTGTATGGTGACACAATAGTGTTCACAGAAATATTTGGGTATGATATATCAGTATACTGGAACACTACATCGCCACTGTCAGAGAAAGCCTTTGGAGTGTCCTTCTTTACCCGAATCATAGTGCTAGCTCGATGATAAATTCGAATGGTGTGAGTCTTCTGGGACGTGTCAAAGTTCAGATACCAGTAAACAAAATTGTTCCACTTCTCAATTCCGTTTCAAACTGCGGGCCTTGGTGAGGAGATCTGAGAGCTTATGGACCGTTGCTCGATTCACGATGAGGATAATCCGACGACTAACACAAACACCTTTCTCATTGTACTCCTGGGTCTTCATAACTTCTCTTTCCAGTGGGTTCCATGAAAGTTCCTGACTTGCTATGCTGCTTTCAGGTTCTCTAAGTATATGTCCAATCCTTCTCGATTTTCTACATATATTATGTTGTTCGATTGGCCCCTTTCTTCTACATATCTTCATTTCTGATCTTGTCACACCATCCGATTTTCAGCCCTCTCCCACACAAACACACTCTCTATCTGTGTAATATAGTTATGGCTTACAACGAGAGAAAAGGAATACACCTAATAGAGCCAGAATAATGATTGGCGTATGGTAAGTGAGCCAAAATTCGATAACCAAGACACTGGAATATACAATATTTAATCAAGAACATCCAAAAAAAGAATCAGATAAGAAGGATTAATAATGGTAGACACAATATACAAGCTGTTGTAGCGTTCTGCTAAAGTAGATCTATATCTACATTTTCTCAGATATAACTAAACAAATTAAATGTCAATATAGCTAGATATTAGGCCATCACAGAGGACACAACATGTGATTGAGTTTGGGTTTTTCTTCTGTGTGCGTGATAAAAGGGGTTAGAATTCCTGTCCCCGAGACAGACACACACTGTCAACATCAGCTGTCATTACAAGCTGAACATAGTAGTTATTGCTAACAAGAAACGGGAACGTGACCCGGAATGCGACGGGAAATTAACGTAGATTATACTAAACAGCAATGACCAACCGAAGGCTTAAGTGCCTTCGTTCTTTAGCCTGACAGGGGAATTATTTGAGGAAACAAATAAATAGAAAAGTCTTCAAATGGAGCGTCGGTGAATAATGCGACCTGAAGCCATCACGTGAGCAGAGGTGACTGTCGCAGGCAATCGGTTCATTTCGTTGCCAAATATCTCGCTTTAAGATTGGAGTCATTTTAATGTCATGAAAAATATACTAACATTAAAACAAATAACACCAGGTCTAAAACTAAGAATAGCAAAATGTTACATCCCCTCAACATTCCTGTATGGTGCAGAAACATGGACATTAGACAAGAAAACAGAATAGAAAACTGAAGTCTTTGAAATGTGGATTTATAGAAGAATAGGTAGAATTGGATGAAAAGAAATGAAAACAAACGAAGAAGTTTTAAAACAAACTAAAATGAAAAGGTAACAACTAAAGACAATTCAAACAAGACAAATGTGATTTTTAGGTTACGTTAAAAGACACAACAACCTACTAGAAGTAATCTTGGAAGGGAAAATACAAGGTAAAAGAGGCAGAGGCAGACCAAGACTAACATTGACGAGTGACATTAAAAGATGGACAAGTCAGCCTATGACAACCTACCCATCAAAGCAAAAGACAGAGTGGAATGGTGATCCATGGTAGCCAACCTTCGATGGGGAGACGGCACTCAATGATGATGAAGGTTGACAAAATATTTGACTCAACGTTCAAGTGCTTCATACATTTTACTTCTTCTTCTTCCTCTTCTTCTTCTTCTTCTTCTTCCTCTTCTTCTTCTTCTTCCTCCTCTTCTTCTTCTTCTTCTTCTACTTCTTCTTCTCTCTCTCTAGCGTCGAATCTCCCATTCTTTTATGCACCTTTATTCTGACTTCATTTTGTATTTTTAAAATTGTTGCTCACACCATCACCCACTATATCTCAGGCCCGCGTGCCGAGAGGGATCACCCAAAACGTGTGACGTCTTCAGCATTGAGAGCAGAGGCGAACATCGGTAAAATGACGTCAGCCGTCGATAGTTTGCATAGTTGAAGGCGTCACAAGCATTGGGTGTCAACTGAAACCCCCTCTAAGCCATTGGGCTTGAAATATAGTCATGGTTGCCAATGATATGTAAAGAAAGATGTACGTGTTTTTCTATATTTTAAAAGTACGTTTCTCATGTTTGTAATAATTTTGATGTGTATTGTAACTATTCTTGTTATGTTTACATTAAGTCTTCATTATTGTATTTTCAGTGTTTTATTGTTCTTTGTTTATTATTAATAATTTCCCCCATTTGTTTATAGTCAGTTTTGTTTATTTATGTTTATAGTCCGGGTTAGCTGGGTAGAGTGCTGCCCTACCAAAGGAGGAGTAAGACGTCTCCTTTCCTCCGCTAGTCATCGGGGCACCCCTGGGCAAGATGGAGCTCCCGTTTAGCCGCCCTATCAGGGTTATGTGAAGCCATTGGAGCAGGTGGTGGATGGTGTTGTGGGAGCAGCCGACAAGTAGTGCCGGTTATGGTCCCCAAACCGCGATAGCAGGCAGAGGATCTCATGTATACAGACAATGGCTGCCGTCAGTTTTGTTTATTTATGTTTACATTCAGTTTTGTTTATTTATGTTACAATCAGTTTTGTTTATTTATGTTACAATCAGTTTTGTTTATTTATGTTACATTCAGTTTTTGTTTATTTATGTTACAATCAGTTTTGTTTATTTATGTTTACAATCAGTTTTGTTTATTTATGTTACAATCAGTTTTGTTTATTTGTTACAATCAGTTTTGTTTATTTATGTTTACAATCAGTTTTGTTTATTTATGTTACATTCAGTTTTGTTTATTTATGTTACAATCAGTTTTGTTTATTTATGTTACAATCAGTTTTGTTTATTTATGTTACAATCAGTTTTGTTTATTTATGTTACAATAAGTTTTGTTTATTATGTTACAATCAGTTTTGTTTATTTATGTTTACAATCAGTTTCGTTTATGTATGTTTATAGTCAGTTTGGTTTATGTATATTTATAATCAGTTTCATTTATGTATGTTCATAATCAGTTTCGTTTATGTATGTTTATAATCAGTTTCATTTATGTATGTTCATAATCAGTTTGGTTTATGTATGTTTATAGTTAGTTTGGTTTATGTATGTTTATAATCAGTTTCGTTTATATATGTTTACAAGCAGTTTCGTTTATGTATGTTTATAGTCAGTTTGGTTTATGTATGTTATATTTTGTTTATGTATGTTTATAGTATATGCTGATGATACTGTACTACTAGCAGAAAATCCTAAAGATCTACAACAATTACTTAATGAAATAAACATGATAAGCAAAAAATATGGACTAGATATGAATATCAAAAAGACTACAACTATGATCATAAACAACGAAAATACTCAAAAACCCACAAGTGGATATCAAAATTGAAGGAATAGACCTGGATACAGTTCAGAACTACAACTACCTTGGACATACTATAAACCAGTGATGGAAAATGTACAACTGAAATAAACAAAAGAATAGGAATGGCAAAAAGTCATTTTAATGTCATGAAGAACATACTAACATCAAAACAAATAATACCAGGGCTAAAACTAAGAATAGCAAAATGTTACATCTTCTCAATATTCCTATATGGTACAGAAACATGGACATTAGACAAGAAAACAGAACAGATAATTGAAGCCTTTGAAATGTGTGATATATAGAAGAATAGGTAGAATTGGATGGAAGGAAAGAAAACAAACGACGAAGTCTTAAAACAACTAAACATGAAAAGAGAACTACAAAGCACAAATCAAACAAGACAATTTGATTTTGGGCCATGTTAAAAATACACAAGTAATCCTGGAGGGGAAAATACAAGGTAAAAGAGGCAGAGGCAGATCAAGACTAACATGGACGAGTAACATCAAAAGATGGACAAATCAGCCTATGACAACCTGCACCATCAAAGCAAGAGACGGAGTGGAATGGCGCTCCATGGTAGCCAACCTTCGTTGCGGAGACAGCACTCAATGACGATGATGATGTTTATAGTCAGTTTGGTTTAAGTATGTTATATTTTGTTTATGTATGTTATATTGTGTTTATGTATGTTATATTGTGTTTATGTATGTTATATTTTGTTTATGTGTTTGTAGTCAGTTTTATTTTGTGATGATTATAATACGTTTTCTTTTAAATATTTTTTTTCTTTATTCTCAATGACAATACAGTCCAACGTCTTTAGTTTTCTCAGATGTTTATTGAATTCGGAACATTCCTATTTGAAATCAATGTTGTTTGTGATCAATGATCTTGTGTCCAGTCAGAACACTACCTAATTAGTGCACGCGCATGTTGAATGCAGAACATTTCATTTAGACAGAACATCCAAACAGTGACACAGAACATATAAACAGTGACACAGAACATCTAAATAGTGACACAGAACATCTAAACAGTGACACAGAACATCTAAACAGTGACACAGAACATATAAACAGTGACACAGAACATCTAAATAGTGACACAGAACATCCAAACAGTGACACAGAACATCTAAACAGTGACACAGAACATCTAAACAGTGACACAGAACATCTAAACAGTGACACACAGAACATCTAAACAGTGACACAGAACATCTAAAACAGTGACACAGAACATCTAAACATAAACCGCATTGAACTAAAACACTTGATTGCACTAAGAGCTGCCACACACTATTACCAAATGTCAGATTATTCATGCACATACAAATAGCATATGGGTATCGCACACTTCTGTTCTATTAATCCAATCAGGTTCATTGCAGTCGGGGCATTCCTATACCCGCCCCCCGCCCGGGCAAACATTTATCGTAGAGTACTCAGACTAATTGTTCCTGTAAGATGTTGACTGTAGATACATCTACCTTTCCCACTGAACATGTGGAATCAACCACACCCCTTCTCCACCTTTAGACTCCCCAGTCTCCCAATATCATTAACCCACCCATCCTCTCCTCTTCTCAATTATATTTATCAAATATTTAATTACATTATAATGACGGTGAGAGAAAATATTTAATTAAATTATAACGACGGTAAGAGAAAATATTTAATTAAATTATAATGACGGTAAGAGAATATATTTAATTAAATTATATTTACGATAAGAGATAACATTTAATTAAATTATATAGACGATAGAGAAAATATTTAATTAAATTATATTTACGATAAGAGAAAATATTTATTTAAATTATAATGACGGTAAGAGAAAATATCTAATTAAATTATAATGACCGTATTGAACTTAAAAATGGTGGTGGACCTTTCAGTAAAATATAATAAAGTATGAAGGCTAGAAATTCTGAGACAGAGCCAGCTAGTAGTAGCTAGCTATGCGAAGATATTAATATGGGGCATACCAGTGACAAATAGAATAAAATAAGAGCTGACAGCGATCAATGAAAGCAGTAGTAGTAGTAGTACATGTAGTAGTTGTAGTAGTTGTAGTAGTAGTTTTTTGTAGTACTTGTAGTAGTAGTTGTTGTAGTAGTTGTAGTAGTAGTAGTAGTAGTAGTTGTTGTTGTTGTTGTAATAGTTGTAGTAGTAGTAGTTGTAGTAGTTGTAGTAGTAGTAGTAGTAGTTGTAGTAGTATAGTAGTAGTAGTAGTAGTAGTATGTAGTAGTAGTTGTTGTAGTTGTAGTAGTTGTAGTAGTAGTAGTTGTAGTAGTAGTTGTTGTTGTATTGTAGTAGTAGTTGTAGTAGTTGTAGTAGTAGTTGTTATTAGTAGTAGTTGTAGTAGTTGTAGTAGTAGTTTTGTTGTTATTGTAGTAGTAGTTGTAGTAGTGTAGTAGTAGTAGTAGTAGTAGTAGTAGTTGTAGTAGTTGTAGTAGTTGTTGTAGTGGTAGTAATAGTAGTAGTAGTAGTAGTAGTGGGAGTAGTTGTTGTTATTGTAGTAGTAGTTGTTGTAGTAGTAGTTGTAGTAGTAGTAGTAGTAGTAGTAATATTATTGTAGCCCCCCTTATCACTGCAAACAAATTAAATCACTCAAACATAATTATTACTCAATCACCCGTGCGTGTGGGATCATCCGAATTAACCTTTAATCTTATTGAAGGCAAAAAAAAAAGAATGATAGCTGCAGTCCACATCATAGCAGCCACAGCACACGCCAAAAGACATAAGCCCTAGCTGCACCGAAAGTAAACGGAACCGAACTGTCCTTCGTCATACGATATCATCATTAATCGTAAGCAATCGGAATATCGAAACACGATCCGAAAGAAAAACACAGCCCACAGTTTGCACAGAGCACGAAATTCAGTAGCTCCGGAAACAAACCAACCTGTAATATGAAGCAAAATGCAACAAGGAACATTTCTCAGACTTAGCCTAAACGGTTCCTACTGCTTATTCGCCATATTGACCGGAAGTCCAGCGATCAATGAAACAAAGACGAATCCTCTAGTCAAGGTCAGCGAACAAGAGATGACCAAGACCTTATTGTACCTCAAAGTGCTACTCTAGCAGGCCAAGTGATTAGGACGTGAAGAAGAAATACAAAAGTGGTTCCAAAGAAACACCCCGAAGAAGTCGGATGCGTCGGGCCAGAATTAGCATATAACTTAGCTATGCTTTTATTTCGAGCAAAAACAACAAGATATATAACAGCTTCTGCAGACCACGCTAGAGGAAGGAAATGGAGAGATGCCTACAGTGCAATCTTCATCGGAACGGTGTGCTACCAATACCTGACATGGAACCTAGACTCAAGAACAACAAGTAAAATAATCACTACCGAGATGATATGTGTTAGACGCATGACAGGACACAGTCTGAGAGATAAGAACAGAAATAAAGAACAGGGAAAACAATTAGGATTAATTACCGGCATGGAATCCATAAAGAAACAACAATTAAAATGGTGTGCCCGTGTGAGAAGACAGAAATACAAATCCATCCATCCATACATCCATCCATTCATCCATCCATCCATCTATCCATCCATCCATCCATCCATACATCCATCCATCAATTCATCCATCCATTCATCCATCCATCCGTCCGTCTGTCTGTCTGTCTGTCTGCCTGCCTGTCTGTTTGTCTGTCTGTCTATCTATCTATCTAAATATATGTCTGCCTGTCTATCTATCTATCTACTACTACCTACTCACCCACTTACCTACCTACCTATCTATCTATCTATCTATCTATCTATCTATCTATCTATCTATCTATCTATCTATCTATCTATCTATCTATCTTCTATCTATCTATCTATCTATCTATCTATCTATCTATCTATCTATCTATCTATCTATCTATCTATCTATCTATCTATCTATCTATCTATCTATCTATCTATCATCTATCTATCTATCTATCTATCTATCTATCTATCTATCTATCTATCTATCTATCTATCTATCTATCTATCTATCTATCTATCTATCTATCTATCTATCTATCTATCTATCCTATCCATCCATCTATCTATCTATCTATCTATCTATCTATCTATCTATCTATCTATCTATCTATCTATCTATCTATCTATCTACCTACCTACCTACCTACCTACCTACCTACCTACCTACCTACCTACCTACCTACCTCTATCTATCTATCTATCTATCTATCTATCTATCTATCTATCTATCTATCTATCTATCTATCTATCTATCTATCTATCTATCTATCTATCTATCTATCTATCTATCTATCTATCTAAATATCTGTCTGCCTGTCTATCTTTAATCATCGTTTTGTTAATGGTATGTATACAATACAGTAATAAATATATGTGCTCGGAGACCCACGTCATATATATCAAAGGGATAGATTTAAATAACGGACTTGTAGCACAAATGTAATCTTTTATGACATAAATGAAGTCATAAGAGACACAAAAATAGAGAATTTGAAAAAGAGTTCCATTAAAAATACTCCCACAGAAAATAACGACAAGAAAAATAAACACAAGGACGATCAGACACTCAAACAGACAGGCGTAGAGAGAATTAGATATACAGATAGACAGACATATATAGAGGGCTAGAAGGGTTAGTTAGAAGGGAAGGAATTAGAGACAGAGAGAAAGACTGCACAGTTGTATGTCACTGTTACTTTAGGTGGGTTGCTCATTCGTTTCTACAAGGAAGCTTAAACTGTTCATTATGACTTTTATTTACATTCAAAGTGATTCAAAGAAGCTGTATCTTAAAATGAAAAAAGAGAGATCTTGTGATCATCATCATGTGCCATACCGGTTGGCGTAATTGATCATATCCTTCCACAATCTTCTATCTACAGTGCATCGTGTCAGTTCTGTTGTTGACTGTTTTCCATGCCATGACACCAAGCTATCTAGTATTTTCTCTCTTTGTCGTACGCGATCTCTCTTTCCCTTTATTTTTCCAGTTGTAACCAAGTATTCCAACTTTTCTCTTCTCATCATGTGCCCGAAAAATGTTGATCGTTTCTTTCTGACGTTTTTTAGGAGCTGTATTTTTGTGTTGGCCTCTTTGAGAATCACATTGGTCTTTTTAGCAGTCCGGGGAACTCTCAACATTCTTCTGAGAAATTCCATCTCTGAGAAATCCCATCTCTGTAGGATCTTGTGATTACAAACTGATTATTGCATCCAAATGAATCTATTAATTAACTCTTCACCTATGTTTCGACGCCCTGTGCGTCATGTCGGTTTCGATCACGTATATTCCGCCGCACAGTGCGTCACTCTCAATTTGATTAATGTAAACCGCCATCAAACCATATTCTTTTTACACGTCTTGTATCATCTTGGTATTGGTAAAATCTAATTTCTTTATAAATTGGCTTAAACTTAATAAAAAAAATATGTTATGTATTCATCTCTCAAATGTTTCTCTATGGCCTCTTTTAGTCTACTTGTTCAGGTTTGTGAAGTTTTTTGCTTGTGAAGATTAATAGAGATAAGACCAACATTATGAGAATTAATACAGTTGGCAATAACCAAATAAACCTACGAGAAATACCTCTATTAGATGTACAATCTTACATATATATGGGCTGTAAATTTAGATAAAGCGGAAGGAACAGAAAATGATACCAAAATAAGGATGTCAAAAGCAAGAGGAGCTTTCATTTTGCACTGTGAAACATATGGAAATCCAAAGAAATTAGGCTAAATACAAAATAAAAATGTTCAACTCAAATGTTAAGGCTATTATATGGCTGTGAAACATGGAGAACAACAAAATTGACAATCACGAAGATACAGACTTTCATTAATGGATGCTTACGAAGAATAAAAGGATGGAAATGGCAGGACAAAATCACTAACATAGAATTATGGAAATGTACCAGTCTATTAAATCTATTACCAGTGGATAAAGAGATACAGCGTAGACGATGGCGCTGGATAGGACACACGCTACGGAAGCCAACTGAGAGTATTACACAACAGGCCCTTTTTGGAATCCCCAGGGGAAAACCAGGAATTCTTGGAGAAGACAGATAGAAGCAGAGATGAAGATGATGGGGAAGACATGGAATGATCTTAAAAGAATGGCAAAAAACAGAACGAATTGGAAAGTGTTTGTTGAAGACCTATGCTCCACTGGGAGCTAAAAAGGTAGAAGAAGAAGATGTTATGTATTAGATATGAACATGTACATTGAAATTAAAAGAGAGGGAACATTTTGTCTCTGAAATCTTTTCCTTTGCATTGATAACAACATTCCGTACTGAACGAGTTATTACATTCTTTGAGGAGAAACTTGACTACAAATATAGCAAGTCTCGATAAAGTCGTCTCATGTGATCTCATAATTAAGAGTCATCATTGATTGTTTCCGGAGATTCATGACTCTGGATGTGTCCTAATTTATCGGGGTCAGATACAACACTGGCTCGGTGCGAGGTAATCACATTCGTTGGTCTGCTCTGTGAAGTAAGTTGTCTTGAGATGTGATGCGCTATTTTATCTAGTTTTTAATATTATTGCGGCTTTTATTTTATTGTAGCAACAATGATAATAATAGTAATAATAAGTATTATAATAATTGTAATAGATGTAGTAAGAATAATAATAGTAATTGTAATAGATGTAATAGTAGTAGTAATTGTAGTACCAAGTGTTTTTTATACTAATAAAGGTTAGTTAGTTAGTTAATTAGTTAGTTAATTAGTTAGCTAGTTAATTAGTTATTTAATTAGTTAGTTATTTAAATAGTTATCAAATTAGTTAGTTAGTTATGTAATTAGTTATTTAGTTAGTTATTTAGTTAGTTAGTTAGTTAGCTTAGCTATTAGTTAGTTATTTAGTTACTTAGTTAGTTAGTTAGCTAGTTAGTTACATAGTTAGTTAGTTAGTTAGCTTAGCTAGTTAGTTAGTTTGTTAGTTATTTAGTTAGTTATTTAGTTAGTTAGTTAGCTTAGCTAGTTAGTTAGTTAGTTATTAAGTTAATTACTTAGTTATTTAGTTAGTTAGCTTAGCTATTTAGTTAGTTATTTAGTTACTTAGTTAGTTAGTTAGTTACTTAGTTAGTTATTTAGTTAGTTAGTTATTTAATTAGTTAGTTTCTCGTCGAAATATCCTCATCACACATCGACCAACTGTCCATAAGCGCTCAGAACTCCCTACCAGCAGATCCCGCATTGTGAAACGATCAACTTGTTCACAAGTCTGCCACTAATCTCCTCATTTACTAAAAAGAAGATCCGAGAGTCGCACCATTGCTGTAGATTCACGAACGGCATGGAAATCTGTATCATCTCACGCTTCATTTCTGGCGTACAGGTAAGGGTATACGATCGTCCGTCACGATGACGTACCCACACAACAATGGAAACGCCCACAACGCCTGCTTCACTCCAAGAACGCTACCTTTTCGCACGAACACAGTAACGATGGCGCACATTCCTTAGAGCGAAGGATTCGGTTGACCAGGCACACAAATTCATATAATTTGTTAAGTAAATAATTGGCGCCGAACAAATTCAACGACAAATATTGAACAGCTCTTAATGTCTTAACGTAAAAGGCATGACGACTTGGCATTTCTTCGATGTATGTCGTTATGTCATCATTACATCGTCTGATAATGTTTCATGAACTCATAATAACTCCCCTGTTAATGTGTGTTACTTTCCATTAACTCCCCTGTAAAAGTTTGTTAATTTCCACTAACTCCCTGTTAAAGTTTGTTACTCTCCACTAACTCCACTGTTAATGTTTGTTACTTCCCATTAACTCCCCTGTTAATGTTTGTTACTTTCACTAAATCCCCTCTTAATGTTTGTTACTTTCAACTAACTCCCCTCTTAATATTTGTTAGTTTCCTCTAACTTCCCTTATACAGTCTGTTACTCTCCACTAACTGCCCTCTTAATGTTTGTTACTTTCCAATAATTATCATTTTAATGTTTGTTACTTTCCACTAAATATCATTTTAATGTTTGTTACTTTCCACTAACTCGCCTATTAATGTTTGTTACTTTCACTAATTATCATTTTAATGTTTGTTATTTTCCACTAACTCCCCTATTAATGTTTGTTACTTTCCCATTAACGCCACACCGCCCTGTATTGCATGTTACCCTCTCTCCATTTCTCTAATCTACATTCCCATAACTCATTTTCACTCCCACCAATTAAGCGATTAAGCTATTAAGCTATTATTATTATCCTACAAATTAAGATTGTATCGTCAGCATACCTTAGAATATTTATATTATGACCGGTAGAAACGTGGTTTTACAGAAGAATGTTGAGAATACCATGGACAGCTAAGAAGAGTAATGGAAACATTCTGAAACAGGCCAAAACAAAACGAGAGCTAATTTCCAATATTAGGAAGAAACAATTATCATTGTTTGGCCATGTAATGAGAAGGGAACAGCTGGAATATATTGTAACAACTGAGAAAATTGAGGGACGAAGAAATTGAGGGAAACAAAAAGAAAAAAAATACCAGCCAGTTTAAGAGAATGGCTATGCAGAAGGTCAACAACAGAAATGATAAATAAGTATGGAGATCGAAAGTTGTGGAGAGTCATGATCACCTACGCCAGTAGGCATGGTATATGATGATGACACTCCCATAAACCGACATCTATTAACCGTCTCTCCATAATTGCAACATCTCACCAGTTTCTTGTCGTCAGATTTCCATTAATGGAGACCCCATCTCGTTCAAACCTCCGGTTTTGTCAAAAATATTCCTTATCCCATTGTTACTTAAAAGTGAAGTAAAAACGCGATAGCTCACTGGTTATTGAACTGAACTACAAAGGACGAGAGGGTTCGATTCTGATCGACGGCTTTCAGGTTCACCCAGTCTTTAATGAGTACCGGATTTTTTCTAGGAAAGTAAATCGGCACGGGCGTAATACTGACAACATTACCCGAAAATTCATTGCCGAAGGTCTGTAAAAGTTATGGTCACTAACACCATATCCCCTATACGCCACTTGGCGTGACGGGGTTCTTTAATTTTCTTTTTTTTTTTTACTTTTTACCATTGTTACTCCCAATGTTTCCCCCATAAATTCATTTTCCTATTCTGACCTCCAGAACAGTCTAGCCCTGTGAATTATTTATCCCATTCTTACTTCCAAAGTTTTGTCCAGTAAAATTAGTATCCCATTCTTACTTCCAAAGTTTTGTCCAGTAAAATTAGTATCCCATTCTTACTTCCAAAGTTTTGTCCAGTAAAATTAGTATCCCATTCTTACTTCCAAAGTTTTGTCCAGTAAAATTAGTATCCCATTCTTACTTCCAAAGTTTTGTCCAGTAAAATTAGTATCCCATTCTTACTTCCAAAGTTTTGTCCAGTAAAATTAGTATCCCATTCTTACTTCCAAAGTTTTGTCCAGTAAGATTAGTATCCCATTCTTACTTCCAAAGTTTTGTCCAGTAAAATTAGTATCCCATTCTTGCCTCCAATGTTTTGCCCCATAAATTCCTTATCCTATTCAGACCTCCAAAACTGTCTTGCCCCATGAATTCCTTATCCAATTCTTACCTCCAAGCAGTTTTACCCCATGCATTTCTTATCCCATTGTTACCTCTTCCCATTTTTACCCTATAAGTTTCTATCTCATTAATTCCTTCAAACACATTTATAAAAAAAAAAAAAAAATTCTTATCCCATTCTTAACCAAAAAAAATATTCCGGATTTCCTTGGCAACTATCAGCCACATCCTCAACAACTACAAAGTCTGATTCCTGACATTCCTCTATAATAAAAAAAAGACACACGGGCCTCCGCGGATGTTTAATTAGTGCCTATTACACGAGAAGTCTAGACCACACATATCATACTGGCAGTCAGGGGAGACAATTTGTATATGGAGGAGACACTTATTGCAGCAAGGGGAGTAACTTTGTGTCTGGGAATTGAAAATGGCACTAAGTTGTAAGGAATATATATTTTTGAGGATAGATGTAACGTTTGTTGGGTTGGAGGAGTGGAGTTAGGACTTGGAAGAAATCAATTTTGATCAGGGGTATTGATGTTTGTAATTTCCTTGCTTCAAGCAAACAGCTAAACTATACGGGGCAACAGAATCACAGAAACAGACAGCTGCCTTCATGAGAGAGTCAGGAGACCTAGTCTGAATTATCCATGGTCGCAGAAGAAGAAGAAGCAACAAGATAATGTTAGAAGCGATTAACTTCGAAAAAGGCTAGGAATAATTATCGCATCTGAAAGCAGGGGAAACCAAAAAAATGGTTTGGGTATCTGATAAAACAGAAAGATCAAAACACAACGAGCCTTTAATAAACATTGCGAGAACACCAGATTCAAGGGCCGACTACGAAAGAAATTGATTGCTGGAATAGTATAAATATTAAGAAACTTAACGGCAGGAGAAGTCAACAGAAGAGCAAAAGACCAGAAAATGCAGCTCCCTTAACACTGATTGGCGAATGAGGAGGGAAAGAAGATAAAAATAAAGGAAGACTTAACATGAGAATTACAACCACCATTAAAGGGAGATTGTGAAAGTTATCTAATAGACGCTTCTCTAATTCCCATCGGTTACTTCTTATTAATGTGTGGGCTTTGACTGGTCGGTAGGTGTTTCCAAATATGCTCGGTAGGTGTTTCCAAATATGGTCGGTAGGTGTTTCCAAATATGGTCGGTAGGTGTTTCCAAATATGGTCGGTAGGTGTTTCCAAATATGGTCGGTAGGTGTTTCCAAATATGCTCGGTAGGTGTTTCCAAATATGGTCGGTAGGTGTTTCCAAATATGGTCGGTAGGTGTTTCCAAATATGGTCGGTAGGTGTTTCCAAATATGGTCGGTAGGTGTTTCCAAATATTTCGAGAAAGTTACTAAGACGGTAACTGTTACGGTTTTACTTTATTACGTGACTGCTACAGCGATCAGCTATTGTTGTGCATTTAGATATTTAGACCAGCTTGGGTCACGAATAAGATCAGCTATTGTTGTGCATTTAGATATTTAGACCAGCTTGGGTCACGAATAAGATCAGCTATTGTTGTGCATTTAGATATTTAGACCAGCTTGGGTCACGAATAAGATCAGCTATTGTTGTGCATTTAGATATTTAGACCAGCTTGGGTCACGAACAAGATCATCTATTGTTGTGCATTTGGATATTTAGACCAGCTTGGGTCACGAACAAGATCATCTATTGTTGTGCATTTAGATATTTAGACCAGCTTGGGTCACGAACAAGATCATCTATTGTTGTGCATTTAGATATTTAGATCAGCTTGGGTCACGAACAAGATCATCTATTGTTGTGCATTTAGATATTTAGACCAGCTTGGGTCACGAACAAGATCATCTATTGTTGTGCATTTAGATATTTAGATCAGCTTGGGTCACGAACAAGATCAGCTATTGTTGTGCATTTAGATATTTAGATTAGCTTGGGTCACGAACAAGATCATCTATTGTTGTGCATTTAGATATTTAGACCAGCTTGGGTCACGAACAAGATCAGCTATTGTTGTGCATTTAAATATTTAGATCAGCTTGGGTCACGAATAAAAAGTAAAAAGTAAAGTACCGCCGTCACGCCAAGTGCCGTATAGGGAATATGGTGTTAGTGACCATACATTTTACAGACCTTCAACACATGATTTTTGGGGTAATGTTGTCGGTATTACGCCTGTGCCGCTTTACTTTCCCAGAAAAAATCCGGTACCCATTAAAGGCTGAGTGAACCGGAAGCCGTCGGTTGGGATCGAACCCTACCTCTTGTCCTTTGTAGTCCAGTTCATTAACCACTGAGCTATCGCGGCTCCCAAAGACTTTACAACAATTCATTTAAAGACTTCAAGACAATTCACTAAAAGACGTCAAGACAATTCGCTTAAAGAAGCCATGATAATAGTCTTAAAACGTCTATAAAAGCTTTCTTAAAGACTCCAGGTCAATCTTCAAGGAGACGTTAAGACAATCATCTGAAAAAAACGTTATGGCATTATTTTTAAAACATCAAGACAATCTTCTTTAAGACTTCTTGACAATCTTTTTAAAAACGTCAGAATAACATTTCAATACGTCTATGATAGCTTTCTTGAAAACGTACAGACAATCTTCTAAAGAAGTTCAAGACAATCTTCTAAAGAAGTTCAAGACAATCTTCTTACAAAACGTCCAGACATTCTTCTAAAAGAACTCAAGACAATATTCTTAAAAACGTCACGATAACATTCTCAAAACGGCTATGATAGCTTTCTAAAAACGTACAGACATTCTTCTAAAAGAAGTGATGACAATCCTCTTTAAAACGTCCAGACAATCTTCTAAAAGAATTCAAGACCTTATTTTTTAAAACGTGAAGATAATATTCTTAAAAAGTCTATGATAGCATTCTTAAAAACGACAAGACAATATTCTTCCAGACGTCAAGACAATCATCTTATAAACGCCAAGCAAATCTTCCTTAAGACGTCAAGATCTTCTTCTTCTACCTTTTAGCTCCCAGTGGAGCATAGGTCTTCAACAAACACTTTCTAAGTCGTTCTGTTTTTTTGCAATTCTTTTAAAATCATTCCATGTCTTCCCCATCATCTTCATCTCTGCTTCAATTTGTCTTCTCCAAGAATTCCTTGGTCTTCCTCTTTGTCTTTTCCCCTGGGGATTCCAAAAAAGGGCCTGTTGTGTAATACTCTAAGTTGGTTTCCGTAGTGTGTGTCCTATCCATCGCCATCGTCTTCGCTGTATTTCTTTATCCACTGGTATTTGACCGGTACATTTCCATAATTCCACGTTTGTGACTTTGTCCTGCCATTTCCATCCCTTTATTCTGCGCAAGCATCCATTAATGAAAGTCTGTACCTTCGTGATTGTCAATTTTGTTATTCTCCATGTTTCACAGCCATATAATAGAACCGACTTAACATTGGAGTTGAAAATTTGTATTTTTGTATTTAGCCTAATTTCTTTGGATTTCCATATGTTTCCCAGTGCAATGAAAGCTCCTCTTGCTTTTGATATCCTTATTTTGGTATCGTTTTCTGTTCCTCCCTCTTTATCTATATTACTGCCCAGATATATATAAGATTGTACGTCTAGTAGAGGTATTTCTCCTAGTTTTATTTGGTTATTGCCAACTGCATTAATTCTCATAATGTTGGTCTTATCTCTATTAATCTTTAGTCCTAGCTGTTGTGATCTCTCATCTAATATACTCATTTTATCTTGCATCTGTTGGTGGCTGTGTGATAGGAGAGCTATGTCATCAGCAAAGTCTAAATCATCAAGTTGTTTGGTCAGTGACCACTGGATCCCATTTCTGTTGTTTTGAGTTATTTTCATAATCCAATCTATGGCCAGTAGAAAGAGAAATGGAGACAGAAGGCATCCTTGCCTTACTCCTGTTCTTATTTCAAATGCTTCTGTAAGCTGTCCTTCATGCACCACACTACATTTTGTTCCTTCATACATTGTTTTTATCAGGTTAATAAACTTTATGGGGATTCCATAATGACTCAGCAACTTCCAAAGCATTCTTCTGTCTAAACTATCAAATGCCTTTTCGTAATCTATGAATCCAATATAAAGTGGGGATTTTAGTTCTAAACTTTGTTCAACTATTATACGTAGAGTAGTTATTTGATCAGCACATGATCTGTTCTTCCTAAAACCTGCTTGTTCATCTCTCAAGTGTTTCTCTATAGCCTCTTTTAGTCTCTCCAGAATGATTCTGCCTAATATTTTTCCTGGCACTGATAGTAGCATAATTCCCCTATAATTTGTGCACTCCTGTAAACTTCCTTTCTTTGGTAGTTTGATCATATAACCTTCTCTCCAGTCTTTAGGTATTTCTTCCCTCTCCCAAATTTTATCCAATAGATTATGTAACATCTTGGTAGAGGTGATAATATCTGCTTTGATGGCTTCCGAAGGAATTTCATCTGGTCCTGTGGCTTTACCATCTTTTAACAGTTTGATGGCTTTCATTATTTCTTCTTTGCTTGGTTTTCCGCAGTTAACGTGTAATTCTTCTTCTGCTGGTAGTATATCTGGAGGATTATTTGAGCCAGGTCTGTTCAAAAGTTCTTCAAAGTGCTCCTTCCATCTCTCCATTTGTTCCTTTATATTACTAAGCAGATTTCCTTTCTTATCTTTGATAAAGGCGTTGATCTGTTTGTATTTTCCACCTAATTTCTTTGTGCTGTTGTACAGTTCTTTCATATTCCCTTTATTTGCTGCTTCTTCTGCCTCTTTAGCTAATTCATCTATATATTTCCTCTTATCCCTTTTAATGCATCTTCTCACTTCTTTATTCACCTCTGTGTAAGCTTCCTGTGTCTTGGCTTTATTACTTCTTGTTTTGCTTTTATTTATGTCTGCTTTCTTGTTCTTTCTTTCTTTAATTTTATCCAGGGTCTCTGCTGTCATCCATGCCTTATTCTGGCGTTCTCTTTTCCCCAGTGTTTCTTCGCATGTCTCTTTCCATATATTTTTTACCTGTTTCCAATGATCTTCTATATTTATAGTATTTTCTAGTTGTAGGAGGACTTGGTATTTGTTTGATATTGTGACTGCGAATTTATCTTTAATTCCTTGTTCTTTAAGAAACCCTACATTGAAATACGTTCTGCCCTTATTCGTTGTAGTATACCTTTTTAATTTAATTTTAAGTTTGGCTAACAGAAGATGATGATCAGAAGCTATATCTGCCCCTCTATATACTTTTACATCCTGTAAGGATGACTTAAACTTATTATTAATACATATGTGATCAATTTGATTTTCCGTTCTATGATCTGGTGACACCCATGTAGCTTTGTGTATTCTTTTATGTTGGAATATTGTTCCTCCTAGGCTCATTTGATTAAGGGCGCAGAAATTCACAAATATCTCTCCATTCTCGTTTATATCTCCAAGTCCATGTTTTCCCATAATCTCTTCAAAGCCTCTGTTGTCTGATCCTACCTTAGCATTTAGGTCTCCCATCAAGATTATAATATCCTTGGCTCGTCTTGCATCCATCTGGCATTGTAGCTGTTTATAAAAATCATCTTTAACTGAGTCATCTTTATCGTTGGTTGGTGCATAGCATTGTATAATGTGTAATTTTATTTTGTTTTTGGTTGTTCTAAATGTTGCTCTCACCAGTCTTGGTCCCACTGCCTCCCATTCTATTAGTGTCTTCTGTGCATTCTTTGATAGCATTATAGCTACCCCTTCGCTATGTTGTGCTCCTGGTTCCTGGTGTCCTGATGATAAAATCATCTCCCCTGTATTCAATTTTATTCTCTCCGCTCCCAGCCATCTTGTTTCACACATTCCCAGAATATCTATCTTGTAGTTGTTCATTTCTGCTGCCACTTGTGCCGCTTTTCCCTGTTCGTTAAGGGTACGAACATTCCAGGTGCCAATTCTGGATGATTTCCTGGTAGACAAAGGGTGAGTCGGCAACCCGGACTCCTTATGGCTTTCTCCGGATTGCGTCATACATCTCTTAGACAGAGAGCCCTTCTCTTTCCTGGTTGACGGATTTACTTTATCTTTCTTTGACTTGTTCATGTTTGTGAAGTTTTTTCGGCTTATTTTTTTACAGTATGGGATAGCCAGTCCCATGCCTAACCCTCCTTTCTCGCCTCTTACGAACATGCCTGGTAGGGTACAGCGCCGCTATTCTTTACTTCCCTTTCGGGCCCCGGCAGCGCACGGGCGAAATAAGACGTCAAGATACTCTTCTAAAAATGTAAAGACAATCTTCCTTAAGACGTCAAGACACTCTTCTAAAAATTTCAATACAATCTTCCTTAAGACGTCAAGACACTCTTCTAAAAACGCCAAGACACTCTTCCTTAAGACGTCAAGACACTCTTCTAAAAACGCCAAGACAATCTTCCTTAAGACGTCAAGACACTCTTCTAAAAACGCCAAGACAATCTTCCTTAAGACGTCAAGACACTCTTCTAAAAATTTCAATACAATCTTCCTTAAGACGTCAAGACACTCTTCTAAAAACGCCAAGACAATCTTCCTTAAGACGTCAAGATACTCTTCTAAAAACGCCAAGACAATCTTCCTTAAGACGTCAAGACACTCTTCTAAAAATTTCAATACAATCTTCCTTAAGACGTCAAGACACTCTTCTAAAAACGCCAAGACAATCGTCCTTAAGACGTCAAGACACTCTTCTAAAAATGTCAAGACAATCTTCCTTAAGACGTCAAGACACTCTTTTAAAATTTCAATACAATCTTCCTTAAGACGTCAAGACACTCTTCTAAAAACGCCAAGACAATCTTCCTTAAGACGTCAAGACACTCTTCTAAAAATGTCAAGACAATCTTCCTTAAGACGTCAAGACACTCTTCTAAAAATTTCAATACAATCTTCCTTAAGACGTCAAGACACTCTTCTAAAAACGCCAAGACAATCTTCATTAAGACGTCAAGACACTCTTCTAAAAATGTCAATACAATCTTCCTTAAGACGTCAAGACACTCTTCTAAAAACGCCAAGACAATCTTCCTTAAGACGTCAAGACACTCTTCTAAAAATTTCAATACAATCTTCCTTAAGACGTCAAGACACTCTTCTAAAAACGCCAAGACAATCTTCCTTAAGACGTCAAGACACTCTTCTAAAAATGTCAAGACAATCTTCCTTAAGACGTCAAGACACTCTTCTAAAAATGTCAAGACAATCTTTCTTAAGGCTTAAAGACAATCTTCTTTAAGCTGTCACGATAAGCTCTTTAAAAACGTCAAGATAACCTACTTAAAACCTCTATGATAGCTTTCTTAAAGACGTAAAGACAATCTTCTAACAGAAGTCTAGACGAACGTAAAGAGAATTTTCTTTTCCACGTCTGAACAATCTTCTTAAAAACTCGAATACAATATTCTTTTTTAGGTCAAGACAATCTTCTTAAAGACGTCTAGACAATCTTCATAAAACGCAAGTGGAAGTTTTCTTAAAGACGTCAAGAAAATATTCTAAAAGACGCCAAAACAATCTTCTTAAAACATATGTGAAGGTTTTCTTAAAGACGTCAAGAAAATATTCTAAAAGACGCCAAAACAATCTTCTTAAATCATATATAACGCAACCGACGAAAACATATGTGGAAGTTTTCCTAAAGACGTCAAGAATATATATTCTAAAAGACGCCAAAACAATCTTCATCTTCTTTAAAACGTCAAGACAATCATTCTAAAAACGTCAAAACAATCTTCTCAGCAACAACAACAAGAACAACAAACCCGACAATCTTTTCTAAGTTGCTCACGACAATCTTCATCAAGATCTTTAAGAAAATCGTCTCTAAGACTTCTATGACAATCTTCTCTAAAACGTCTATGTCAATCATTTTTAACATTACTACGACAAACGTCATTCAGACGTCAAAAAAATCTTCATTAAAAAAAAAAAAAATCTATTAAAACTTGTTTCAGAATTCAATCGCACTTTTATTTTGGACATAAATGGCAAATGTTATTTCATAATTCAATAATAGTGTCCTAGTATAACACACATAAATTACTACACATAAATTGTTTCAATTCTGAGAATAAAGTCCCCTTAAGTAACATTGCAGTTTATTCGGTGAATTTTTAATCTATAATTATTATAGAGAATAGAGAAACAAAGCGAAAGTAAAATCATAAACCTAAACCCAAACCTTAACCTGAACCCTATTCCCAAAACCTAAACCCAAACCCTAAACCCGAACCATAAAGCCCAAACCCTAAATTCTAACATAAAAAAAACCTAACATAATTTGTAGTATTTCAGAACCCCTAATTTTTCTTTTTGCGACTCAAACTAAGGGGAGATCACTCGTTTGGTTGAAACTATATATGTGTTTAAACTAGGAAATTACCATACAATAACTCTATTTTAAATATATTAGTGAATCTTATTTCATATTTCTATAACACTCTTATTTGAGACTAGTATCATAGAAATTACCTTATAAAAACTCTAATTTAAACATGAGTCAATCTTATTTCATATTTCTATAACAATCCTAATTGAGACTATTTTGACCTTCTTTATTTCAGCATTTTTTTCTTTCACAAATAAAGTCTGTATTTTTCTTTCCCGCGAACATATTCCTCTACATAAATAAACAATTCAATAGAGGAATTCTCAGTAGTGTATTTCTAAACTTCTCTTTCTGATGACTCCATTTCCACTCCTCCCAGTGACGTGTGGTTTGAGTGGGCCAAGAAGCCAATCTATTGCCCCGCCTGGAGAGCTCTTCTGGAACGCTCTTCACGTTTCTTCGGTAGTTACGACTTGAGAGAGTGGGAGAAACTTCATAGAAATGGCTTCCAAACGCGATTGTTGTGTGGCAAATAGAATCATGCTGGGACTGTGTGAGAAGGGAACCTCCCTTGGGAACCTCACGGACGGAATTTGTTACGATGTTTGTAATTAGATAGACATACAGAGAGATTTCAGATCTCAGAGATGTAACAACATAGGTAGATCGCATATTGATGGATTTATTACAATGTTTGTAATTAGATAGACATACAGACAGATTTCAGATCTGAGAGATGTAAACATAGAGAGATAGATCGCACATTGATGGATTTGTTACGATGTGTTTGTAATTAGATAGACATACAGACAGATTTCAGATCTAAGATATGTAAATATAGAGAGATAGATCACACATTGATGGATTTGTTACAATGTTTGTAATTATATAGACATACAGAGAGATTTCAGATCTCAGAGATGTAACACCAGAGATAGATCGCATATTGATGGATTTGTTACAATGTTTGTAATTAGAAAGACATACCCTTGAGATTTCAGATCTCAGAGATGTAACAACAGAGATAGATCGCATATTGATGTATTTATTACAATGTTTGTAATTAGATAGACATACAGACAGATTTCAGATCTGAGAGATGTAAACATAGAGAGATAGATCGCACTTTGATGGATTTGTTACGATGTGTTTGTAATTAGATAGACATACAGACAGATTTCAGATCTAAGATATGTAAATATAGAGAGATAGATCACACATTGATGGATTTTTACCGTGTTTATAATTTGACATAAAGACAGAAATTGGGGAACATGAAATCGTAACAAACTATGAATATCTGGGACCTGTAGTAACTAACAACTGAGATTGCCAGACAGAGATCAAATATTAACAATAACAACACAAACATTAAATGCCATGAAGAACACGTGGCACAATACCAGCAAAACAGTAAACTCAAAATTACTAAAGATTTGTATCTTCCCCATAGCCTTCAATTTGACCTTCTTTCACTGAAAAGTGTTCCTTTTTGCAGTTTCCTCATATTCCAAGTTCGGCTTGTTGCAGGAGCTACTGAGTTAAGTGCTCTGTGCACACCGTGAGCTGTGTGTCTCATCCGTTTTGATCCTGTTTCGATATCTCGCTTGTTTACGATGAATGATGATATCGTATGACAGGGAACAGTTGGCTGTGTTCACTTTCTGCGCGGTTTTGCCTTATGTCTTTTGGCGTGTGCTGAGACTGCTACGATGGGGACTACAGTTACATTTCTTTGTTTGGGAGATGTATTAGTAATTCGGATGATTCCACTGGCACGGGCGGTTGAGCAATTATGGATTTTAATTCGTTTTCAGTGATACCGAGGCCTTCCATAACCAATAACCAATCTTCCCCATAGCAACATTTGGTTGTGAATCATGGACAATCTCTCAAACAACAAGGAAGAAAATCGATTTATTCACAAAATATTGTTACATGAAAATCCTTTAAGTATATTGGATACTGAAAAAGAAAGTAATAAAGACAATGAAAGTAATGAAGACATTAAAAGATTGATACATTTAAAAGAACTGATTTATAAACACCATTCTACAGAGGAAATTAAAATACTTTGGCTACGCCTACAGAAAGTGCGGGCTTTAAAGAACATAATAATAGAAGGCTTGGATCCTGGGCGAAATATCAGGGGCAGACCTTACTGCAAAATATAATGTGATTGACACTGTAACATGCAGTCAGATCTCACATGTCATGGGCGACACCCTTACATGCATACATTATGATATTTGGTAGAAACATTGCATTTCTAAACCGTGGGGAAAACGATTATCAACGCCATTTTTAAACACGTAGTTAATACACGAAATTAACGATATTTTAGACTAATGATGACAGCGGATTGTGAAATGTTAATAATAGCGGAAAAGTGCAGATGTGGAAATGTTTTATAAGCTGCAGTATATATATTTATATATATACACACACAATTCTAGAAGTCTCTGACCATTTTCATTCATTTTGCCAATACCGTGATGACCTAGGCATGATGGCCATGAACTGTGGTCAGATCCAATGCGTGCATTTAGATCGCCCAGTACGTAGAGTTGTTCTGCTTTGGGGATTGAATCCTAGGTAACTTGGAGCATCTCGTAAAATTGATCTTTGTCTGCTGTGGTTGCTGCCATTGTTGGTGCATAGGCGCTAATGATGTTAATTGGTCCAGCTTTTGAGTGGATTTTTAGTGTTATTATGCATTCTGATGTACCATTTAGAGTGTTTATAGAATGTATGAGCTTATTATGCGTTCTGATGTACCATTTGGAGTGTTTATAGAATGTATGAGCTTATTATGCATAGGATTGGCAAATTCAGCCACGAGAAAAGATGTTCAGTAAAGCAGCACCCAGTATGAGACACTAAAGCTTTACCAACTACTGACTTATTATAATTTCTTGTTACCAACCGTCTGCCAAGACGCCAAAGGCCATACATACATACACACACACACACACACACACACACACACACACACACACACGCACATATGAGCTGAAACAAGACAGGTGTAGAAAACAGTGAATTAATTATTCTATCTATCTATTGTCCTTTCGAGCCGAAGACGGCACATAGGGCAGAACCACAATCTCAAAAACAGAAACCTTGCGTGCCAAAATGGAACTGTTTCCATAGCAATACTTTTACAATGACAGCTTGTCAAGCCATCGATCAATCTCCTTAGTCGCCTCTTACGACATGCCTGGAAGATCACATTGTCACTATTCTTTACTCATAATGAGGCCCCGGTAACACACGGGAAAATTAATGATTAGGAAACATGAAAATGGTGAAGCCGTGGTTTGGTAGCGCTGTGGTTTGTGAACTGTTCTATTGAGACCCGAATGCTTCTAGGTTCATTTGGCCTAAATGCGTATCGGTGAGGGAGGGGGGGGGAGCTGATTGGTCTCAAGGGAGACAGAAATGTGAGTTCAAATCCAGGCTGAACGTTTTGGGATGTTTGTTTATGATTTCGCTCTGCGGTAACCACCCCTGGTCTCAGCAGCGAGGCCGGGGCATGAAATGTCAATTACTCACGGACGGGAAAAATATGAGTACCTCACGAAGAAGGGGTTATCTGCCTGTGCGGCGAGTGCACACAGCTGCCAGGGAAAAACGTATTAACACGCAAAAATATCAGTTCCTAGTCTCCAGGGACTTCCACATGGGTGAAAGCTGACGAACACCGAATATGTTTTTGGGGGGAGAGAAGACTGTGTGGCTTTACGCTGATCACGTTGCCCAAAAAGGTAAAACAATTGTACAGATACTGCCAACATATTGTATCTAGACAACGCTCTAGGAGCCGCGACAGGATTTTGTGTTTACTTTCTAGTCATAACGATAACCCACAGGACGTGACTGGCTGTCATGTCCTGTAGAAACGTGAATTCTTCACAAACAAATGGACGAGTCAAAGAAAGAGAAAAAAAGTAAATCCGCCAACCAGAAATAACGATTTTTTGTTTAAAAGATGCTTTCCAAGAAGAGGATATAAAGTATAAAAAAAGTAAAGTATCCCCGTCACGCCAAGTGACGTATAGGGAATATGGTGTTAGTAACCATACATTTTAAAGACCTTCGGCACATATTTTGTGGGGTAATGTGGTCGTTATTACGTCCGTGCCGCTTTACTTTCCCTGAAAAAAATCAGGTACCCATTAAAGGCTGGGTGAACGGAAACCATCGGTTGGAATCGAACCCTACCTCTTGTCCTTTGTAGTCCATTTCACTAACCACTGAGCTATCGCGGCTCCCTCTGAGATAAAGAGTAACGTCAAAATAGAATTAGACAGGCGAAAGCAAAGACGAAGAGGATAGTGAAGACATGGAACGATGATTTTCAGACATTGTCAAGAAAGAGAATGGATTGGAATGTGTTTATTGAAGGCCTATACTCCACAAACTGGACTACAAAGGACAAGAGGTTGGGTTCGATCCTGACCGACGGCTGCCAGGCTCACCCAGCCTTAAATGGGTACCGGATTGTTTTATGGAAAAGTAAAGCGGCATGGGCGTAATACCGACCACATTACGCCAAAAATCATGTGCTGAAGGTCCATAAAAATGATGGTTACTGACACCATATTCCCTATATGCCACTTGGCGTGACCGGGAGCTTTTTATTTTATTCTCCACAGGGAGCTGAAAGGAAGAAGAAGAATGAGGACGGTAACCATCATGCATCAAACAAACGGGTCACAAGACTCTTAGTTTCAAGGATGGCAGAAGAGGAGAAGTAACGTCTCTTTCTTTTTTATTGCCCTCGTTGGTACAATGTTATCATGTTCTGACCTTCTCTACATACAAGCAATCAAGTTAGAATGCTACTTTCTAAGCGCTGTCAATGATCTGCGGACTGGCTTCATTCAAAACATCTTTATAATTGTTGGCCGTATTCTCAACATTCTTGTATAAAAAAGTAAAGTAAAGAGCCCCGTCACGCTAAGTGGCGTATAGGGAATATGGTGTTAGTGGCCATAGACTTTACAGACCCTCGGCACATGAGTTTTGGGGTAATGTGGTTGGTATTACGTCCGTGCCGCTTTACTTTCCCAGAAAAAAAATCCGGTACCAGTTTTAGGTTGAGTGAACCCGGAAGCCGTCAGTTGGGATCGAACCCTACCTCTTGTCCTTTCTAGTCCAGTTCACCAAAACATTCTTGTATACAATCATATTTCTAATGCCTAAATTGTTATTACCGCCAGGTAGACGAGGCAGAGGTAGACCGTTTAAAGTAGGCTGATAACATCAATCTATGAGGAAAGTTTGGAGAATTGGGTGGAAGGAAAATAAGACAAACAAGGAAGTTGTTGAACTGAATCAGCTGAAAAGGAAAACAAAGAACTACTTAACACAATTCTAAAAAGAGAACTGAAATTGTTGTGACATGTGAAGAGACACAATACCCTTCCAAAAGTCTAAATGGAAGGGAAGGTAGAAGGTAGACGAGGCAGAGCCAGGTCATGACTAAAGAGGATAGATAACATCAACAGATAAAAAATGAATATTATTATGAAGGGAAACTTCCGTGGCGATAGATAACATCAACAGATAAAAAATGAATATTATTATGAAGGGAAACTTCCGTGGCGATAGATAACATCAAAAGATAAAAAATGAATATTATTATGAAGGGAAACTTCCGTGGCGATAGATCAGGAAATCATTTCAGGGGAAGAGCTATGTTTACAACACTCGGAAAATAATCAAATAATCAACACAGAAAAAACAAACAAAGAACGATAAATGGTCCGAAGTATGATCGAACCCGTACTCCTCCCCTCGACGCCTTGTCACGAGAAACCAAACGCTGGAGCACACGGCCAAGTCAGCTATCTAAATAGAATAGCTATCAATGGTTTCGCCCTATAACTGTTTGTCTGCAACGCAAGTATTCAGCCCTACCCTATCCAGGATATATTCGTCTTAATAAGAAAATACAGATACACAATTTATTCCCGAGTTTTAGTTCGCAACCCTATGCTATAGTCATGAGTACAACTGCGTGAAAGACATCGTCAATGACAGCTACTTTTTAAGATAGCTGAATTGGCCGTGTGCTCCAGCGTTTGGTTTATGGTGGCAAGACGCTGTACCAAGGAGAACGGGTCCTGCTTCGGATCATATATTGTTCTTTGTTTTTTTTTTAAATGTTGTTGATTATTTGTGATTGTATGTGCTGTAAACATACCTCCTCCTCTGAAATGATTCTCTAACATAAAAAGGTGGACAGGTGAACCTATGACAACGAGCACCATCAAGACAAGAGACAGTGACAAATGACGCTCTGTGGTTGCTATCCTTCCATGCGAATACAACACCAAGTGAAATAAACATATATTCTTACTTGTACATTAATTTATATAACACATATTCTTATATCATGACAAATATATATATAACATTATATAACTCTTGAGCCGTGATAGCTCAGTGGTTAGTCAACTGGACTACAAAGGGCAAGAGGTAGGGTTCGATCCCAACCGACGGCTTCCGGTTCATCCAGCCTTTAATGGGTACCGGATTTTTTTTCTGGGAAAGTAAAGCGGCACGGGCGTAATACCGACCACATTACCCCAAAAATCATGTGCTGAAGGTCTGTAAAATGTATGGTCACTAACACCATATTTCCCTATACACCACTTGCCGTGACGGGGGCTCTTTACTATTACATAACGCTTGTATTATTTCCACTATGACGTGGCTACCTTATCTGCAAGTTTCTTTCTCTTTACTCCTTGCTTGTAACTGCTCAAATAGAGGAAATAGTACAAGTGAATTTAAATACCACAAGAAAATTAGATGCTTTATTTATTTCAGTGAGGACTGAATCTCTCTTACTGGATAGCACTCATGTCATTACTCCATTACTCCATGACTCCATTACTCCATGACTCCATGACTCCATCTGCTGGTCTCGTCCAGCGGTTCCCGCTCTCAAGAGACGAACAAATGGGAGATCAATGTGTTCTTTGCCACAGAGATCAGCGCTTGAGACTTCAGAAACCTCATTTAATTAACTAGTCCTCTACAAAGTTACAAGCGATTACAGCACTCTCCACCACCAATTATGTACTTCTTTTCTGCGTCCGTCCATCTATCTTTTTTTTGTTCATGGATGTGATCTTGATTTTTTTCCCACATGATTCTCTTTCTTATCCTTGTTTATTACCTCCTTGGGGAATAATAATGGTGATCTATTTGACACAAAAATGCCATCAATGTCTGTGTGTAAATTTGTTTTAGTGTTATAGTATAGTTTTGAGCGCAGACTCTCTGAAGTATATTTCACAACACAACCCTAAGCTTCAATGTGAAACGTAATAAGTATCATTAACGTGTTGTGACATCTGGGAAGAATATTTTAGTGTCAATTTGGTCCCCAAGACATTGAAACATTTTTGAGTGATGTAGTCAGCATCACCCCAGGCCGCCTTAGTTCTCTCCTGAGAAAATGTCTAGTACTTATTGTAAGAGTGAAATTGTGTCGATCAAGGAAAAAAAATGTTTACCACATTTGAGATTTGAACTCGAACTAGTTGGTCAGCAGTAGCTACCACAACAATGCTTCTACAATGTTGAATGAAGCTTTTAATGTTAGTCCTTAGGCGGTACTTTTACAATTGTGAAAGATAAATGAAAGACTTCAGTAATACTTTCCTACACTACCTCTTACTATGATAGATAATGGTGAAGTGCAGAACGGTTGCTGCGTTCTAAAGAGTGAGTGAGCCACAGAACAAGTCTTCGTTTTTTAAAGCGAATCACTAAAAGTCTTACAGAACAAGTCTTGGTTTATTGAAGTGAATCACTGAAAGTCTTACAGAACAAGTCTTGGTTTATTGAAGTGAATCACTGAAAGTCTTACAGAACAAGTCTTGGATAACTGAAGTGAATCACTGAAAGTCTTACAGAACAAGTCTTGGATAACCGAAGTGAATCACTGAAAGTCTTACAGAACAAGTCTTGGTTTATTGAAGTGAATCATTGAAAGTCTTACAGAACAAGTCTTGGTTTATTGAAGTGAATCATTGAAAGTAGAGCAAGTATTGGTTTACTGATGTGAATCCTGAAAAGTCTGATAAAACAAGTCATGATATATCGAAGTGAATCACGGAAAGTCTGATAAAACAAGTCATGATATATCGAAGTGAATCACGGAAAGTCTTATAGAACAAGTCTTGATATATCGAAGTGAATCACGGAAAGTCTTATAGAACAAATCTTGATATATCGAAGTGAATCACGGAAAGTCTGATAAAACAAGTCATGATATATCGAAGTGAATCACGGAAAGTCTTATAGAACAAGTCTTGATATATCGAAGTGAATCACGGAAAGGCTTATAGAACATATCTTGATGCATTAAAATTAACCCGGGGAAATCTTACAGAGCCAGTCTTGACACATCGAAGTAAATACAGGAAAATATAGAACAAGTCTTGATGTAATGAATTCTAGAAAGTTTTACAGAACAATTCTTGCCACATCAAAGTGAATACAGGAAAATATAGAACAAGTCTTGATGTAATGAATTCTAGAAAGTCTTACAGAACAAATCTTGACACATCAAAGTGAATACAGGAAAATATAGAACAAGTCTTGATGTAATGAATTCTAGAAAATCTTACAGAACAAATCTTGACACATCAAAGTGAATACAGGAAAATATAGAACAAGTCTTGATGTAATGAATTCTAGAAAGTCTTACAGAACAAATCTTGACACATCGGAGTTAATCACGGAAAGTTTTATAAATCAAGTTTTGGTTTATCGAAGTGAATGCAGGAAAGTCTTAAAAACAAGTTTGGTATATATCGAAGTGAATCTCGGAATGTCTTATAGAATGTTTTCAGATATTAAAGTGAATCTTGAAAAGTTTTACAGAACAAGTTTTTATATTCCGAAGTGAACCTGGAAAGTTTTATAGAACAACTCTTCATATATCGAAGTGAATCTGAAAAGGCTTATATAGCAAGTTTTGAATTATGGAAGTGAACCTCGGAAGTCTTTTAGAACAAGTCAAGTGAAATGAATCCAGGAAAGTCGTACAATGGACAAGAAAGTATCTGACGACCACTAAAAGTCGTCTTCATGGTAGAACTGTGAGCATGCGAGTAAATATGTATGTGAGTAAATCTTCCTCTTCTTCTTTTCTTCCTCATCTGCCTTTCAGCGTCGAGGGGAGATATAATTTGCGGTCTTTTGCTCTTCTGTTCGCCTCTGCTGCTGTTATGTTTCCTAGTGCTTCTAATATTCCATCGATCCATCTTTTTCGTGGTCGACCCTTGGGTCTGTTGTTCTCACAACGTTTGTTGAAGGCTCGTTGTGTTGTGTTTTTTTCTTTCTGCCTTGTCACGTGGCCGAACCATTTTATCTGTTGTTTCCTTATATATTCTATGGCTGGGGCTATTCCTAGCTTTTTTCTCAGTTCTTCATTTCTGATCTTATCTCTCAGACTGTTTCCTGTCATTCTTCTAACACATTTCATCTCTGTAGAGGTTATTTTTTTTTATTGTTCTTGCATCTAGAGTCCAGGTCTGGCATTGGTAGCACAACGTTGGAATGAAGATTGTATTGTATAGTGCTCGTTTTGCCTCCAGAGTTATTTCCTTGTTGGACAATAGTGGTGATAACTGTCCGATGATTTTACAAGCTTTGTTGCATCTTGATTCTACCTCTGCTGTTTGGGAATTGTCGTTTGTCATTAGACTTCCTAGGTATTTGAATTCCTCTACTTGTTTTAGTTGTCTGCCTTCTATAGTTATGTTGATGTTCTGTTTATTTTTGGCGACATTCATGACTTCTGTTTTGTTGATGTTGATTTTCATGTTGTATTTTGTTCCTAAGATGTTGAGTTTGTTTAAGTGTTCTTGTAGGTCTTCTATTGTTTCATGTATTAGTGCCTGGTCGTCTGCAAATAGAAGCTCGTTGATCTCCTCTGTCTCTGATGGGTTGGCTAGCTTGCATATATGGTCCATGTATGTAATAAACAGTAGGGGGGGGGATAGTACGCACCCCTGTCTTACACCTGATCTAACTTCGAAGTGGTTTGTGTAGCCTGCTGCTGTTCTGACCCTGCAGCTGCTGTTGACGTAGAGACTTTTAATAAGGTTGGTTAGATGTTGGCTTACTCCGTATGTTGTTAGTATCTCCCACAGTTGTTCTCTGTTTACTCTGTCGAATGCTTTTTCCTGGTCAATGAAGGCTATGTATAAGTTTTGGTTGTGTTCTGTCGTTTTGTGAGTAAATAAATAAAGGAACGAATGTGTTGTTAAAGAAGTCAAAGTAAAGGAGCGATAATTTCCAGCATCGGATGAAAATAGTCACCATTATTTGGTCACGTAATAAGAAGGGTTCATATTGTGACAAATGAAAAATTGGAAATAATTTAGTGAAAAGAGAATGTGGAAAACAGAGAGAGAGAGAAGAGAGAGAGAAAGTGGAAAACAGAGAGAGAGAGAGAGAGAGCGAGAGAGCGGCACGAGTGTTTTCTGTTATTTCGAAGTAATATTTGAGTTATAATCTTATATACACGTTGTTAGATGTGTGAGTGAAGATGTCCTAAAGAAACTATATTTCCCTCAATCTTGAGACTGATATTTTACTGGAGTGGTTCACAACTGAGACGGTAGACAAAATATGAATATTCTAGAATTGTTCATTTTTATGCTGTTCATATTATAGTCCAAAAATGTTTATGAGAAGAAATATTTCAAAATTTGACAAATTGAACCCTTTCTGATGTAAAATAACAATAATGTAAGCACAAATATAAAAAAAAAATTAACGTATGTCGTCTTCTATGATCATTGTTAAAGTTCTGTAACAGAATTATACTCAAGTCGAAAATTGAGAACATTTTCAAAGACTTCTAAAATATCTTCAACAAACAGCTGTGGATGACGGATAATAAACAGTTGAAGATATAATATATATAGACGAAGAATATATAAAGACGAAGAATATATAAAGACGAAGAATATATAAAGACGAAGAATATATAAAGACGAAGAACATATAAAGAAACAAAGGATAAAATGGTTTGGCCACGTGACAAGGGCAGAAAGATCAAAACACAACACAACGAGCCTTCAGCAAATATTGTGAGAATACCTGACCCAATGGTCGACCACTAAGAAAATGGATGGATGGAATATTAGAAGGACTAGGAAACATAACAGCAGCAGAGGCGAACAGAAGAGCAAAAGACAGCAAATTATATCTCCCCTCGACGCTGAAAGGCAAATGAGGAAGGAAAGAGGAAGAAGAATAGATAATTTAATTAGGAAATGAACCGCAGAAGTGATAAGGGGCTACAGAGAGAGGAAGTTGAGGAGAGACATGATCGTCTACGCCTGAAGCACAGGTGATGAACGCGTTACATTCAGTTGTTACTAGAGTCCGGTTGTAAGAAAATGTCTTAAGCCCGATGCGGACCCGGAACAATCCAGTACAGTGGAAACATCAAATAGTTGAGGCTGGAATCTCGCGAGTGTCTCCAGCTTGTCACAGTTGCTTGACTGCTACTAAAGTGTTGGTCTTAGTATCTCCATGTCAAAGAAACATAAATAAATTAGTTCATTCTTGTACCACATCTTTCTATAGTAGTTCTTTCTTGTACCACATCTTTCTATAGTATTTCTTTCTTGTACCACATCTTTCTATAGTATTTCTTTCTTGTACCACATCTTTCTATAGTATTTCTTTCTTGTACCACATCTTTCTATAGTATTTCTTTCTTGTACCACATCTTTCTATAGTACTTCTTTCTTGTACCACATCTTTCTATGGTAGTTCTTTCTTGTACCACATCTTTCTATAGTATTTCTTTCTTGTACCACATCTTTCTATAGTACTTCTTTCTTGTACCACATCTTTCTATGGTAGTTCTTTCTTGTACCACATCTTTCTATAGTACTTCTTTCTTGTACCACATCTTTCTATAGTACTTCTTTCTTGTACCACATCTTTCTATGGTAGTTCTTTCTTGTACCACATCTTTCTATAGTAGTTCTTTCTTGTACCACATCTTTCTATAGTAGTTCTTTCTTGTACCACATCTTTCTATGGTAGTTCTTTCTTGTACCACATCTTTCTATAGTACTTCTTTCTTGTACCACATCTTTCTACAGTAGTTCTTTCTTGTACCACATCTTTCTATAGTAGTTCTTTCTTGTACCACATCTTTCTATAGTAGTTCTTTCTTGTACCACATCTTTCTATAGTAGTTCTTTCTTGTACCACATCTTTCTATAGTAGTTCTTTCTTGTACCACATCTTTCTATGGTAGTTCTTTCTTGTACCACATCTTTCTATAGTAGTTCTTTCTTGTACCACATCTTTCTATAGTAGTTCTTTCTTGTGCCACATCTTTCTATTGTAGTTCTTTCTTGTACCACATCTTTCTATAGTAGTTCTTTCTTGTACCACATCTTTCTACAGTAGTTCTTTCTTGTACCACATCTTTCTATAGTAGTTCTTTCTTGTACCACATCTTTCTATAGTAGTTCTTTCTTGTACCACATCTTTCTACAGTAGTTCTTTCTTGTACCACATCTTTCTATAGTAGTTCTTTCTTGTACCACATCTTTCTATAGTAGTTCTTTCTTGTACCACATCTTTCTACAGTAGTTCTTTCTTGTACCACATCTTTCTATAGTAGTTCTTTCTTGTACCACATCTTTCTATAGTAGTTCTTTCTTGTACCACATCTTTCTATAGTAGTTCTTTCTTGTGCCACATCTTCCTATGGTAGTTCCTTGTTGTGCCACATCTTTCTATAGTAGTTCTTTCTTGTACCACATCTTTCTACAGTAGTTCTTTCTTGTACCACATCTTTCTATAGTAGTTCTTTCTTGTACCACATCTTTCTATAGTAGTTCTTTCTTGTACCACATCTTTCTATAGTATTTCTTTCTTGTACCACATCTTTCTATAGTAGTTCTTTCTTGTAGCACATCTTTCTATAGTATTTCTTTCTTGTACCACATCTTTCTATAGTAGTTCTTTCTTGTACCACATCTTTCTATAGTAGTTCTTTCTTGTACCACATCTTTCTATAGTAGTTCTTTCTTGTGCCACATCTTCCTATGGTAGTTCCTTGTTGTGCCACATCTTTCTATAGTACTTCTTTCTTGTACCACATCTTTCTACAGTAGTTCTTTCTTGTACCACATCTTTCTATAGTAGTTCTTTCTTGTACCACATCTTTCTATAGTAGTTCTTTCTTGTACCACATCTTTCTACAGTAGTTCTTTCTTGTACCACATCTTTCTATAGTAGTTCTTTCTTGTACCACATCTTTCTATAGTAGTTCTTTCTTGTACCACATCTTTCTATAGTAGTTCTTTCTTGTACCACATCTTTCTATAGTAGTTCTTTCTTGTACCACATCTTTCTATAGTAGTTCTTTCTTGTGCCACATCTTCCTATGGTAGTTCCTTGTGGTGCCACATCTTCCTATGGTAGTTCCTTGTTGTGCCACATCTTCCTATTGTAGTTCCTTGTGGTGCCACATCTTCCTATTGTAGTTCCTTGTTGTGCCACATCTTCCAATGTGTCAAGATCACTATTGAATGTCTTTAGTGTGGTATTGGGATAGGGGCAGACCAAGAAAACGGTGCTTTGAAGATATCAAGGAGATCTTGAACAACAGAAAAAAATTGCAGATCTGGCTAGAGACAGAGATTCTTTCAGACGGACTGTGTTGAATATAACGTTCTGTGGGACATTGGGCTAGAGACAGATTCTTTCAGATGGATTATGTTGAATATAACGTTCTGTAGGACATTTGGCTAGAGACAGAGATTCTTTCAGACGGACTGTGTTGAATATAACGTTCTGTGGGACATTGGGCTAGAGACAGAGGTTCTTTCAGACGGACTGTGTTGAATATAACGTTCTGTAGGACATTTGGCTAGAGACAGAGACTATTTTCAAATGTGCTAATTTGAATGCAACGTTCTGTAAAGGACATGCTACCTGATGATGGTGACTGAGATTTTGAGTGTTTCTTTCAGCGCTTCTTTAGTTTACAGAGAAATATGGACGGTTACCTCCCCATAGCTCATCATGCAAGATTATTTTTGAGAGTCTGAAGTCTGAGACATTCACTCTACGGCTCGCCCAGTGAGCTCATGTGTGTTCCAGAATAGTATTGAAGATATCGATAATAGCTCTGTAGGGATGATTGTATCTTGGATCTACTGTTACCATATGATATGTATGAGCTTCCAGAGGTAGGATGTGTAGGAGTGAGGTAGAATGTGTGGTAGTGAAGTATAACGTGTGGTAGTGAGATATAACGTGTGGTAGTGAGGCAAAACGTGTAGTAATGAGGTAGAATGTGTGGTAGTGAAGTATAACGTGTAGTAGTGAGGTAGAATGTGTGGTAGTGAAGTATAACGTGTGGTAGTGAGGTAGAATGTGTGGTAGTGAAGTATAACGTGTGGTAGTGAGATATAACGTGTGGTAGTGAGGCAAAACGTGTAGTAATGAGGTAGAATGTGTGGTAGAGAGGTAAAACGTGTAGTAGTGAGTTATAACGTGTGGTAGAGAGGTAAAACGTGTGGTAGTGAAGTAGAATGTGTGGTAGTGAAGTATAACGTGTAGTAGTGAGGTAGAATGTGTGGTAGTGAAGTATAACGTGTGGTAGTGAGGTAGAATGTGCGGTAGTGAAGTATAACGTGTAGTAGTGATATAGAATGTGTTGTAGTGAGGCAAAACGTGTAGTAGTGAGGTAGAATGTGTGGTAGTGAGGAATAACTTGTGGTAGAGCGGTAAAACATGTGGTAGTGAGATAAAACTTGGCACGTATATCTTGGACATGTATGATGTTGAGGTATAACGTGTGGTAGTGAGGTCGAATGTGTGGTAGTGAAGTATAACGTGTGGTAGATAGGTAAAACGTGCTTTAGTGAGGTATAACGTGTGGTAGAGAGGTAAAACGTTTGGTAGTGGGGTATAACGTTTGGTAGAGAGGTTGATTGTGTGGTAGCGAGGTTAAACATGTGGTAGTGATGTAGAATGTGTGGTATGAGGGATGGCGTGTGGTTGAGAGGTAGAAAGTGTGATCGTGAGGTAGAGAGTCTACTAATGAGACAGGTTGTGTGGTAGTGAGGCAGAATGTGTGGAAGAAACGCCCAACTAAAATCCTTCATCATTTCTCCAAGTGTAAACTTATTTCCAGCTATAATTTTTATTGTAAATTTATATCCAACTATAATCTTATGGAAATAATCAATACGCTGGAGAAATTAAACATTAATGGCAAGAATCTGAGAATCATAATAAAAACAAACATGTACTGGCAACAAACAGCGGACATAAGAATTAACACACAAATAAAACAGGACAATTCCAATAGTTAAAATAAGGAGTCATACAAGGTTGTTCTGTCGTCAGATTTGTGTTCACTTTGCGGAGAAAATATTATATCAATCATCATCATCATCAAGTACCAAGTCTGCTGGCGTAGGTGATCATGTCTCTCCACAACTTTTGATCTCGATAGTTATTTATCATTTCTGTTGTTGACCTTCTGCCAACCCATTCTCTTAAGCTGTCTGTTATCTTTTCTCTTTGTTGCCCTCTATCTCTTCGTCCCACGATTGTCCCAGTTGTTACAATATATTCCAGTTGTTCTCTTCTCATTACATGGCCAAAATATGGTGATTGTTTCTTCCTAATATTGGAAATTAGCTCTCTTTTTGCTTTGACCTCTTTCAGAACGTTTTCATTACTCTTCTTAGCTGTCCATGGTATTCTCAACATTCTTCTGTAAAACCACATTTCTACAGACTCCATTGATTTTCTTGTCTGTTGTCCTATTGTCCATGATTCACATCCATATGTTAAGACTGGCTCTACGTAACATTTAAGAACTCTTTTCCTTGTTTCTAATGATCTCAATAATAGATATAAAAAGAATTGAAGAAGTCTACGGTCTTAACATAAATACATTTCGATATGCGGATGAAACAGTCATAATAGCAGAGACAGAGAATGAACTACAAGAAATGATAGACATAATAGTGACAAGAGAGGTCTCAGTCTGAATAGTAAAAAAAAAAAAAAACAGAAGTAATTGTCATATCGGAAAAAAACAATTATCAACATCATGCTGCTTAAATATAAACATGACAAACCTGAAACAAATTTACAACGAGTCAAATACTTGGGCACAATAAAGGCATCAGATAGAAGATGCACTACACAAATAAAACGTAGCATAGCTCAGGCCAAAATAGCATTTCAGAAAATAAAAAAAACGTCTTGTGCAACACCTCTATGTCAACAGAAGTGAGAAAGAGAGTTCATCGATGCTATATAGAACCAATTCTGACGTATGGAAGCGAATCATGGACAGTTGACAAAGAAATGAAAAGACGATTAGAGGACACAGAGATTGAAATTCTCAGAAGAATGTTGAAAGTTCACTGGACAGCTAAAAAGACCAAACAGGAAATTCACAAAGAGGCCAACACACACACGCAAAAAAAAAACCATCAGAATGAAACAAACGACATTTTTCAGGCACATCATGAGAAGAGGAAAGTTGGAATACTTGGTTACAACTGGCAAAATACTGGGAAAGAGAGTTCGCGGACTAAAAAGAGAGAAGCTTCTAGATATCTTGGTATCATGACGTGGAAAACACTCAATAATCAGAAAAGATATCACGTAATGTGGATAGAAAATGTGGAAGAACGTGATCGCATGCGTCAAAAATCATACCACATGATGATAGTTATTACAAGTGCATTGAAAAAATAGTACTAAATAAAACAATTAGTAAGCAAGAACTTCTTCTTCTTCTTCTATCCTTTCTCTGCTGCCGTTGGCGTCGAGGGGAGAAACAATCTGCGATTCTTTGCTCTTCTGTTGGCCTCATCTGGTGTTATTCCTCCTAGTGACTCTAGTATTCCCTTTATCCATCTCTTTCTCGGTCTTCCTCTTAATCTGGCGTTTTCGTAGCGTTTGTTTATGGCTCTTTGAGTCATTGTTAGTTCTTTTTGTCTTGTTATGTGGCCGAACCAATTTATCTGTGGTTTCTTTATGTATTCGATGGCTGGTTCAATTTCGAGTTTCTTCCTCAGGTCAGTGTTTCTATCCCTTAAGCTGTTTCCTGTCATTCTTCTGACACATTTCATTTCAGTGGTCGTTATCTTTCTTATTGTTCTAGAGTCCAGCGTCCAATTCTGGCAAGAACGAAGTAAGCAAGAATTAATGTATTAATTTGAAAAAAAGAAATATGTAATTATATCAAAGACATCACGAAATTACGTGTATATGTTACCTTGAACTCGCTTTGTATTTTCCAATTACTTTAACTTCCATTGTAATGTCTCACCTCCTTCTATTATAACCCCATGTGCCCCTGCCAATCTCTTCCATCAATTCCCTACAATTTGTCCCTCTTAAACCTCTCATCTAATCGCAACTCTATATTCGACAAACAACAGCCTCAGAAATGTCTCCATTTGTAGAGCCTCATAACATGATAACAATTTCCCATGTTCGCCCCTGGGACTGGCTATTGAACGCCCTGAAACCAAGCGCAGAAATTTATCACCAGAATGTATCGTCCACTGAACAATGGCTTTTCTAGCTTCAGCGACGTTGGCACAGACCAAATTTGATGTCTCGGTGGAGATTTTACAAATTTGCAATGTCTCGAAGATCCTTCTAGAACGAAGAATGTTAACCCGAATATTAAATAACGGACCGTGTGCGGGGAATTAAAGTGGCCAATTGTTTGAGTGCAATATGCAAAAAAGAACTACTGGAATCTTCAGGAAATTCCCTATACCAAGAATAATGAAGTAGCAGTAGTGACGTCAGAGGAATGTGTAGATAAGAAGATAAACACGCTTTATGTTTTAAAGATGATGGTGTATAGACGTCAAAAAATAAGTTATGGTAAACAAGATCTGAGGTTCATTGAAATGTCAGATGTAGAGAGAGTTATCCCACTGAGAAGAGGAAAGTTGGAATACTTGGTTACAACTGGCAAAATAAAAGGAAAGAGAGATCGCGGATGACAAAGAGAGAAAATACTGGATAGCTTGGTGTCATGGCATGGAAAACAGTCAACAACAGAACTGATACGATGCACTGTAGATAGAAGAATGTGGAAGGACATGATCACCTACGCCAACCGGTATGGCACATGATGATAATGATACAACAGAAAGTTTCAAATACTGAAAAGTATTTACAAACCGCAATCCCCCGCGCCTTTTTTCCCCTCTTTCAAAAAAGAAAAAAAAAGAAGAAGAAATTACAATTTGAAAGCTGAGCTAATATGGGAATACTAAATAAAAGATGCATGCTGTGTCCCAATTTTGCGTTCCACCTAATAGTGAGGAAAAAGAATCAAGAGTAATTAAGAAAGGAAAGAATCACAGCGCAGAGCCCTTTGGTCATAGAGTAGATGACTATTTGTAATGTTGACGGCCGGAGGTGAAAACAAAGTCAAAGCAAATGTTTGAGAGCTTTGGAATGAAGGAAACCAAACATTGTCCATTTCTAAACCATTCGACATTCCTGAGTCTGCAGAGTTGTGAGCAAAGTAAAAACAGGTAAGGGAATCGGGTGAAAAGAAGATAGTGGGAGGTTTAAACAAGTTGGGCGCCAAGAATCGCTGTCGTCTTGCCAAATCGTTCAGGCTGGGTGAGTGAAAAGTGCAGGGAAGAAATAGCAGCGCGTGATCGATAGAGGAGGTGCTGTGCTAGATTGTGCTTCTGTGATCGGGAGTTTGACACAGTCAATTACACACACAATTAGCGCACACATTAGCATGGCAGTGACCCGATGACACAGTCAATTCATCATCATCAGTTAGTGCCGTCTCCGCATCGAAGGTTGGCTACCATGGAGCGCCATTCCACTCTGTCTCTTGCTTTGATGGTGCAGATTTCCATAGGCTGACTTGTCCATCTTTTGATGTTACTCGTCCATGTTAGACTTGGTCTGCCTCTGCCTCTTTTACCTTGTATTTTCCCTTCTAATATTACTTTTATTAGGCTGTTGTGTCTTTTAACATGACCAACAAATGTCATTTGTCTTGCTCTAATTGTGTTTAGTAGTTCTTTCTTCATTTTTAGTTGTTTTAAAACTTCCTCGTTTGTTTTCTTTTCTGTCCATCCAATTCTACCTATTCTTCTATAAATCCACATTTCAAAGGTCTCAATTTTCTGTTCTGTTTTCTGGTCTAATGTCCATGTCTCTGCACCATACAGGAATATTGAGAAGATGTAACATTTTGCTATTCTTAGTTTTAGCCCTGGTGTTATTTGTTTTGATGTTAGTATATTTTTCATGGCATTGAAATTACTTTTTGCCATTCCTATTCTTTTATTTATTTCAGTTGTACAGTCAATTACACTCAAAATTAGCGCACAAATTAGCATGGCAGTCACCCGATGACACAAGTCCAGTGACCGAAGTATGATCGTAAACAAAGAATGTGACAGTAGTGAAGTGACGCAGCAGTAATCTCAAACTAAATTCAATTGACAACTTGTTGGCAACATTCAAGAAGCTTTTAAAAAAGAATGAACTCAGAGAGGTTGAATATTTGATGAAAGTAACTGACAAATACTGGGGCGGTCCGACTCACAATTATCTACAATCACTTGTGGGATACGGGGGAGGACTGGTTGGTCTTGAGGCTAGACGCCGGCCTCGAGACAGAGAGGTTGTGGGTGCAAATAAAACTAAAAAAAAATGGGATTTTAATTTATGATTTCTCTCTGTGGCAACCACCCCTTATCTCAGCAGCGAGGCCCAGCTTGAAACTTTATTTACTCATGGACTGAAAAAAATGAGTACCTCCGAAGTTATCCGCCTGTGCGGCGAGGGACCCCTGTTTACACGACTGCCAGGAAAAAACGGATTAACACGCAAAATTCAGTTCCCAGTTTCTAGGGACTTAGTCAGAGGTGGCGAAGTCCCTAGCTCGCGAACGCAAAAAAAAAAAAAAAAAACACTTTTCGGAAGTATGCCTCGACTCATCCAGGCTTTCCTTGCGGAGAAGTTAACATAATTGTGTACTGAAGCCACTGTTGGTGGATGGGAGAAATACCAGTTCTTCCTCTTGACATAGAGTTTTCATTGTTCGTTTCAAATGACTGTAAGTAAAGTATAGATTTCTTCTATGCCTTCTTCGGCGTGTGGAAAATATGGTGTAGTGACAATATATGTGCATAGCAACGATACATTTTTGGGTGATTGGTCGGTATTAAGCCAAACGCGTTTACTTCTCAGAAAAATGTGTGGTACCCATTTTTAGAGGCTGGGTGAACCTCGCAGCCTTGTCGGTCCGAAAAAAAAATCCTCTACCACTCTGGGGATTGGACCCGAACCATTCAGATCAGATTACGAGCGCACTAACCACTCAGCCACCGAGGCTTCTTCTATGACTGTGCGGCGTTGCTAAAACATGACTGGCTTTTATGTGCTGTACAAACTGGTAAAGAAAAGAGAATTGATTAAATAAAAACTGAAAATCACCCCATGTTGCGTGCAAGAAATACAGTGCTGATGCCCACAATTGTCCATGATCAACAGCAGTTGCAGCATATGAGCGGGTCATGTTCAATATTGCATGGAAATTAGTCCTGCCATTCTAGATATTTTCTTCAACTCATTCTAAGAGAATTAATTATTGATTCAGATATTGGGATATTTCGAATAAAAATTATTAAACCAAATTCCCAAGCAGCGTGTGAGAATTACAGTGAATTATTGAAGCCGTCACTGGGATATTATATTGCCCATTGTTTAAATCAGCCTCCACAATATTTCACACAACCACAATGGCAAAATTACAGAAGTAATTGTAGTAATAAAGGAAAAGACATCACCGCAATGCACAATAAAGATAAGTGGAACAGTATTAAAACAGGTACATGAATTAAATATCTGAGAAAATTGTTAACATCTGATGGTAGATGTACAACAGAGGTGAGATGCAGAATGGCTCAGGCAAAAGCAGCTATCCAAAAAATGAGGAAAATATTGTGCAATCCATTTTTGACAATGGAAAACAGGAAAGAATGTTCTTAAATGTTATGTGGACCCAGTGTTAACATATGGATGTGAATCATGGACGTTAGGACAACCGACAAGAAAATCACTTGAAGCTGTAGAAATGTGGTTTTTACAGAAGATTATTGAGAATACCATGGACAGCTAAGAAGCGTAATGAAAACGTTCTGAAGGAGGCCAAAGAAAAAAGAGCTAATTTCCAAAATTAGGAAGAAACAATCATCATTTTTGGTCATATAATGAGAAGAGAACATCTGGAATATATTGTATCAACTGGGAAAGCTCAGGGACGAAGAGATGGACGGAAGCAAAGAGAAAAGATACCAGACAGCTTAAGAGAATGGATTGGCAGAAGGTCAACAACAAAAATGAAAAATAAGTGTGGAGATGGAAAGTTGTGGAGAGACATGGTCACCTACGCCATCAGGCATGGTACTTGATGATGATAATGATTTAAAATCTCATGACAAATGATAACTTATTAGAAAGTTTTGCTCGATAATTAACATACATAATTTGGGAACTACTTAGTAGATGACAGGACATTGTTTCAGTGTCATTTCCAAATTCCACAAGCAAATCAGAATTATTATCCAGTGGCGTAGCATAAATGGTGATAAAAAGTTAACAAAAGTAAAGAGCCCCTTCCCGCCAAGGTGGCGTGTAGGGAATATGGTGTTAGTGACCATAATTTTTATAGACCCTCGGCGCATGATTTTGGGGTAATGTGGTCGGTATTACGCCCGTGCCGCTTTACTCCCCAAAGAAAAAAATCCGGTACCCATTAAAGTCTGGGCGAACCCGAAATGTGGATTTATAGATGAATAGGTAGAATTGGATGGAAACAAAAGATAACAAACGATGAAGTTTTAAAACAACTAAAAATAAAAAGAGAACTGCTGAACACAATTAAGACAAGACAAATTAAATTTTGGGGGCATGTTAAAAGACACAACAGCCTACTAAAAGTAATATTGGAAGGAAAAATACAAGGCAAAAGAGGCAGAGGCAGACCAAGACTAACATGGACGAGTAACATCAAAAGATGGACAAGTCAATCTATGTCAGCCCGCACCACCAAAGCAAGAAACAGAGTAGAATGGCGATCCATGGTAGCCAACCTTCGTTGCGGAGAGGGCACACGATGATGATGATGAACCCGGAAGCTGTCGATCAGGATCGAACACGACATCTTGTCTTTCGTAGCCCAGTTCGCTAGCCACTGAGCTAGAGCGGCTCCCATAATTGGTGATGTCGGGAGCAAAGTCATAGAAGACAATTTCAAAAGAAGAAAGTAGTAGTAACTGCTATAATGTGGTGGGGTGTAAAGGGGGGATATCAGTTTTAGTGACGCAGTATTTGTTACTGGCGCTGAGAACCAACAAATTTGATATACCCTGACAGCCCACATTTTTTATATACCCTGACAACCCACATATTTGATATACCCTGACAGCCCACATTATTGATATACCCTGACAACCCACATATTTGATATACCCTGACAGCCCACATATTTGATATACCCTGACAGCCCACATATTTGATATACCCTGACAACCCACATATTTGATATACCCTGACAACCCACATTTTTTATATACCCTGACAGCCCACATTTTTTATATACCCTGACAACCCACATATTTGATATACCCTGACAGCCCACATTATTGATATACCCTGACAACCCACATATTTGATATACCCTGACAGCCCACATATTTGATATACCCTGACAGCCCACATATTTGATATACCCTGACAACCCACATATTTGATATACCCTGACAGCCCACATATATGTTATACCCTGACAGCCCACATATTTGATATACCCTGACAGCCCACATTATTGATATACCCTGACAACCCACATATTTGTCTTGCCCTGGGCAATAACAACCCATATACGTGGCTAGCCCGGGACACTGAGAGTCAGCACAACGCCCATCCTGCCAAAGCCATCAAACATCTCATAGGACTACCTCTAGCATGGGCGAGCTACTTAATCTCATTAATAGGAATCAGTGCCATCTATTGTTGCTTCCCTTATCAGTATTTCTATCTATCTATCTACCTATCTGGGAGCCGCGATAGTTCAGTGGTTAGTGGACTGGGCTACAAAGGACAAGAGGTAGGATTCGATCCCAACCGACGGTTTCCTGTTCACCTAGCCTTTAAAGGGTACCGGATTTTTTTCTGGAAAAGTAAAGCGGCACGGGCGTAATACCGACCACCTTACCCCAAAAATCATGTGTTGAAGGTTTGTAAAATGCATGGTCACTAACACCATATTCCCTATACGCCACTTTGCGTGACGGTGGTAATTTTTTTTTTATCTATCTATCTATCTATCTATCTATCTATCTATCTATCTATCTATCTATCTATCTATCTATCTATCTATCTATCTATCTATCTATCTATCTATCTATCTATCTATCTATCTATCTATCTATCTATCTATCTATCTATTGTCTTTTCTACCCGAAAACAGCAAATAGGGTAGAATCTCGTTCATGTCCCACGATCTTCGCTAATGTCTGATATTTCATTGATTTAGTTTTACGCCTTGTATCTCGCCATTCGTCTCTGTTCTGGGCGAACATCTTGAGGAAAGAACTGATGCCTGCTATTGTTGCTTCTCGCATTAGTGTTTTTTAGTGCTTCGTTTTGTCAGTCTTGTATCCTATGGTTTCAATTTGATGGCCTGCTTTGAGATTCTCTTGTTACCTCTTATCATTTCATGTCCAACATATGCCAATTATCTTTTCTTGATTATAAGAATTTATTTTTATCATGTCACTTCTCTTATTTCTGCAATGGGGGACTGGTTGGTCTCGAGGCAAGACGCCGGCCTCGAAACAGAGAGGATGTGGGTTCAAATCCCGTCTGCATTCTTTGGAATTTTTATTTATGATTTCTCTCTGCGGCAACCAGCCCTGGTCTCAGCAGCGAGACACGGCTTGAAACGTCAATTACTCATGGACGGATCAAATATGAGTACCTCCTAAAAGCGGAGTTACCTGCCTGTGCGGCGAGGGACCCCAGTGCAAGCGGCTTCCAGGGAAAAACGGATTAACACGTAAAATTCAGTTCCTAGTCTCTAAGGACTTCAGCAGAGGTGGCGAACACAAAATTTATTGGGAAAGTTCAGGGATGAAAAGATAGAGGGAAGCAAAGAGAAAAGATACCAGACAGCTTAAGAGAATGGCTTAGCACTCGCGTGCTGGCGAACGCAAAAAAAAAAGAGAAAATTTTGCAGTAATCTTGAAAACATTCTCTCTCTCTCACTCTCTCTCTTTCTTTCTCTCTCTCTCTCTCTCTCTCTCTCTCTCTCTCTCTCTCTCTGCGATCAAGTCTCAATCAGAGTAGGATTCCAGACTCTCTTATGAAGTCAGCTGTCTGTTTAAGTGATTTGATTGCTCCATATAGTTTCTCTTCCAGGGAGGTGGGTGTGGACCACATTGTCCTTCTCAGGTCTGTGTACTGGGGGCAATCCTATAGAACATATTTTGTTGTCATGTTGTCCAGTGTACTGTGGCATTGGCTGGTTGTACCTATTTTGAATTTGATGGACATATGGTTGCAAACATTCTATAATATTTTTCTGAGGTATTTGTTTCCAAATGCATATAATTTATGTCATGTTTCTGTGGGTTTTTTTTAGCTCTCGCATACATATGTAAGACCGCATAATACATATGATTTTAAAGTCAGTCATAAGCTTTGTAGGTATATAAATTAATGCAATAAGGATACAATAGTGGCTGATCTTTGAGAGACATTGCCTTACCTTTCTTTCAAACATCACATGATATCACATTTGACAAGTCATGGTGGCAACACGTATGTGTATATATGATGGTATATGGTTGAAACACATGGTTCATGGGCGACGCATCAGGGGCAGACCAACAAGAAGTGGTTTGAAAACATCAAGGAGAGATTGAACATGGCAACAGAAGAAGTGCGGGATCTGGAACTGATCTCCTTTGTGAAGGTTTGTGGTGAATGCAACGTTCCTTGGGAGATCTGGCTAGATACAGAGATTTGAAACGAGATATGGTGAATGCAACGTTCCTTGGGAGATCTGGCTAGATACAGAGATTTGAAACGAGATATGGTGAATGCAACGTTCCTTGGGAGATCTGGCTAGATACGGAGATTTGAGACGAGATGTGGTGAATGCAACGTTCTGTGGGAGATCTGGCTAGATACAGAGATTTGAAACGAGATATGGTGAATGCAACGTTCCTTGGGAGATCTGGCTAGATACAGAGATTTGAAACGAGATATGGTGAATGCAACGTTCTGTGGGAGATCTGGTTAGATACGGAGATTTGAGACGAGATGTGGTGAATGCAACGTTCTGTGGGAGATCTGGCTAGATACGGAGATTTGAGACGAAATGTGGTGAATGCAACGTTCCTTGGGAGATCTAGCTAGATACAGAGATTTGAGACGAGATGTGGTGAATGCAATATTCTGTGGGAGATCTAGCTAGAGACAGAGATTCTTTGAGACGGGCTGTGGTGAATGCAACTTTAATTACGGAACATGCGACCTGATCATGATGGTTTAACCACTGCATTGCTATTTCTGGTAAAACAATTCAAAACACTTTAGACGCGCAGTAAATGACCTTCGACACCATAGGCTAAAAATAACAACAGATTGCGAAACGTTATTAATAGAACATGAGTAGATGATGCTGGCATGTTGTAATAATTGCACATAAAAAAAAACAGAATTTATTTTGTTGCTACACTTGTCAACTTGCCAAAGGTAATAATTAAAAGTTACCGAAGTACGCTATTAAACGGGGTGTCTCACTACCACACAGGTCGTTACTGCAATAATTACAGTATCAATGACGATATTGCAACCAAATTTGAATAGGAGTGCCTTCATTGTGTGGAAATAATGTGACTGTAGTGTGTGTGCGTGTGTGGCACTTAATAACTGTGACACAGTGTAGTGAACTTTATCAGACAGAAGATGCATCACAGAATTACAAATAGAATAACATAAGCCATTGTAGCGTTTCAGAAAATTAAAAACGTCTTGTGCAATCAGTCTATGTCAACAGATGTGAAAAAGAAAGTCCATCGGTGTTATAAGCAGTCAATTCTGATCTATGGAAGCGAATCATGGACAGTAAATAAGAAAAAAAAAGGATTCAGAGATGTGATTCACAGAATAATGTTTAGAGTTTCCTGGACAGCTGAAGAGACTAACGAGAACATTCTTAAAGAGGCCAACGGAAAAAGTGAGTTCTTGAAATGAACAATCAGAATGATCACTTTGTTGGTTGCTAGATCGAGGACTGAAAGGCTATGGGGATGCTCCGCTTTCAGTGACAACATTCCGTTCTAAAGTCCCAACACTTTATCTTCCGTTGTTTCTCTCCATCTATTTTCCACATTGTAATTATTATACTTTCCTCGAATGAATAATTACTTTATCATCATAATCATTGAGTACCGTCTCCGCAACGAAGGTTGGCTACCATGGAGCACCATTTCGTTCTGTCTCTTCCTCTGATGGTGCAGGTTGTCATAGGATGACCTGTCCATCTTTTGATGTTACTTGTCCATTTAAGTCTTGGTCTGCCCCTTTTACCTTGTATTTTCCCTTCCAAGATTACTTTTAGCAGGCTGCTGTGTCTTTTAATATGCCTATAAAATCTCATGTGTCTCATTTGAATTGTGTTTAGTAGTTCTCTTTTCAATTTTAGTTGTTTTCTCTCTCTATCTCTCTGCGATCAGGACTCAGTCAGAGTAGGATTCCAGACTCTCATATGAAGTCAGCTGTCAGGCTAAGTGTGTTGATCGCCCCCACAGACAGAACATCACATTTAGAGTCCGCCAGATCCACTCTGACTGAACACCCGTTAAAACGTTGCACTGTGTTCTGCGCCAGTGGCCCAGTGCATCCGATTTCAGCCAGCATTTTTCTGGTTTGCTTTCCTTAGCCTTTGATTGTCCCCAATCTTCCTGCAAGGCAGCAGATTGTCTTTTCTGTAGAGGGATTCTGCCCTTAGATGGTCTGCCCTCCCAGGTTTACGAGCACCATCTGCTCGAGTCACTAGTGGTGATTAACACAGACATGCACACACAAAGATATGAGATGTGACTAACACAGACATGTACACAGCGATATGAGACATGAGTTGTTTTAAGATTTCATCATTTGTTTTTCTTTGTCATCCAAATCTTCCCATTCTTCTATGCAGGTAAAACATAAAGATTTCCTTCACTCCTTGCTAGGTGTATGCGAATTATGGTGTTAGTGACCATCGATTTATACGACCATGGCACATTTTTAGATGATATGGTCGGTATCACGCCAGGTCGTTTTTACTTGCAATAAAAATATCTGGTACCAGGCTGGGTGAACCCAGGAGCCTTGCTGGTACGAACAAAAATCCTCCACTTCTGGAGACCGAAACCAGACCCTTCTAATCATGAGCGAGAACACTAACCACTCAGCCACCGAGGCGAGCACGCTAACCACTCAGCCACCGAGGCGAGCACACTAACCACTCAGCCACCGAGGCGAGCACACTTACCACTCAGCCACCGAGGCGAGCACACTAACCACTCAGCCACCGAGGCGAGCACACTTACCACTCAGCCACCGAGGCTCATTCTTCTATATTTCCTCAAATCTCCATCTATTTCTTCAAATGATAAATTATTGTTTGCATATTGACTATTATTTTGCTCACAATAATAATTATTTTCTTATATTAATTATTATTTTTCTGATATTAATTATTATTTTTCTGATGTGAATTATTATTTTTCTGATATTAATTATTATTTTTCTGTTGTGAATTATTATTTTTCTGATATTAATTATTATTTTTCTTATATGGATTTTTCACATAGTAAGTATCCTCCACACACACCAGTATTTATTACTTTCCACGCAGTTATTACTACTTTCTAGATAACATCTATTAATTTCCAATAAGTCATTACGGTAAGTGGAGGTCACATTAAAAAAGTAGCGCCCAGGCCGAATTTCAAGTAGAGAATCGATTTACCTCCCCTACATATCCCTGACCTGACGTATCACAGCTAGTTCTGTACAAGTGAAGATAACAAAAATAGGTGTCGTGTTAGTTGAGAACTTTGCAAGGTAGAAGAAACTTTGACGATTCATCATCGAGAACAGAACTTTGTAAACTTATTTTTTAAAAAGTACATCGCCATTGGAATATTTACATTTTCTGATCTTTCACAAGAGATTCATTTATTTGTTAGGTGCCGTCTCCACATCGAAGGGTGGCTACCATGGAGCGCTTAAGAATCCCGCTTGGCGTTATTCCGACCACATAACCATACATCATTGGTGTTTGAATAACATGGACACTGACACTATATTTCCGATACGTCGTACGGGATGGATGGAACGTTAATCGCATCCAGCATCTCCGATTGGAGACTGACAGTATGACCGATACATTTACGAGAATCGGGAGTCAGGTTAGGTGGAAGTAAGACGGAGTGTTTGATGGGATCAATCAGAAATGTATATAAAAAAGCAAGCTACGCTAATTTTGCTATACACTGAGTGCTTTGCGCCCGCCTGTTGGGAAGGACTATTCACCAATGGGTTTGCCTTGAGCACATAGCTTGAATTTTATACATCAGTTAACAACATGTCGTAAGTTAGTCACAATGTTATTGATAAAATGTGATGGAACACCGTCATTGTGATCTCTGTGACTCTGTTTTGCTTCAAAACAACAATCAATTGTAGACCATGTGCTTGCTTGCGTTTGCCCGATGACTAAAGTATTTTAGAGTATTCTAGTAGACTAGATAATTCCTCTTCGTCATCCGCCCTTAAAAGGACGTTAAGTGGGTGTGTCTGCGTTGTGTTGTGGTTTGCAGTATAACTGTGATATTTGCGAATTTGGCCCAACACATCCGACTTCAGCACGACATTTTTGAGTACCAGGTTGTCTTCCCTCTTTGATCCCTACTCGCATGGCCAGACTAGACAGGTTAGTCTGTTACTAGAGGCACCGCGGAGAGGTGGAGCAGGGTCTGGATGGTTTTGGTTCACCGATTCTGGCGCAAGCCATCAGCTGTGGGTCGCTGCCAACTTCCAGCTCTGGTGCTGTGAGGCGCGCCTTATCTCCCTGTAATGAGAAGGAAGCAGCTGGGATATATGTTGACAACTGGGAAAACTGAGGGACAAAGAGATAAATGGAAGCAAAGAGAAAAGATAGGGAGCCGCGATAGCTCAGTGGTTAGTGGAACTGGACTACAAAGGACAAGGGGTAGGGTTTGATCCCAACCGACGGCTTCCGGGTTCACCCAGCCTTAAATGGGTACCGGATTTTTTTTCTGGGAAAGTAAAGCTGCTCGGGCGTAATACCGACCACATTACCCCAAAAGGTATGTGCCGAAGGTCTGTAAAATTTATGGTCAATAACACCATATTCCCTATACGCCGCCACTTGGCGTGACGGGGGTACTTTACTTTTTTTTTTTTTTTTAAAGAGAAAAGATAACAGACAGCTTAAGAGAATGGCTTGACAGATCAAAAACAGAAATGGTAAATAATTGTCGAGATCGAGAGTTGTGGAGAGACATGATCACCTACGTAAGAAGGCATGGTACTTGATGATGATGACTTTCCTTTAATTCACTGTAGCCTTTCAGGTCGAATGAAATCGCTATTCAGGTGTGTTACCCATGGCGGTAGCCAAGATGTTTACTATTCCATTACTGCACATCTTTAAATGTTACGTAGAGCCAGTCTTAACATATGGATGCGAGTCATGGACAATAGGACAACAGACAAGAAAATCACTGGAGTCTGTAGAAATGTGGTTTTACGGAAGAATGTTGAGAATACCATGGACAGCTAAGAAGAGTAATGAAGATGTTCTGAGAGAGGTCAAAACAAAAAGAGAGCTAATTTGCAATGTTAGGAAGAGACAGTCATCTTTTTTTGGCCATGTAATGAGAAGAGAACAAATGGAATATATTGTAACAACTGGAAAAATTGAGGGACGAAGAGATAGAGGGAAGCAAAGAGAAAAAAATAACAGACAGATTAAGAGAATGGCTTGGCAGAAGGTCAACAACAGAAATCATAAATAGCTGCCGATATCGAAAGTTGTGGAGAGACATGATCACCTACGCCAGTAGGCCCGGTACTTGATGATGATGATGATGATGATCTATATTTCTGCACCATATAGGAATATTGAGAAGATATAACATTTTGCTATTCTTAGTTTTAACCCTGGTGTTATTTGTTTTGATGTTAGTGTATTTTTCATGGCATGGAAATTACTTTTTTTCCATTCCCATTCTTTTTGTTGACCCCACTTTTGTGTGCACGAGACTTTTTAGTCAAAGGCTAGTGGAGTCAACCATAAACAAACCGGCGAAAGGCAACAGTAAAGCACTGTTGTAACTTCTTTGTATAATCATGGATCGCCACAAAACAACAACAGCAGCCATATGAACTAGAAATTAGCTGGATATGTTTTGGCAAATAAAATAGGGTGTTAGACAAAGTTGTATGCTGTTACCAGATTAGTTTACGATCCAACAGGGACAAGTCAGAAATAACAATTGGATGTCATAATAAAAATAATCTGAGCTATGAAAATGATGCACTCTTAATCGCTAAGTGTGAAAAACAGTTACAAGAAGTGTTAGACACTATAGTGAAGGAAAGCAAAAATAAAGGACTCAGCCTTAATAGCAAAAAGACAGAAGATGGTAGCAAAACAAAAAAAAAAGACATCACCGGAATGCACAATAAAGACAAGTGGAAGAATATTAAAACAGGTAAATGAATTGAAATATCTGGGATCAACGTTAACCTCAGATGGTTGATATACAACTTAGGTGAGATGCAGAATGGCTCAGGCAATAGCAGCGTTCCAAAACACGAGGAATATACTGCGCAATCCACTTTTGACAATAGAAATAATTTTAAAAAAAGTTCTTAAATGCGTGACAGTAGGTGACAATAAATGTCCCAGTCTGGGTGGAGTTTGCGAGACGATGAAGAGGGTACAAATTTCATCCTGAAGTGGAAAAATAGCCCCCTTGTCCCACCAATTTGACAAAGACAGCAAGACAGAGAAATGATCTCCTCATTTCTATATAATGAATGCAAGTACAGTGAACTATCGTGTCTCGCACCTACGATATGAGCATGTCATGAGACATTACTTGTAAACACTGTACGCTATGCCGCTCAGTAATGAGATTAATCAGAGCAGTTATGTTCAGGATTATTGAGTGTTTTCATAGAATGTGTTTACATTACTAGGCTTGACATAAAAAGTGAGACAAACGAATTGTTTATATATATATATATGATTTATCCACATTATTATGCAGATATCTTGAGTGTTGCACTAGGGCTATGTCTGTTACTTGATCACACAGGGAGATCTTGATGCACTCACATGATCTCCGTAGCGTGAAGATTCTCTGGAGTTAAGTCAGAATCAAAGTAAAAAAGTAAAGAGCCCCCGTCACGCCAAGTAACGTATAGGGAATATGGTGTTAGTGACAATAAATTTTACAGACCTACAACGCATGATTTTTGGGGTAATGTGGTCAGTATTACGCCCGTGCCACTTTACTTTGCCAGAAAAAAATCCGGTACCCATTTAAGGCTGGGTGAATCCGGAACCCGTCGGTTGGGATCGAACCCTACCTCTTGTCCTTTGAAGTCCAGTTATCGCGGCTCCCAAATCATAATCATGGATAATGTTAAACATTACGCTGATTACAGTAATACAGTTGTATGTTGTTATATCAGGACAACATCAACAACAACAACGACAACGACAAAAACAACAACAACAACCACAACAACAACTACAGCAGCAACAATCATTCTTTTTTGACATTCAGCTGTCAAGGATACTTTTATATTGTCGCCTTGAATAGGGGGTCTATCTTGTATCATCCGACTCTGTTATGTCTAGACTCTTTATCGCACCTACTCTGATGTCATCGTTAGAAAAGATTTTAGTCCTCTATATCTGAGGTTCGAACTGGGCAAAATGCCAGAACGGAATGTCTTAACAATAGAGACACGTTAACCAGATGGCATTGTCGTATTTACTGTTGTTTTCCTTGTCTCTTGTATGCCTTATCTTCTCTCCACATCTCACGAACTGAGCTTTATCTTATTATGTTGATGGTGAGCTCAAACAATTTACGAGTCAGATAGTGAAGGGAGTAAAATATGAGACAGTGAAGGCAGCAAATTATAAGATAGTGAAGGCAGCAAATTATGAGATAGTGAAGGCAGCAAATTATGAGATAGTGAAGGCAGCAAATTATAAGATAGTGAAGGGAGCAAAATATGAGATAGTGAAGGCAGCAAATTATAAGATAGTTAAGGGAGCAATATATGAGATAGTGAAGGCAGCAAATTATGAGATAGTGAAGGCTGTAAATTATGAGATAATGAAGGCTGTAAATTATGAGATAGTGAAGAGAGCAAATTATGCGATAGTGAAAGCTGTAAATTATGAGATAGTGAAGAGAGCAAATTATGAGATAATGAAGGCTGTAAATTATGAGATAGTGAAGAGAGCAAATTATGAGATAGTGAAGGCTGTAAATTATGAGATAGTGAAGGCAGCAAATTATGAGATAGTGAAGGCTGTAAATTATGAGATAGTGAAGGCAGCAAATTATGAGATAGTGAAGAGAGCAAATTATGAGATTGTGAAGGCAGCAAATTAGGAGATAGTGAAGGCTGAAAATTATGAGATAGTAACTAAAAAAAAACTATCTTTACGACACATAGTACAATTGCTGGTGTATGTCGGGGGGCAACGATAGAACCCGAGAGATAAAGGCCGCTTGGTCAAGCAGTCGCCACGACGTGTGCGACTCAGGAATTTCACCCCCGATAGAAAAAATCCTTTCTGTCTACCGCGGGCTTCGAACACCGTACGCCGGCTTTTCAGCCAGCGGAACAGTGGTTTTAGCCGCACGGCCACGCGCACCTCTTGAGATAGTGAAGGCTGTAAATTATGAGATAGTGACGGCTGTAAATTATGAGGTAGTGAAGGCTGTAAATTATGAGGTAGTGAAGGCTGTAAATTATGAGATAGTGACGGCTGTAAATTATGAGGTAGTGACGGCTGTAAATTATGAGGTAGTGAAGGCTGTAAATTATGAGGTAGTGAAGGCTGTAAATTATGAGGTAGTGAAGGCTGTAAATTATGAGGTAGTGAAGGCTGTAAATTATGAGGTAGTGAAGGCTGTAAATTATGAGGTAGTGAAGGCTGTAAATTATGAGGTAGTGAAGGCTGTAAATTATGAGGTAGTGACAGCTGTAAATTATGAGGTAGTGAAGGCTGTAAATTATGAGGTAGTGAAGGCTGTAAATTATGAGGTAGTGAAGGTTGTAAATTATGAGGTAGTGAAGGTTGTAAATTATGAGATAGTGAAGGCTGTAAATTATGAGGTAGTGAAGGCTGTAAATTATGAGGTAGTGAAGGTTGTAAATTATGAGGTAGTGAAGGTTGTAAATTATGAGGTAGTGAAGGCTGTAAATTATGAGATAGTTAAGACTGTAAATTATGAGATAGTGACAGCTGTAAATTATGAGATAGTGAAGAGGGCAAAATATGAGATAGTAAAGAGGGCAAATTATTAGATAATGAAGGCAGAAATTTTTTGGTATAATGTAGATAGCAAAATGTGAGACAGTAAAATGAGAAAATTATATATAGTGAAGAGAGCAAAATATGAAATAGTAAAGAATGCAAAGTATGAGATAATGAATTGATAAATTTAGGAGATGGTCAAGAGGACAAAATATGAAATAGTGAAGGAAGTAAAATATTAAATAGTGAAGAGTGCAAAATATGAGATAGTGAATTGAGCAAACTATGGGATAGTGAAGAGAGTAAACTATGAAATAGTGGATGGAACAAATTATGAGATAGCGAAAGGAGCAAATTATAAGATAGTGAAAGGAGCAAGTTATGAGATAATGAAAGGACCAAATTATGAGATAGTGAAAGGAGCAAGTTATGAGATAGTAAAAATAAAGGATGTCTCACGGACAAATGATTAATTACTATGCGAGATAGACAAGAGAGCAAAATACTAGAAAGCGGAAAGATTACTTTATTTGAGATGGTTGATACAGCAGGTATCAAACAGCAGGTAGTCAAAAAGAAGGTTATGACACGGCAATGATACCAAATTATGTGACATTTAGGAGATCATGTTATGTGACATTTAGGAGATCATGTTATGTGACATTTAGGAGATCATGTTATGTAACAATTTAGAGAACAAATTGTGAAACAAAATCGGGATCTATTACTGATTGGACATTTAATGCCAACACGTCATCTGCGGTCTAGAATTAAAACTTTCATCTCCACATCACTCGCAGGCTGGTAGCAAAGTCTGGCCCTCGTTATGGTCTCGTTACGACAATAACCGTCCTAACGTTAAGAAAGCACAAGTATTGTCAAGGATTGAAATGCGAACTAATATATTTTTTTACAGGTTTGACGTGGTAGTGTCTCGTTCTGGCATCATTAAATTGATAAGAAATGGACGCTTGGAAACAAATATTTCTAAATTAAATTTCAGTTTCACAATCGGGGTTTTCAATTTTGATTCTCAGAGAACAAAAATATCAGGTAACAGTATTTATTTACTGCTTCATTCGCAAGACCTGGTTTTCTCGTTATAGTATATTGTAAGCTTCTACGTCACGTACTTCTTTTGTTTCAGCTTTTGAAACGCGATAGAATAAGGTTTTTGTAGAGTGTTGGTTTTAAACATCTTAATCTATGACTTTTGTCATAGTTTCTACACAACTTTGGTATAAGATATCTTAATGTTAATTCATGGCACTTGTCATAGTTTCTACACAACTTTGGTATAAGACATCTTAATGTTAATTCATGGCACTTGTCATAGTTTCTACACAACTTTGGTATAAGATGTCTTAATGTTAATTCATGGCACTTGTCATAGTTTCTACACAACTTTGGTATAAGATGTCTTAATGTTAATTCATGGCACTTGTCATAGTTTCTACACAACTTTGGTATAAGATGTCTTAATGTTAATTCATGGCACTTGTCATAGTTTCTATAAAAAAGTACTTTAAGACATCTTAATCCATGACACTTGTCATAGTTCTGCACAAAGCTGCTTTGAGACATCTTAAATCATGACACTTGTCTTTGTTCTTATACAAAGTTACTTTGAAACATCTTAATTAATGACACGCCATATTCTTTCAACCTAAAGTCAGTTTCAGACAATTTAGCCCGGCCATCGGTCATATATATGGCCCACTCTTTCGATGTTAAATGTCAATGTTTTTTTAACGTGCGCGCGCTAGTGCACACAGCTTCTCTTGTTTTTTTTTTTTTTTTTTTTTTTTTTTTTTGGGTGTTTGCCGTTATCCGAGAGGGCTAGACATGGAACCTCACTACCCAAGAGATCAGGGGAGGTTAGCGTAATAAAGAAATCATGAATTAATTGTTTCCTATTTTTGACAAATCACTACTGATTCTGGTTGGATTTCAACTCGGGTTCTTCCAGTCGTGTGGCGGACGTCGTACCTCTAGACCACCCAGACCTCTGACATACTTTGATGAAATAAGCGTTCAGGAACGTTCAGACAAATAACTCGATGATTGAACTGATTTGCGTGATCCTTTAATTAGTTAGCAAATATACATGGAAAACAAACCAGTAGAAGAGATCGATCACTTTATCTATCTTGGAAGTCACATTGATCGAGAAGGGGATACGAGCAAAGAAATTAGAATCAGACTGGCTAAAGCAGCAATGTCTTTCAGAAGCCTTGAAAAGTTGTGGAAATCAAAACTCATTAGCACAAACACAAAACTTAGGCTATTCAAATCAAATGTACTATCAACCCTTACGTATGCGTGTGAAAGCTGGAAAACAACAAGAGGTATAGAAACAAAGTTGAACGCATTCGAAAATAAATGTCTAAGGAAAATACTTGGTATAGAATGGAACGAATTCAAAACAAACGAGGAAATTAGAGAAATCGCCAATCAACCACTAATATCTTCAGTAATAAAGAAAAGACGATGGTCATACGTTGGACATGTGATGAGAAGAGATAATATAACCGAATAGCAAAGCAAGCCCTCATATGGGAAACAACAGGTAAGAGAAAAAGAGGAAGACCCAGGGAGACACTGAGAAGAACATTGATGAGAGAGGCAAGAGCAGCAGGAATCGGCTCCCTCAATGAGATAGAACTGCTTGCGCAGAACAGAGACAGATGGCGAGATTTGATAAAATATCTTTAAAGAAAACTGCTAGAGCAAAAATTCATATAGGAGAAGGTGTATCTTGGTCTACGCCCTATGGGCCGGTTACGGCTCGAAAGGTCAATAGATAGATTAGATTAATTAGTTAGCAATCCGTGTAGACAATTAGTCAATTGTTTCGTTTCTTCATTGTTTTCACGATTCCCTAGTTTATTGATTAGTTAGTGGTTTGTGTCGGTAGTCAGGAATGTGATTATAACTTTTTAAATGATCTCCCTTGCTAACTCGTGTCCTTGAACTTGGGATCATACTAAAATCATCAGCTTCTTTCAGCTGAGGGAAGACTCTATAAAAATAAAGTACTCCAGTCACGCCAAGTGGCGTATAGGGAAATATTGTGTTAGTGACCCTATATTTTAAAGACCTTCAGCACATGATTTTTGGGGTAATGTGGTCGGCATTACGCCCGTGCTGCTTTACTTTCCCAGAAAAAAATCCGGTACCCATTTAAGGCTGGGTGAACCCGAAAGCCGTCGGTTGGGATCCCCTTGTCCTTTGTAGTCCAGTTCACTAACCACTGAGCTATCGAACCTAGGAAGACTCTATGAATTCTGATATTTTATCGGCAAGTTTGCTGCCGATTTTACGGGCTAGATTACATACGACTGCTGAGGGTGCAGAAATCCCTGTAAAACATGAATACATGACGTCAATTTAGCAATCAATTTGTTGAAAGATTGGAGGGAAAAGAAGAACCAAGACGGATATGGCGATATACGCCTATTCATCAAAGAAGTTAAGCAAAACATCTGGACAGAATTCTGACAAAAGATAAGCAGAAACTTCAAGACAGCCACAAGAGACCTATATAAAGCAGTAAAAGCAACAACAAATCGAAAAAAAAGAAAAGCACGATCCCGCTGAACTCATAAATGACAAAGATGGGATGGGCAGCCAATATTAAATAACCAACATAAGCAACAGAGATGGGAAGAATATTTCGGAGACATGTTGAATATGGCATTAACTACCAATAACACAATATAAACCACAGAAGAATGCACAATAAGTGAACCTAACATCACGAAAGAGGAAATCGAAGAAGTAATAAAATATATGCACCAAGAAATAAAGCATCGGGGATAGATAACATAATAAGTACAAATAGTGACAACAGCAGGAGAAACATGAGTCACATGACTACACAGAATATTCACTGCAGCATGGCACAAGCAGAAGCCCCAGAAGACTAACAACCGGCTATCATCGTTCCAATATGGAAAAAGAAAGGCAATAAGAGAGACTGCAATCAATATAGAAGTATACATCTTCCCAGCAATGTAGGAAAGTTATAAGCCAGAATTATGGAAAAGAGGCTAATAATAGAACTACAGTTAAGTGATTCTCAAATGAGTTTCCGAAACAAATATAGGATGTACTGACGTATTAATCGCTTTAAAATAGTTAGCAGAAAAGACAACAATCACGATAAAAATGTGTAAGTAGCTTTCCTAGACCAGGAAAAAGCATTTGACCGATTAAACAGAAAACAACTGTGGGAGAAACTAACAACATACGGAGTAAGCCAAAATCTAACGGAGAACAGCTGTGGGAGTTACTAAGAGCATATGGAGTATCTAACAACAGAAGTAAGTCAACATCTAACCAACATAATTAAAAGCTTTTACATCAACAGCAGCTGCACAGCAAAAGGCTACACAGGCCACGTCGACCTTAGGGAGTAAGACTGGGGTGCGTACTATCCCCCCTACTGTTACATTCATTATGTACATGAACTATAAATGCAAGTTAGCCAACACATCAGAGACAGAGAATATAAAGTTGCGTCTATTTGCAGACAATCAGGCACTAATACATGGACAAATAGAAGACCTACAAGAACACCTAAATAGACTTAACAGCTTATGCACTTAACACAACATGAAAATCAACATCAACAAAGCAGAAGTCATGAATATCATAGAAGAAAAAATACACATCAACATAACAATAAATAGCAGACAATTAAAACATGCAGAGGAATTTCAATATCTAGGAAGTCTAGTGACAGACGAGAATTTTACAAATAGCAGAAATAGACTTAAGATGAAACAAAGCTTGTAAAATAATCGGACAGCTATCACTATTATTAACAAGGAAATAACTCTACAGGCAAAACAGGCACTCTACAATACAATCTTCATTCCAAAGTTGTGCTACCAATATAAGTCCTGGACCTTAGATGCAAGAACAATAACCTCTACCGAGATGAAATGTGTTAGACGAATGATAGGAAACAGTCTGAGAGATAAGATCAGAAATGAAGAACTGAGACAAACGCTATAATGTTGATTTGTCTTATTTCAACAATTTGTTTACTAAGACGAGCCTTATTTATCATTTAACACGGATGGTTCGATTGATAATATAAATAAAATACATGAACAAATATATATATATATATATATATATATATATATATATATATATATATATATATCATTACTCACGTACAAGTTGATGTGTTATTGAAACAACAACTTACATTTCCTTCTCATAATTTATACTTTCATACTGTATACTTTCATACTGTATACTTTCAAACTGTATACTTTCATACTGTATACTTTCAAACTGTATACATTCATACTGTATGCTTTCATACTGTATACTTTCAAACTGTATACATTCATACTGTATGCTTTCATACTGTATACTTTCAAAATGTATACATTCATACTGTATGCTTTCATACTGTATACTTTCAAACTGTATACATTCATACTGTATACTTTCATACTGTATACTTTCAAACTGTATACATTCATACTGTATACTTTCATACTGTATACTTTCAAACTGTATACATTCATACTGTATACTTTCATACTGTATACTTTCATACTGTATACTTTCAAACTGTATACATTCATACTGTATGCTTTCATACTGTATACTTTCAAACTGTATACATTCATACTGTATGCTTTCATACTGTATACTTTCAAAATGTATACATTCATACTGTATGCTTTCATACTGTATACTTTCAAACTGTATACATTCATACTGTATACTTTCATACTGTATACTTTCAAACTGTATACATTCATACTGTATACTTTCATACTGTATACTTTCAAACTGTATACATTCATACTGTATACTTTCATACTGTATACTTTCATACTGTATACTTTCATACTGTATACTTTCAAACTGTATACATTCATACTGTATACTTTCATACTGTATACTTTCATACTGTATACTTTCATACTGTTTACTTTCAAACTGTATTCTTTCAAACGGTATACTTTCAAACTGTATACTTTCATACTGTATCCTCTCATATTGTATCTTCTCATACCGTATCCTATCCTTTCATACCTCATTTTCCTCTGAAATTGAAACTTTAGAGTTTGAATTAAAAATATAAAAATAGACACGAATCTTCGAAGTTTGTTATAAACTAACCTACTTCTATCAGCCAATGAAACAATCTGTTATAAACTAACCTACTTCTACAGCCAATGAGACAATGTTTGTCAACGCTCAACTATAATCAACTTTGAAATTGCCCCTTTTGTACACATTTATAATTTACACTTTCAGTTGTAAATGTCTCTGTCAATTGTGACTTGTACCAGTAAACTGTTCGTCACAACACATAATTTGTGACACATTTTGTTGATCCTTCTAGCTCATAAAAAGAGGAAGAGATTTGCCCTACGAGATAAGGAAAAGTAAAAAAGGAAGAAAGAAAATACAACATGAACTGATATTTATCAAACAGTAAACATTAAAACTGGTTGATCTCAACAAACTGTCATTGTCTAGTAGTTCTTTAAGAAATTGATCAATACAAACGTGACGAACATGTTATCTCAGTTCTAAAATGATAGGCACAAATCTAAAGTTCACGAGTATAATTATGATTATCACCGTTAAGTTATTTCCCCTGACAACTTCTACCATTGTCTACGTCTCGATACTAAAGGGCATATTTTGCTCAAAGTTGGTTCCCTCCCTTGTCTAGTTGTCAGAATTGTGGAAATTAATTGCATTTTTACCAAATTCAGACGAAATAAATAAGAAACAACTTTCAGTGTCATCATCTAGTATGTTGATGTTGGAACGTGTCTCCCGTGACTGATATATGGAAGGTGTCCCAGTGCTGAGCGAAATTCCCAGCGTCTTCTACAGTCATACCCAACTAGTCTGTTACAAGACGCTTCCTACTCATTTTCTTATTCGTTTACTTCTTTCTATCCCTCTCTCTCACACCCACTCCCTCTTTCTCTCTCTCTCTCTTTCCTTCTTTATATCACGCTCTCTACTTCTCTCTCTTCTTCTCTCTCACTCTCTCCTTCTCCTCCTCACTCTCTCTCTCTCTCCTCTGTCACTCTCTGTCTACCTCTCTCAATGTATCTCATTTTTTCTCTCTCTTCCCCTCTCACCTCCCCACCTCTCTCTTCCTCCCATACTTCTACCCTGCCAACCGTCTCGAAGACACCATGACATTATATATGACTAAAGTATTACATTTTCTTATTTTTCCATCTTTTTCAACAAGTTTTAATAAATTTTAACTTTTTTTTTTATGATCATGTTTGTTCATTCTTAGTATCGAGGCTTTTGTTGTCTTCTTGACGTGGCACGCCCCATTCAACCTGATACCATATCAAATTATACTGGAGAGAGCCACGTACCTATGACAATATGAGCCAGAACATGACCAGTGTTGACAGTCTCAGAAGCTCATACGTAAAGCAGATCTTTAGACTCAGCAAAGACCACTTCGACCTCAGCGCAGACCTTTGGTTCTTTGTTTGTGGAAGGTCCCGGTATCACTACAAACGAATTAAAATCCATAATTGCTCAACCGCCGGTGCCAGTTGAATCATCCGAATTACTATCTCATCTCCCAAACAAAGAAAGATAGCTGTAGTCCCCATCATAGCAGTCTCAGCACACGCCAAAAGACATAAGGCGAAACCATACAGAAATTGAACACAGCCAACTGTTCCCTGTCATACGATATCATCATTCATCGTAAACAATTGGAACATCGAAACATGATGAACAACAAACAAGGAACAAGAGCCCACCTACACAAGACAAGACTCACTGACATAGAAACATGTGGACTGCGGAGTCCACAAAAAGCACTATCTCCATATCCTGTGCCCAGGCAGAGTAGGCAAAGTGAAATGAGGAAGAAATTACCAATGTTTAAACTTGGCACATGGAACGTAAGGACCATGTGCCCTGGACTTACTCCTTAACAATCATGTCGATGCTCAGAAGTCGAAGGCTAAGATGGCTGGGGCATGTCCAACGGATGGAAGAAAAACGCATTCCTAGGCAAATACTATATGGCGAGCTAAAACACGGAAAACGACAAATCGGCAGACCTAAACTACGATATAGAGATATCTGTAAATCATCCCTGAAAGACTTCTCCATCTGTGAAAACGACTGGCAACATCTGGCAAGTGATCGCACATCATGGAGAGCATGTATAAGGAACGGTATAACAACATTTGAGACTGTGCTAAGACAGGACTTAGAAGAGAAGAGACTCATGAAAAAGGATGGTAAACCCTGTGGATCAGCGAGCCTGACCTGTTCATTATGTGACCGCGTGTGTTTGTCAAACATTGGTAGAATTAGCCACGAGAGAAGCTGTTCGGCAAAAACAATACCTCAAAAAAATACGCAATAGCCTCCACTAGACCGCCTGACAAGACGAAAAGGGCCATATATACTGCGGAGTGTCCAAACAAACTCCAAAGCATATTTAAAAAAAAAAACAGTAAAGTACCCCCGTCATGCCAAGTGGTGTATAAGGAATATGGTGTTAGTAATCATAAATTTTACAGACCTTCGGCACATGATTTTTGGGGTAATGTGGTCGGTATTACGCCCGTCCTAAGCATATACTACAGGATAAAAGTAAGTAAAGTAAAGAGCCCCGACAAGCCAAGTGGCGTATAGGGAATATGGTATTAGTGACCATCATTTTTACAGACTTTCAGCACATGATTTTTGGAGTAATATGGTCGGTAATACGCCCGTGCCGCTTTACTTTCCCAGAAAAAAATCCTGTACCCACTTAAGGCTGGGTGAACCTGGCAGCCGTCGGTTGGGATCGAACCCAACCTCTTGTCCTTTGTAGTCCAGTTCACTAACTACTGAGCCATCGCGGCTCCCATGCTACAGGATAGCTTCTGCTTCCTCTTCTTCTTTCCTTCCTCATCTGCCTTTCAGCGTCGGGGGGAGATATAATTTAGCACTCGGAAAAATTGACAGACAAACAACAATAGAAAAAAACGAAGAACAATATATGGTCCGAAGTGGGATCGAACCCGTACTCAGTGGCACCGCGCCTTGCCACGAGAAGCCGAACGCTTGGTACACTGCCACGCAGCCAACTAAAAAATTGGCTATTGCAGTAGTGTCTTCCACGAAAGGCGATCTCAATGACTATAGCATAGGGTAACGATCACAGACCGGAAATAAATTGTATATTTGTACTTTCCTATTAATGCAAGTATCTCCCAGTAGGGCTGAATACTTGTGTTGTAGACAAACATTTATTGGACGAAACAGCACGAATAGTAGTTCCCAGTTTATATACTGGGTACAAATAATAATACATAAATATTATTATATGGGGAACTTCCGAGGCGATAATAGGGAATAATAGAACAAAGAAGTATGTGTTAGCACTCGGAAAAATTGACAGACAAACAACAATAGAAAAAAACGAAGAACAATATATGGTCCGAAGTGGGATCGAACCCGTACTCAGTGGCACCGCGCCTTGCCACGAGAAGCCGAACGCTTGGTACACTGCCACGCAGCCAACTAAAAAATTGGCTATTGCAGTAGTGTCTTCCACGAAAGGCGATCTCAATGACTATAGCATAGGGTAACGATCACAGACCGGAAATAAATTGTATATTTGTACTTTCCTATTAATGCAAGTATCTCCCAGTAGGGCTGAATACTTGTGTTGTAGACAAACATTTATTGGACGAAACAGCACGAATAGTAGTTCCCAGTTTATATACTGGGTACAAATAATAATACATAAATATTATTATATGGGGAACTTCCGAGGCGATAATAGGGAATAATAGAACAAAGAAGTATGTGTTAGCACTCGGAAAAATTCAGCCCTACTGGGAGATACTTGCATTAATAGGAAAAATTCAGCCCTACTGGGAGATACTTGCATTAATAGGAAAGTACAAATATACAATTTATTTCCGGTCTGTGATCGTTACCCTATGCTATAGTCATTGAGATCGCCTTTCGTGGAAGACACTACTGCAATAGCCAATTTTTTAGTTGGCTGCGTGGCAGTGTACCAAGCGTTCGGCTTCTCGTGGCAAGGCGCGGTGCCACTGAGTACGGGTTCGATCCCACTTCGGACCATATATTGTTCTTCGTTTTTTTCTATTGTTGTTTGTCTGTCAATTTTTCCGAGTGCTAACACATACTTCTTTGTTCTATTATTCCCTATTATCGCCTCGGAAGTTCCCCATATAATAATATTTATGTATTATTATTTGTACCCAGTATATAAACTGGGAACTACTATTCGTGCTGTTTCGTCCAATAAATGTTTGTCTACAACACAAGTATTCAGCCCTACTGGGAGATACTTGCATTAATAGGAAAGTACAAATATACAATTTATTTCCGGTCTGTGATCGTTACCCTATGCTATAGTCATTGAGATCGCCTTTCGTGGAAGACACTACTGCAATAGCCAATTTTTTAGTTGGCTGCGTGGCAGTGTACCAAGCGTTCGGCTTCTCGTGGCAAGGCGCGGTGCCACTGAGTACGGGTTCGATCCCACTTCGGACCATATATTGTTCTTCGTTTTTTTCTATTGTTGTTTGTCTGTCAATTTTTCCGAGTGCTAACACATACTTCTTTGTTCTATTATTCCCTATTATCGCCTCGGAAGTTCCCCATATAATAATATTTATGTATTATTATTTGTACCCAGTATATAAACTGGGAACTACTATTCGTGCTGTTTCGTCCAATAAATGTCTGTCTACAACACAAGTATTCAGCCCTACTGGGAGATACTTGCATTAATAGGAAAGTACAAATATACAATTTATTTCCGGTCTGTGATCGTTACCCTATGCTATAGTCATTGAGATCGCCTTTCGTGGAAGACACTACTGCAATAGCCAATTTTTTAGTTGGCTGCGTGGCAGTGTACCAAGCGTTCGGCTTCTCGTGGCAAGGCGCGGTGCCACTGAGTACGGGTTCGATCCCACTTCGGACCATATATTGTTCTTCGTTTTTTTCTATTGTTGTTTGTCTGTCAATTTTTCCGAGTGTTAACACATACTTCTTTGTTCTATTATTCCCTATTATCGCCTCGGAAGTTCCCCATATAATAATATTTATGTATTATTATTTGTACCCGAGATATAATTTGCGGTCTTTTGCTCTTCTGTTCGCCTCTGATGCTGTTATGTTTCCTAGTGCTTCTAATATTCCATCGACCCATCTTTTACGTGGTCGACCCTTGGGTCTGGTGTTCTCACAACGTTTGTTGAAGGTTCGTTGTGTTGTGTTTTGTTCTTTCTGCCTTGTCACGTGGCCAAACCATTTTATCTGTTGTTTCCTTATATATTCTATGGCGGGGGCTATTCCTAGCTTTTTCTCAGTTCTACAGGATAGCAGTACTCACATTTTAAGAAAGACAAATATGATCCTGGGAGACAACTCAGCTGGATAAGCTATGGGGAACCAGTGTGGACCTTACACGCACCGTTTTGTTGGTAACTTGTGCTGGTCTAAACAACTAAATGCTGATTCATGACAGAGAAGACGGAGACTATGTCTTAACAGGTTATACAAGTTCGCAGAAACCTTTCTCTGGCAGATTTATATGCGTCCGGAATACGTGGAGACTGTTCTTTCTCTGGCAGATTTATATGCGTCCGGAATACGTGGAGACTGTTCTTTCTCTGGCAGATTTATATGCGTCCGGAATACGTGGAGACTGTTCTTTCTCTGGCAGATTTATATGCGTCCGGAATACGTGGAGACTGTTCTTTCGCTGGCAGATTTATATGCGTCCGGAATACGTGGAGACTGTTCTTTCTCTGGCAGATTTATATGCGTCCGGAATACGTGGAGACTGTTCTTTCTGTGGCAGATTTATCTGTGTCCGAAATACGTGGAGACTGTTCTTTCTGTGGCAGATTTATATGCGTCCGGAATACGTAGAGACTGTTCTTTCGCTGGCAGATTTATATGCGTCCGGAATACGTGGAGACTGTTCTTTCTCTGGCAGATTTATATGCGTCCGGAATACGTGGAGACTGTTCTTTCGCTGGCAGATTTATATGCGTCCGGAATACGTGGAGACTGTTCTTTCTCTGGCAGATTTATATGCGTCCGGAATACGTGGAGACTGTTCTTTCTCTGGCAGATTTATCTGTGTCCGAAATACGTGGAGACTGTTCTTTCTTTGGAGACCGTATGGCCGAGTGGGTCAAAGCCGTTCTTCAAATAAAGTATGTGAGGGTTCGAATTACGGTATGGTCAAATAAAAACTCTGACCCGAATATCTCGTAACGACAGCACAGAGCCTGCAATCATTATTCTCCAATTGACAGCGGTCCCCCTCCTCATGCCCTATAAATGAGATCACTGACGTAATTGACGTGTATATTAATCTCAATTCTATATTCGTTATATTCTTTAGGATACTTCAGTTCCTTATATTCAAAACCGTGAACGGATTTGTTATATTTGTTATGTTATATTATATTATGTCATGTTATGTTATTTTCAGTCATTCAGTGTCGTCTCCGCATCGAAGGTTGGCTACTATGTGTCAAAAATAGTGCAAATTGTCATAGGTTGACTTGTTCATCTTTTGATGTTACTTGTCCATGTTAGTCTTGGTCTGCCTCTGCCTCTTTTTCCATGTATTTTACCTTCCACGATTACTTTTAGTAGGCTGTTGTATCTTTTAACATGCACCAAAAATCGCATTTGTCTTGTTTGAATTGTGTTTAGTAGTTCTCTTTTCATTTTTAGTTGTTTTAAGACTTCATCGTTTGTTTTCTTTTCTTTCCATCCACTTTTTCCTATTCTTCTATAAATCCACAATTCAACAAAGGCTTCAATTTTCTGTTCTATTTTCTTGTCTAATGTCCATGTTTCTGCACCATACAGAAATGTTGAGAAGATATACCATTTTGCTATTCTTAATTTCAGTCCGGATATTATTTGTTTTTATGTAAGTATATTTTTCATGACATTAAAATTTTTTTCGTGTCATGTTTATTTCATTAAGTAATTGTTGTTATCTCTACCTCTTCTTCAATCAATTTTTGATGGCGATTAGCGTAAATGTCAAATAAACAAAATGTTAAATCCTATGTCGGGCTGCGATTGGAGTTGTAAAGAACATATCAAATAAACATGGTATTGAGCAACTCAACGATTAGATAAATATTTAGTAAACAAATACAAATAAATAAATAAAAATAATAAACAAATACTTGCATTCAAACAACACTAACTAGGAGACCTCGGAAAAGGCAAACAAACTGTACAAATTAAACAAATAAATCCAAGCCAGAAAACACAACACAGATCTACAAAATGGCGGAAGGAAACGGTGATCAAAATATTCGTATAGGTTGGTTATAAGATTAATAGATCTACAGGGGAAGTAGGATTTAAGTTGACCAAAAGGAGCCAAACGATTCTTTAGTGAGCTGGACTAATAAGGACTAGAGAACGGGTACGATCCTGATCAACGGCTTCCAGATTCACCCAGCCTTAAATGGGTACTGGATTTTTTTTTTTTTTTGAAAGTAAACATAGTAACAGTGAAAAATGAGAAAGTTGGCCTCACGAGGAGAGATGAAAGGAGAGACCCTATAGAGAACAATGAAAACGAGAAAGATAGTAAAAAGAGAGCAGATAGGAGTGGCAAGGGGGTAGAAGATGAAATGAGGTAATAAAGGTAACGGAGCGAGGCACATGGATCATCATCATCAAGTACCGGGCCTGCTGGCGTAGGTGATCATATCTCTCCACAACTTTAAATCTCGACAGTTATTTATCAGTTCTGTTGTTGACCTTCTGCCAAGCCATTCTCTTAAGCTGTCTGGTATCTTTTCTCTTTGCTTCCCTCTATCTTTTCGTCCCTCAATTTTTCCAGTTGTTACAATATATTCCAGTTGTTCTCTTCTCATTACATGGCAAAAAAAATGATGATTGTTTCTTCATAATATTGGATATTAACTCTCATTTTGCTTTGACCTCTTTCAGAACATTTTCATTACTCTTCTTAGCTGTCCATGGTATTCTCAACATTCTTCTGTAAAACCACATTTCTACAGACTCCAGTGATATGACACAGGGATAGGAAACACAAAAAAGAAAAGGAGAGGGGACAAGAAATTAAAGAAAAGAGTGAAGAGATTTTAAACTTTTCAATTTTTGTTTCTTGTTTGTCACATATATCCAGCTGTTCCCATAACACGACTAAAAGACATGACTTATTTTCTCTGATGTTGACAATAAGCTTCTATTCCCATACTTGTTTTCAGAGCATTCTTAAAATGATACCTGTCTATGGGAAGGAACAGGCAAATAAATGCAGTGCTGTTGTAAAAACGATATCATTCCATGGTATTCTCAACATTTTTCTGCGACACCACGTTTCTATGACAGCGGACAACCTTTTTCGCTGCTGTCGACCGGTAATCCATATGGATGGATTATGGATAACGAGAACAAGAAAGTTCAAGCAAAGTAGCATGGATTTATAAAAGGGTGGTTCGTGATTGATAGCTAAGGAAAAACATTGAAGGATGAAGAACTGGTACAAACTAAAGAAAGAAATACTACCAGCAAATCCACCTTCATCATCTTGTTTTTCTTGAAACTCGGCTCTCATGTTAGCTTCTTTGAAGATTCCTCTGTTCTTTTCGACATGCCCAGCGTCTGCAGCAGTGAATCCCAGTGAATTATCTAATCTAGGCCTTTACGTCATTGTCCATGACGCATTTTCCTTGGTTTTTTGTTCTTTATCTAGAACTTTTATAAAATGTTACATTTTCACCAAATTGACACGTCTCTTCTTTACTCTGTCAATGGTTGTCTGAGTACGTCTATGTCATACTTGCATTCAAAAAGCACTGATGTATTGCCTCTCCATGTTTTACAGCCACATTATATTATGGAAAAATACAGGCTCATAAAAACCTAATTTAAATTGCTATATCACATTTTTTCCATATTATGTACCGTTGTTTTAATTTATTTGTAGATAGCATCTACCTTTAATCTAATGTGAAGTTTGTCCATTTTTTGTTACCAGTGAACGAAGATATTCATGTCTACTTTTTTGTTCCAATATTTGTTCATTAATCATCATCAAGAGTGAAGAACTTGAAATTATAACAAAAGATGAATATCTGGCGACTGTAGTAACCAACAATGGAGACTGTCAGAAAGAGATCGATGGAAGATGGAATAACAACGGAAATATTAAACGCCACGAAGAACATGTGACACAATACCAGTAATGCAGTAAAATTAAAATGACTGAGGGCATGTATTTTCCCGATAGCAACACACGGTTGTAAATCATGGACAATCTCGAAAACAGCAGGGAGGGAAATCGATTCACTTGAAACAAAATGTTACATGAAAAAAACTATATGATACATTGCATAGTGATAAAGAACAATGAAGACATATTAAAAGATTTAAACATTAAAAAGAGTCGGCTTATAAACACCATCCTACAGAGGAAATTAAAATACTATGGCCACGTCAAAAGACACAGGGGAGTAGAAAGAACAATAATGGAAAGCATGGTTCCTGGGCTACGCATCAGGGGCAGACCAATGAGAAGTTAGCTTCAAGACATCTAGGTGCCCTTGGACATGAAAACAAAAGAAGTCGGAGGGATAGAGAATCTATCTGACAGGATGTGGTGAATGCAATGTTCTGTAAAGGACATGCAACTTGATTATGATGATGCTCATTAATTCCTATATTAGATGTTATATCTGCTGTCCTGACTTTTAATTTTGTGCATTTAGATATACGTTCCATTTTTCACTACTGCACTCAAATTATGTTATCACATGTTCAATGCCACTTATCGAAGTGCATACAATTGGTGTATCATCAGCATATCGTATCTCTGGTAATGTATAACCTCAAGGCAAATCCAGAGTGGTAAACAAAATGTTTAAAAACTTATATATATATATATTAAAACTACTTCTTTAATGATAACAATAAGAGCACATCATTTACATATTGAGGGGCAGCAACAAAATGATATGTCGCTTTACGGTAAAATCGTGTAAATGCTGAGACGGGCACCTGAAACGAAGACAAAAATGCAGATGGCGATAAATTGTTGGGTTAACTTATCTCCCCTGTTGGTTGCTTGAGAAAGTCATCATGTAGAGATCACTTCAAGGTGACACACCATAACTCAGTCAACGTAAGACATGTTAATATATATAACTGTAAAAATATAAATTATAATGCTGTAACCCTAAAATATAACTTCCCATTAACCGCGGAGAGAAAGAAAACAAAACAAAAAAAAGAAACACGCAACCATCAAATTATGAAATTAAAACCATGGCATCGCATCTACAAGTTGAAAATTGAACCAATTAACAAAGAGAAAATGTCAAACCAATAAAACATCTACACTGTACATACTACCCCTGCATATAATCACACAATTTTTGTACACAAATTTTGAGAAATAAATATTGAGACGTGACAAACTGTAATCATACCACCATCACATATTTATTAATAACACTCACAATGACGTGTAGAACATGTAGACAAATTGTAAAATGCAATCTATAATTTTGTTTGGTAGTTTATCTTTCGTAAAGAAATAGTTTACTATTAATGTCGTTTTTAGAATTATGTATTAAGTTTCTTTATCATTTTCGGCATAAACTTGTTCCTATTTACAATCTCTTCTTTTAATTGTACTTAGTATCACGTTATATATATATATATATATATATATATATATAAAGGACATGCCTGGAATAACAATCGGAGGTCATAATATAAATAATCTTAGGTATACTGATGATACATTCTTAATCGCTATGAGCGAAAATGAGTTACAGGAAATGTTGGATATTATAGTGAAGGAAAAGCAATAAATAAAGGACTCAGCTTTAATAGTAAATAGACAGAAGTAATGGTAGCAACAAAGAAAAAGTCTTCATAGCAATGCACAATAAAGAAAAGTGGAACAAAATTAAAACAGGTTAATGATTTGACATATCTGGGAACAACATTAACCTCAGATGGAAGATGTACAACAGAGGTGAAATACAGAATAGCTCAGGAAAAAGCAGCTTTAAAAAAAAATAAAGAAGATACTGTGCAATCCATTTTTGACAATAGAAATAAGAAAAAGAGTTCTTAAATGTCATATAGAGCCAGTCTTAACATATGGGTGTGAATCATGGACTATAGGAAAACAGACATGAAAGTCACTGGAGTCTGTAAAAATGTGATTTTACAGAAGAATGTTTAGAATACCATGGACAGCTAAGAAGAGTAATGTCTGTCTGTCTGCGATCAGGACTCAGTCAGAGTAGGATTCCAGACTCTCACATGAAGTCAGCTGTCAGGCCAAGTGTGTTGATCGCCCCCACTGACAGAACATCACAGTTAGAGTCTACCATATTCACTCCGACTGAACACCCGTTAAAACGTTGCACTGTGTTCTGCGCCAGTGGCCAAGTGCATCCGATTTCAGCCAGCATTTTTTCAGGTTTGTTTTCCTTAGCCTTTGATTGTCCCCAATCTTCCTGCAAGGCAGCAGATGATCTTTTATGTAGGGGGATTCTGCCCTTAGACGGTCGGCCTTCCCAGGTTTACGAGCACCGTCTGCCCGAGTCACTAGAGGTGACTAACACAGCCATGCGACTTGAAATGTGAGGAAACTGCAACAAGGAACACTTTTCATGCATAGCTTTCAATTGTTCCTGCCGCCTATCCCCAAATATCGGTATGTCACGTCCTCTTGAAAATGATGATCGTCGTAGCACTAGATGATGTTAGGCCATCGTTGATGACTCCAATTCCGATCAAATAGACACACAGTCAGTCGTAAAATTATCCCCGTCGCACATCAAACAGCAGACCGTAAGATTTGCGCACGGCCGATTTAGGGAACCAATACGATGACGTAGCACACAATGTCGCCAAACTCATAATCTCGATACCTTTAGACTTATGTCTGATTACTCAAGTGTAAGCAGCCTACGACGAACAAAACACGAAGCAACTTCCCCAAAGAGACAAAACTGCGGCTGACGAAGTAGTTTACATTAATGTGTAACATGGAAATAACTTGCGTCAAAGAATTCCAACAACGGTCATGAACAGCACCAATGCGTGACGTAAAACGCAGATCAAGTCTAGACGGTGGAAGGTCTCACTCACAACACTTGAGTCGTCAAAAACGGACTGTTGTCGGCCTACGACCTCGCTTTAGCGACACAGATGTATCAAACATATCATCATTTTGACTTTAACGCAGAAAAGTGCAAAGAAGATCCGAAATTAATCAGACCCTGGGTGCATTTTCTGCAGCGATCGATAGGACATGGACTAGATCCGCCATCTTGTAGACGGAAGTTCGGAAGAAGAGTAATGAAAACGTTCTGAAAAAGGCCAAAGCAAAAGGAGAGCTAATGTCCAATATTAGGAAGAAACAATTATCATTTTTTGACCAATGAGAAGGGAACAGCTGGAATATAATATAACTACTGGGAAAGTTAAGAGACAAAGAGATAGAGAGAAGCAAAGAGAAAAAATGCCAGACAGCTTAAGAGAATGGCTTGGCACAAGGTCAACAACAGAAATGATAAATAACTGTAACGATCGAAATATGTGGAGAGACATGATCACCTACGCCAGCAGGCATGGCACTTGATGATGCTGATCTTTTGATCACATTCTTTCTTACACTTCTTTTCTTCATATTCACATTACTATTTGTAGTTACTATAATATATATAAACAAAAGTAATGGTTATATCGAAGAAACAATCATCACCATCATACAGCATAAAAATAAACGAGACAAATCTGAAACAAGTACAACGTTTGAAATACTTGGGCACAATAATAACATCAGATGGGAGATGCACCACAGAAATAAAAAGCAGAATAGCTCAGGCCAAAATAGCATTTCAGAAAATGAAAAATATCCTATGCAACAAATCTATGTCAATAAAAATGAGAAAGAGAGTTCATCGGTGCTATATAGAACCAATTCTGACCTATGGAAGCGAATCATGGACAGTTGACAAACAAATGAAAAGACGATTAGAGGCCACAGAGATGGGATTACTCAGAAGAATGTTGAAAGTTCCCTGGACAGATAAAAAGACCAATGAGGAAGTTCTCAAAGAGGCCAACACAAAAGGGAGCTCTTAAAAAACATCAGAAAAACATCAACATTTTTCGGGCACATCATGAGAAGAGAAAAGTTGGAATACTTGGTTAAAACTGGCAAAATAAAAGGAAAGAGAGATCGCGGACGACAAAGAGAGAAAATACTGGAAAGCTTGGTGTCATGGCATGGAAAACTAGGCAAGAACAGAACTGATACGATGCACTGTGGATAGAAGATTGTGGAGGGACATGATCACCTACGCCTACCGGTATGGCATATGATGATGATAATATATATATTTCTTTCCCTTTTTATTGTCTTTTTTTTCATTTATATCTTTCCTCTTTTCTTCTTCTTATGAATATTGCTAAGTTACTTTCTTCGTCTCATTAATATTATTATCATTTACATTGTCTCTTCACATTCTTTATAATATTAGTGTCCATATCTTTCCTCTTTTATCATTTTAGTAATAAACTTATTATATAATATTTTATTCTCTCTCTTTTATTCTTCTCCTTATATCTTCCAGCTCCCATTTACTCGGCCTTTATTTTTCTTGTCAATAATAAGTCATGTTTCTCTTCTTTAACTAGCTTTATTATACTTCTTCCTCTGTTCTTCAACATTATTATTAGTTATTTTAGCAAATATACAAATGAACATTTTTTGTAGTTTCAGTAAACTCTTCTATTTCGTATAACTCGGGCTCCATCCCAGTTTCGGGAAATGAATCTGTAGTTTGGAATCTTTACAAACAGAGTTTGGGAATAATGTTTACAAAAAATGTAAAACTGAATAAGCATAAGAATAGGATTGTCAAAAAGTAATTTTAATGCCAGAAAATATATATTTATATATCATTGAGCGCCGTCTTCACATCGAAGTTTGACTACCATGGAGCGACTTTCCGCCCTGTCTCTTGCTTTGATGGTGCAGATTGTCATGGGCTGACATGTCCATCTATTCATGTTACTTGTCCTTCTTAGTCTTGGTCTGCCTCTGCCTCTTTTTACCTTGAATTTTCCATTTCAAGATTACATTTAGTAGGCTGTTGTGGCTTTTAACATGCCACTCTCCAAAACAAATATATATATATATATATATATATATATTAACATCAAAACAAATAACACCAGGGAAACTAAGAATAGCAAAATGTTATATCTTCTCAACACTTCTGTATGATGCAGAAACATGGACATTAGACAAGAAAACAGAACAGAAAATTGAAGCCTTTGAAAAGTGTATTTATAGAAGAATAGGTAGAAATGGATCGAAAGAAAAGAAAACAAATGATGGAGTCTTACAACGACTAAAAATGAATAGAGAACTACTAAACACAATTCAAAAAAAAAAAGAAATAACATTTTGGGCCATGTTAAAAGACACAACAGCCTACTAAAAGTAATTTTGGAAGGAAAAATATAAGATAAAAGAGGCAGAGACGGACCAAGACCAACATGGACGAGTAACATCAAAAGATGGACAAGTCGGCCTATGACAAACTGCACTATCAAAGTAATAGACAGAGCAGAATGGCGCTCCATGGTAGCCAAACTTCGATGCGGAGACGGCATTCAATGATGATGAAGATGCTTACGTGCACACAATCATTAAAATTAGAACTAATAAGAACATGACTTTCCCGATAGCAACATATGGTTATGAATTATGGACAATCTTTCAGACAGGCTCTGGTGAATGCAATGTTCCGTGGGAGATCTGACTAAAGACAGAGATTCTTTCTGACGGGCTGTAGTGAATGCAACGTTCTGTGGGAGATCTGGCTAAAGACAGAGATTTTTTTCAGATGGGCTGTAGTGAATGCAACGTTCTGTGGAAGATCTGGCTAAAGACAGAGATTTTTTTCAGATGGGCTGTAGTGAATGCAACGTTCTGTGGGAGATCTGACTAAAGACAGAGATTCTTTCAGACGGGCTGTAGTGAAAGCAACGTTCTTCAAACGAAAAGCGACCGGATGATGATAATTATGATCTATACAATCTTATCAATAAGAATAACACAGAGGCTAATATCATCTTTACTCATGATGTGGAGACAGATGCAACGTTCTTGTTCTGATTCCTGGCAGTTTCAGTCAATCTGAATTGATGTTGTTACAGCGTTTCTTGGATGTTGTCGATCCACTTTACCTCGGGTCCTCCATTTTATTATACTAATATCTTCACCTTCTGATTATTTCAAACTTATTAACTTGATCATTCTCCGCAAACTTATTAACTTGATCATTTTCCCCAAACTTATTAACTTGATCATTTTCCACAAACTTATTAACTTGATCATTTCCCACAAACTTATTAACCTGATCATTCTCCGCAAACTTATTAACTTGATCATTTCCCACAAACTTATTAACTTGATTATTTCCCACAAACTTATTAATTTGATCATTTTCCACAAACTTATTAACTTAATCATTTTCCACAAACTTATTAATTTGATCATTTTCCCCAAACTTATTAAATTGATCATTTTCCCCAAACTTATTAATTTGATCATTTTCCCCAAACTTATTAATTTGATAATTTTCCCCAAACTTATTAATTTGATAATTTTCCCCAAACTTATTAATTTGATTATTTTCCCCAAACTTATTAATTTGATCATTTTCCCCAAACTTATTAATTTGATCATTTTCCCCAAACTTATTAACTTGATCATTTTCCACAAACTTATTAATTTGATCATTTTCTTTGACATCATTTAATTTGAAGATAGCACGCGTTTCGGTTCCAGAAACTGGACATAGACAGGAAATACGCCTGTCATGCTTTATTTGATCACACCGACATATTTTCTAGAGTCTGCGCTGAAGCGGAAACTGAGGAGACACTGGAAGCATATCGTCTTGGAGTGCATATAACGTGTAATTGCTGTGTTCATTCTGTGCGCATGCGTGCAGCCACGACATCAGCATCTCCGCTGACATAGTTACCCATACCACAGCTCAAGACGCTGTTTCTCTCCGCACGTGACGCGTCACTATGCCCCGCAAATGCCGACTTCGTGTTGAAACTTGCACTTTTCGGTGAGAAGTAATGGCAGTTCGATGACTTTACACTAGAAATGGAATGTTTGTTTTTTTTTTAATGAAAAAATAAATTGTAAGAGAGATATACAACGGTTAAGGAAGGTCAGAATCCAGTGTCATGCTATTAAGCTTGAGTTGTCATTTGTGTCTCACTCCCTCTAGTTGATAAATGTTGTCTATAGGTTTTGATTCCTATTTTTATGTAAGCGTTTTCATATATTGTTCAACGTTCTCTCACTCTCATTCTCTCTCACACTTCCTATCTCTCTCCATCCCTCTCTTTCTTCCTCTCTCTCCATATCTCACCCCCTCTACCTCCCTTTCTCTCCATCTCACTCTCCATCTCTTTCTCTCTTACCCTCTCTCCCTATATCTCCCTCTCCCTCTCTCTCTCGCCATCTCTCTCCTTCTCTCTCTCCCTCTATCTCTCACCCTCTCTCTCTCCCTCTCTCACACTCTCCCTTCCTCTTTCTCTCTTCCTCTCTGCTCTCTCACCTCTTCTCACTCCCTCTCCCCCTCTTTCTCACCTTCTCTATACTTCTCTCTCTCCCTCTCTCTCCCTCTCCCTCTTTCTCACCATCTCTCCCTCTCTCTCCCTCTCTATCCCTCTCTCTCACCATCTCTCTCCCTCTATCTCTCACCCTCTATCTTACCCTCTCTCTCCCTCTCTCACACTATGTCTCCCTTCCTCTCTCTCTCCCTCCCTCTCTCTCCTCTCTATCTCTCTCTCATCTTCTCTCACCTTCTCGCTCCTTCTCTCTCACCCTCTCTCTCACCCTCTCTCTTACCCTCTCTCTCCTTCTCTGTCTCACCCTCTCTCCCTCCCTCTCTCTCTCCCTCCCTCTCTCTATCCCTCTCTCTCTCCCTCCCTCTCTCTATCCCTCTCTCTCTCCCTCTCTCCCTCCCTCTCTCTCTCATACAGACATCCTAAACATATCTAGAAATATAGAACTACTTAATCGTTGCACTGCATATTCGCATGGACACGACTCCTTGACAGTAGCTCATTACTCAAATCTCTACTCTGTTTTTTGCCAAGTTATCTCAAGTTGTAACCGTTATTGTAAATGCTCAAAGATCATATCTCAGTGGCTTCAATTTGAAATGTATCTATGTTTCGTTATTATTGTTAACAAATCATACAATATGCACATAATTATGATAGAGAGAGTGAGAGAGAGCGAGAGAGAGAGAGAGACTGAGAGTGGGAACGTGAAGGAATAGAATATATGCCCTTTTGGAGTCAGTCGTCACAATTGAGAGGATCAAATAATAGGAATGTATTAAAAAGATTAATAGAATGATGGGGTGAAATAACAGAAATGCAGAAAAGATTAATAGAATGAGGGGCTGAAATAACAGAAATGCATAAAAGATTAATAGAATGAGGGGCTGAAATAACAGAAATGCATACAAGATTAATAGAATGAGGGTCTGAAATAATAGGAATGTAGAAAATATTAATAGAATGAAAGGGTGAAATAATTGGAACGTAGATAAGATTAATAGAATGAGAATAAATGGCGAGAGAGAGAGAAAGAGAGAAAGTGATAAATCCGAGGTAAAGAGTTTTTGCTTTTGAACTACACTTTTACGTTTGAAAACAGTAGATAAACAAAAGCATCACCACGTTACTATCCTGTCGCCGCGAAATGCGCATAATTTTATTTGTCCGCCTAGGCTGTCTGCATCAAAAACAAAGACAGTTTAAGGACAATCATACCTCACAGCTCAGACATTTTGTCTGTGGGACGATTACGTTGTTGCTGGAGGGAGAGCCGAGGGCTGGTATGATCGTGTGATAACTCAACCAAATTTTTATGAATAATCGGTTGTTGGAAAGCATCATTCCACACAAGCTTTAGCAACAAGATGTAACAACAAATGAAGAAAATGAAGAATCGTCTTCTAAAAAATGGAAGAGCCATTTATCAATACGTCACAGAAATGAATTTCTAGGAAACAAGCCGCTAGCTCTGTCAATAAGAACTCCGTTTTTCCTGGTCACTTGAAGGCTTTACTGAACAAGAGGGAGCTCAACGGTCGTCGTGCTGCTTGCTCATTCTAATACTTGTTGAAGGAGGTGCTTTGTGGTCTTATGCATGCTGCAAATTGTACATAATAAAGACGAAAAGCTCTCATCATCATCTTGTGCCATAGCGGTTAGCGTAGGTGATTATGTCCTTCTACAATTTTCTATCCACAGTGCATCGTATCAGTTCTGTTGTTGACTGTTTTCCATGCCATGAAACCAAGCTATCCAGTGTATTCCCTCTTTCTCGTTCGCGATCTCTCTTTCCTTGTATCTTGCCAGTTGTAGCCAGTTGTAGCCAGTTGTAGCAATATTCCTTTTTTTAGCTGTCCATGGAACTTTCAACATTCTTCTGAGAAATCCCATCTCTGTGGTCTCTAATCACCTTTCCATTTGTTTGTCTACTGTCCATGATTCATTTTTATATGTCAGAACATACTCTATATAGCACCGTTGAGCTCTCTTTTCTCACTACTACTGACATAGACTTGTTGCACAAGACGTCTTTCATTTTCTTAAATGCCACATGCCTTGAGCTATTCTGCTCTTTATTTCTGTAGTGCATCTTCCGTTTGATGTTATTATTGTGCTTAAGTATTTGATATAGTGCACTTGTTTCAGATTTGTCTCGTTTATTTTTATGCTGCATGATGGCGATGATTGTTTCTTCGATATAACCATTACTTCAGTTCTCTTACTATTCAGACTGAGACCTTTCTTGTTGCTTTCTTCCACTATTATGTCTATCATTTCTTCTAGACCATTCTCTGTCTCTGCTATTAAGCTTGCATCATCCACACAACGCATATTAATTATGTTGTAAAGTTCTCAGCAGTTGATGTAAATTAACTTACAGACAAACGTTCTAACTAGCCATGCAAGTTGTCACTATGATGACAACAACTGGAACCTTGGTGGTTGAGTGGTTAGCCTGCTCATTTCCTGATCAGAAGAGTCGAGGCTGATTCCCAGAAATGGCCGATTTTATTTCGGATCGCCAGGCCTCTAGGGTTCACCCAGCCTTTAAAAATGAGTACCATGATTTTTCTTTGAAGTAAAGACGACCTGGCGTGATACCGATCACATCATCCAAAAAAGTGTGGTGGTCATAGAAAAATATGTTCACTACCACCATGTTCCCCATACGCCTGGCAAGGCAGGGGAGAGAACCTCTACTTCCTTTAACGACAACTGCAAACAGGACACGAACCATACAGACCATGAGCAATGGCTTTGAGGCGTGAACGGAAAGACAAGTAATGACGCGGAAAATTAATGTTTTAAATAATGACGCATTAAATATCACTGCCCTCGGCTATAACATTGAGTTGGCCAGTGCATTTACTTGTTATAACCTTTTATTTTGGAACCTGGGTAGTCTAGACGCCGGTCTCAGGACCAGGAGGACCCAGGTTCAAAGCCTACCATAGTGGATATTTTTTTTAATATGACCATTTAATCCATGGTTTATTTATGACAGTTACCTTCCCCTGATCTCTTGGGTAGTGAGATCTAACGTCTAACACTTTAACTCTCCGTGTGGAAGCTTTTTATCGACGCAAAGGAACAGATTTCAGATACAAAATTGTTCATGGTTTTAAGAATCAATCTACATATTTATATTTATCTAACATATAACATATTATATATGAATTTTTAGATAATTGAACAAGGTATTAGATTTCACCAATATCAAGATGATACAAGACATGTAAAAAGAATATGGTTTGATGGCGTTCACACTAATCAAATTGAGCGTGACGCACTGTGTGGCGAAACGTACGGAAAGAGTTAAGATAACAGCAATTTTTGCTCCCGTGTGCACGCACGCAAATCAAGATTGTAGGCCATAACCATGGTCGTTGTCCTGACAAAATCTCCACCACAAAAACCTATCTACACCGTGAATTCGTGCTACGGAGTTCGTGTACATGTCCCAGTATTCTCTTCGGAATTTCTCGAGATTCTCGAGGGAATATCGGAACACCTATGGGTTCGTCCGGTGTGTAGTGATGCTGATCCTAACAAAAGACAAACAATGTTTTTTTTTGTCAACTCTGATCTGAGCCGAATGGGGCGTCACTGAGATATTGAAGCATTCTCAGACAGCCACCGCGCTTACCATGTAACAACTGACGCTAGCTTTTAAAGTTTAACGCCAAACAAATGACTCCAATGTGTAAAGACATAAAAACGCGATTTTCCCGTAAAGCTGATGATAAGAATAAAAATTAAGATTACAAAAAAGAAACAGGGATATTGTTACAGATTTACCTAGCAGAGGAAGAGAACAAAAGCGGAACAACGTTTCAACTGAGTAGATATTCAGGTAGAACAATGAACACAACACAAATATATATATATATATATATATATATATATATATATATATAATATATATATATATACATATTTATACAGATAATACACACACATCTAATTAACTACATAGAGGTAATATTTTAGAGAGACTGTCTGAACGGAAAATAAGTAAGTCAATTCCCTGTAGTACTTGTAGGAGAAACTAAGACTTCCGGTCAATAAGGCGGAAAGGCGACAGGAACCATTGAGGCTCTGTTTTGAAAAGTGTTCCTTGTTGCAGTTTTCTCATTTTCCAAGTCCGGCTTGCTTCAGGTCCTAATGAGTTTAGTGCTCTGTGCACACCGTGAGCTGTTTATTTCATCCGGATCATGTTTTGATATTCCGATTGTTGAGGATGAAAAATAACATCGTATGGCGAAGGACAGTGTGGCTGCGTTCACTTTCGGTGCGGTTACGCCTTATGTCTTTTGGCGCGTGCTGTAGCTGCTCTGATAGGGACTGCAGCTGCTTTTCTTTGTTTAGATCCTTCAAAGCGATGAGATGTTAACTCGGATGATTCCACTGACACGGGCGGTTGAGCAACTATGGATTTTAATTCGTTTGCAGTGATACCGAGGGTTTCGATTAACTACTACTACTACAACTACTGCTACTACTACTGTCACTACTACTACAACTACTGCTACTACTACTGTTACTACTACTACAACTACTGCTACTACTACTGTTACTACTACTACAACTACTGCTTGTGTTACTACTATTATTACTACTGCAACCTAGACAAAACGGGCTCTCGCTGAAAAAAAAACTAAATAAATAACAATAAATATAAACAATGAAATAAAGCAATAACTAAATGAAATATACATTTAAAAAAATACATTTTGTCAAGCCAGCAGGTGTTTACTTTTCACTTTAGTCCCTTATCTCTGGATAGGTTGAATAGAGTGCCTAGTCACATCGGAGAGGACGATAATTATTGAGCGTTCCGTGTTGAAGGTAAGGACGTAATAGAAACTGACATTTACAAACATAAAACAGTAGGATTTCAGACAGTTCGAGCAGCTCAAGAACGAAAAATTATATAAACCACGACACCTTTAAGGTATCAGTGAAAAGAGAAAAGAAGAAAGAGGAGGAACAGTAGGATGCTTGCCACTGCCAGGTAAGGTTCAAAGATTTTCCAACGGTTTGTTACGACTGATAATGTATACATCCTAAAATTGTTGTTGGGTGAAATAGATAGCACATGATGATGATTATGATAATAATGATGATAACTGGGAAGAGTGTCATATTTACAGAATTATGCGTGATCATTGGTTGAGTCGGCAACATTATTCGTTATATTCTCTGTATGATACTGATGTAGAAGATGTGGAAGATGGAGGCGAGAATGACACTTGTTACTCAACATTTTAACACATCGCTACTATGATCCCAGCAGGGTGCAATGTATTATGTGGCACACATGGAGATCGGGCGCTTTCGTATGCTTCTAAATATGTTATTAATAGAAGGAAGGAAGGAAGGAAGGAAGGAAGGAAGGAAGGACGGAAGCAAGGAAGGAAGGAAGGAAGGAAGGAAGGAAGGAAGGAAGGAAGGAAGGAAGGAAGGAAGGAAGGAAGGAAGGAAGGAAGGAAGGAAGGAAGGAAGGAAGGAAGGAAGGAAGGAAGGAAGGACGGAAGCAAGGAAGGACGGAAGCAAGGAAGGAAGGAAGGAAGAAAGAAAGGAAGGAAGGAAGGAAGGAAGGAAGGAAGGAAGGAAGGAAGGAAGGAAGGAAGGAAGGAAGGAAGGAAGGAAGGAAGGAAGGAAGGAAGGAAGGAAGGAAGGAAGGAAGGAAGGGAAGAAAACGTTTAAAATTAAGATAGTGCTGAAAGAAACAGTAAACACAAAATGAATTTTAAAATAATGAAATGTGGATAAAGAAATACAAGAATGTTTTTCTTTGAAAGATAGCAAACCGAAAGTAGGCGATAAATTAAAAAAAAAAAAAAGATAAGAGAAATTAAGAAAAAAAAAGTGAAAATCGAATTGACGAAAATAAAATTAAAAGGAAACGGAACTAAGAACAGAATGAGAAAGAGAAAGTTGAAAAACGAAGAGAAGCAAGTGAGCATAAAAATGCAGTTCATGAAACATGTCGAGACGATTGATAACAAATTGTGTTTCGAATGAAGAAACAATAACCTCGATTGTGTTCAACTGTTCAATAACTGCAACTCAGGCACATGTTTTACATCGTCATAACTGTTCGTAGTTTCTTTCTTACATACCTTCAATGGGATATACCCCTACACAATTATTATCAAGTTTCATTTTACGCGGTTCCTTATCAAATATTTATTTTTTTATTTAACTGGAAAAAATACGTTCCTTCCCGTTAATTTTTTAACACATTTTGAGGAACATTTACAAATAATTTACGAGCTGGCAATGTCAGACTGGAAAACTTTGTTTTAAAAATATTTGATGGAAACCAGCATTGCAGTTATTTATTGATTATTCCATTGGCGTATATTTGATATAGATTCACACCGTGTTCTTTGTGCAGTCTGTTGTCACTGTTGGAGACTGCGTGGGCGCGATGTTTATGTTTCACGGGTTGTTGTTTGCGTTAGTGTCTTGTACATTGTGTTCTACAAAGCAATCAGGGGTCTTTAACTCGTTGTGGCGTCTCCGCATCATCATCATGTGCTATACCGGTTAGCGTAGGCGATCATGTCATTCCACAATTCTCTATCCTCAGTGCATCTTATCAATTTTGTTGTTGACAGTTTTCTTTGCCATGACACCAAGTTATCCAATATTTTCTTTCATTATCGACCGCGGTCTCTTTTTCCCTGTATTTTGCCAGTTGTAACCAGATATTCCAACTCTCCTCTTCTCAATATGTGCCCGAAAAATGTTGATTGTTTCTTTCTGATGTTTTTTAGGAGCTGCCTTTTTGTGTTGGCCTTTTAGAAAACTTCCTCATTGGTCTTTTTAGCTGTCCAGGAAACTTTCAATATTCTTGTATGAAATTCCATCTTTGTGGTCTCTAATCGTCTGATCATTTGTTTGCCTGCTGTCCATGATTCACTTCCATAGGTCAGAACCGGCTCTATATATCACAGCTGAGCTCTCATTTTCACTTCTATTGACATCGATTTGTTGCATAAGACGTTTTTCGTTTTCTGAAATGCCATTTTGTCCTAAGCTATTCTGCTGTGTATTTATGTGGTGCATCGTCTATCTCATGTCATTATTGTGCCCAGGTATTTGACGCGTTGCACTTGTTTCAGATTTGTCTCGTTTATTTTTATGCTGCATGCTGGTAATGATTGTTTCTTCTATATAACCATTACTTCTGTTTTCTTACTATTCAGACTGAGACCTTTCTTGGTGCTTTCTTTTACTATTATGTCTATCATTTCTTGTTCATTCTCCGTCTCTGCTATTAAGACTGTGTCATGCACATATCGCAAATTGTTTTCAATTCCTTATTTGTCTACTATTGATCTCATAATTTATTCACTGTAAAGTGTAAAAAAACTCCGGCGACTAAACACAGCCTTATCTGACTCCTTGTTTTATATATTGGAACTGTTCTGTTTTGTTGGCAATTTTTATTTGTGCTGCTTTTTGCCAGTACTAGTTTTTTTTTACGATTCTCAGATCCTATCCACCATTGTTTAATTTCTCCAACATATTGATTATTGCCACTTGCTTTACTTTGTCAAATGCTTTTATGTTGTATGTAAAGCACATATATACATCTTATTTTTAACCATCACTTTACAGCAATGTTCTCAGGATGTATATTACATTATTGGTTCCCTTGCCTTCCACAAATCCATATTGTTTCTCACTTATTTCTGGTTTTATTTTGTTCCTTAACCGTCTCATGATGAATATTTATAATACTTTAGCGTCTCTCATAGTATTCAACAGGTCTTTTCTTTGTGCTTGATACATGGTTATCCTATACAGCATGTCCCAAGTCTGACCGACACTGCATATCACTGCCATGAGTTGTCGAATGGAAGTTCTATGTCATCAACATCGTTTCATAACTATCATCAAGTGAATGCACTCCAACGTAGTTGACTGAATACATTCATTCATCATCATTTAGTGTCGTCTTCGCGTCGAAGGTTGACTACCATGGAGCGCCATTCCCCTCTGTCTCTTGCTTTGATGGTGCAGATTGTCATAGGTTGACTTGTCCATCTTTTGATGTTACTCGTCCATGTTAGTCTTGGTCTGCCTCTGCCTCTTTTACCTTGTATTTTCCCCTCCAATATTACTTTTAGAAGCATGTTGTGTCTATTAACATCCAGCATAGAACATGTATATCCAACATCAACATACAACAACACCATACAATAACAACATCAGGCAGTAATATCCAAAAACAGCATCTAACAACAACATCAAAATCAACACAATCCAACAACAACGTCGCACAATAACATCCATTAACAACATCCAACAACAACATCCAAAAACAACATCCATTAATAAAAAAGCATCATCCAGCAACAAAATCCAAAAACAGCATCCAACAACATCAATTAACAAAAAAGCAACATCAAACAACAACATCCAACAACAACATCCAACAACAAAATCCAATAACAACATCCAACAAAAACATCCAATAACTACATCCAACAACAACAACAACTAATAACAACATCAAACAACAACATCGAACAACAACATCCGACAACAACATCCAACAACAACATTCAATAACAACATCCAACAACAAAATCCAACAACAACATCCAGCAACAACATCCAACAACAAAATCCAATAACAACATCCAATAGCAACATCCAACAACAACAACCAACAACAACATCCAACAACAACATCCAACAACAACATCAAACAACAACATCAAACAACAACATCCAACAACATCCAACAACAACATCCAACAATAACATCCAAAAACAACAACATCCAACAACAACTTCCAACAACAACATCCAACAACAACTTCCAACAACAACATCCAACAACAACATCCAACAACAACATTCAATAACAACATCCAACAACAACACCCAATAACAACATCCAACAACAACATCCAATAACAACACCCAATAACAACATCAAACAACAACATCAAACAACAACAAAAACAAATAACAGCAACATCCAATAACGCAGTCGAACAATAACATCCAACAACACCTTCAACATCATCCAACAGCAAAATCTAACAACACCCAATAACAAAATAAAGACATAATCTAACAACAACATCAACACCATCCAACAACAACAACAACCAACAACCAACAGCAGCATCCAACAACAACATCCAACAACATCCAACAACAACGTCGAACAACACCCAATAACAAAATAAAGACATAATCCAACAACAACAACCAACAACAGCATCCAACAACACCATCCAACAATAACATCAATATGTCCTTCATTTGCAGCTGTTTATTATTTCTATTATGAACTTTCTATCAAACATTTCTCTTAAACTACTCGCTAATTATCCTATGTGATTTCCTCTTATCTAAATGTTTCCTGCTGTCACAATATATTTCAGCATTTCCCTTCTCCCAAAAAGTGATGATTTTTTTTCTCCTGTTTTGAACATAATCCTTCTTGTCCCTTTCATATCTTTGACATTTTACATCGTCCTCCTCATTAGCTGCACATGGTATTCTCATCACATTTCTGTAAACCACATTTGTGTGCCCTCCCTTCAACATTTGTATTGTCTGTTGTTCTTTGTCCATGATTGTCGTCCATATATCGCGATATTAAACTAAGATACTTTACTTTATACTTATTTTTGTTAAAGATTGGTCACTTAATGTATGTTTTCAGTCCTGTAGTGCTTCCTTTGCCTGAGCTGTTCTGCATTTCACTTCTGTTGTACATCCATAATGTTTGGAAACTGTGCACTTTGATATTTAGAGTTCATGTCTAATACAGAGACATGTATTTTAGATGGTAACTTGCACTTTGGTACTTAGAGTTCAAAACTAACACAGAGACATGTATTTTAGACGGTAACTTTGCACTTTGGTACTTAGAATTCAAGTCTAACACAGAGACATGTATTTTAGATGGTAACTTGCACTTTGGTACTTAGAGTTCAAGTCTAACACAGAGACATATATTTTAGATGGTAACTTGCACTTTGGTACTTAGAGTTCAAGTCTAACACAGAGACATGTATTTTAGATGGTAACTTGCACTTTGATACTTAGAGTTCAAGTCTAATACAGAAACATGTATTTTAGATGGTAACTTGCACTTTGATACTTAGAGTTCAAGTTTAATACAGAGACGTGTATTTTAGATGGTAACTTGCACTTTGGTACTTAGAGTTCAAGTCTAATACAGAAACATGTATTTTAGATGGTAACTTGCACTTTGACGCAATTTCTCACACTAAGGGTCCAGAGGCAAGTAGTAAGAAAGTGATGAAATGTGTATCCATTACATTTATTATAGGAAGGGAACAAATACAGCAGAATTAATACATTTCATTTCATGACGTTTTTCCTAAAATGCACGGCATGATACATCTATAGGGAGACGTTGAAAATAAAGCAAGTATTAATTACATGAAAACATATGTCTACTGCCTTAGGCTCTCATCGTGTCTCTGTGTGTGCAATTTAATAAACGTGGAACTCTCAGAATGGTTATTGTGTTAGATGGGTACTCCTTTGGGGAATACAAAACCTTCGATTAAAGCGTGGCCAAACTGCTGTTAGACATTTATGAGCATGCTCCAGTACTGGACTCTTATCAAGTAAAAGCTGGGAAAGAATTAGAGCCACGAGTATAAACAGGATCCACAGGGAACCGATTTACAGCTAGAAATTGAGAAACATTTGATTAACTAGATTCTGACGAAAGACTTAATCACCTCGAGATTTACTACTTTTACAATATATAATCATGATGGTAATAATTAACCGAGTAATGATAGAAAGGACCACTTGTAGAAGGCCAGAACACGAACCATTGGGCGAGGTTTAGCAGCTTTTAAGTGCACCGAGTGCTGAGAAAATACCGTCCAATCGGAGACAACTATTAGCAATAAATTCACGTCGATAAATGAAACATGAAATAGCTGAATTCCCTGAGGCACATGTAATTCTACTGTTTGGTGAAAACATGTACTAGCACAATAATAAAAAAAATAGGAAAAGGGAAAAATAATGTTATTATTATTACGAGTATTATTATTATTTTATTACGAGTATTATTATTGTTAATATTATTTTATTACGAGTATTAGTTAGCTATTATTATTTTATTATGAGTATTATTGTTATTTTGCAACTGCACAATTGCCTTACCCTCGATGGATTCAAAATGTGGAAGAGTCAAGGTTCCTATTATGGCGTAACGCGGGCAATATAATGAAAACAAATCAAACGTGAAAGTATTCAAAGATCTACACAATAATGAACTAACATTTCAAACAAAACAAATAATTGTAATTGATTTTGTTTTTTGAACATTTTCTTTTAATAATTAGCGTGGGTTTAACAAATACAAAAATCACTTATTGAGTTGAATAAATCAATTATTGGTTATGTATGTATTCAACTCGTTTGACCATGATTTTCAATTTTCCTGAAATATCCAAGAAAACATCGTGCTTTTATAATATACTGCCATGAAAAGTATACTGACATCAAAACAAATAACAGCAGGGCTAAAACTAAAAATAGCAAAATGTTATATCGTCTCAACATTCCTGTATGGAGCGGAAACAGGGAAATTAGACAAGAAAACAGAAAAGAAAATTGAAGCCTTTGAAATGTGGATTTACAGAAGAATAGGTAGAATGGATGGAAAGAAAAGAAAACAAACGACGAAATTTTAAAACAACTAAAACTAGAAAAGAGAACTATTAAACACAATTAGAACAAGACAAATGAAATTTTTGGTGCATGTTAAAAGACACAACAGCCTACTAAAAGTAATATTGGAAGGGAAAATACAAGGTAAAAGAGGCAGTCAGACCAAGACTAACATGGACGAGTAACATAAAAAATGGATGTTAGCCTATGACAATCTGCACCATCAAAGCAAGAGACAGAGTGGAATGGCTCTCCATGGTAGCCAACCTTCGATGCGGAGACGGCACTAAATGATGATGAATGAATGTATTCAGTCAACTACGTTGGAGTGCATTCGCTTGATGTTAGTTATGAAACGATGTTGATGACATAGAACTTCCATTCGACAACTCATGGCAGTGAAATGCAGTGTCGGCCAGACTTGGGACATGCTGTCCCAAGTTACAATATTAATACCATCAACTATTTCTTCATCAATTTTCTCTTTCTTGTCTCTAGTACCAATATTAATATCGTCAACTATTTCTTCATCAATTTTCTCCCTTGTCTCTAGTACCAATATTAATACCATCAACTATTTCTTTATCAATTTTCTCTTTCTTGTCTCTAGTACCAATATAATACCATCAACTATTTCTTCATCAATTTTCTCCCTTGTCTCTAGTACCAATATAATACCATCAACTATTTCTTCATCAATTTTCTCCCTTGTCTGTAGTACCAATATTAATACCATCAACTATTTCTTCATCAATTTTTAACGCTGTAATGGACTTGTCTATTTGACGTCACGGACATGCATATATTTGAGAGATCGTTTTGTCGTTCATGTCATGTTGTTTTACTTACTGGAAGGTTCGGTGAGCTATTCTGTAAACACGTAAGATTCCGACACAATAAATTGTCCCCGATCTTCAGCCATTCTTGGTGTTGTGCCCCGGTATCTGGATTATTTCTATCTACCTCTTCACTTTTTTATATCACCAATCATTGATTAATTATCGATATCAATAAAAACATATTAAATATCACATCACGTGTAACAATCATGTATTTAAAGAAGACTGTATTTTATTTAGATTTGAGACGTTTCCGAACGTTAATTAGAACAACGTCTTGTGGATCATCATCACCTTGTGCCATCTCTGCGTCAAAGGTTGGCAAACGTGGAACTCCTGTTTTCCCTGCCTCATGCCTTCGTGGTATACGTTGTCTCATGTTCTTATTTCCATTTCTGGATGATGTTATCCCACTTTAATCTTTGTCTGTTCCTACCTTCTTTCCATTTCTGGATGATGTTATCCCACTTTAATCTTTGTCTGTCCCTACCTTCTTTCCATTTCTAGACGATGTTATTCCACTTTAATCTTTGTCTGTCCCTACCTTATTTCCATTTCTGGATGATGTTATCCCTCTTTAATCTTTGTCTGTCCCTACCTTCTTCCCATTTCTGGATGATGTTATCCCACTTTAATCTTTGTCTGTCCCTACCTTCTTTCCATTTCTAGATGATGTTATCCCACTTTAATCTTTGTCTGTCCCTACCTTCTTTCCATTTCTGGATGATGTTATCCCACTTTAATCTTTGTCTGTCCCTACCTTATTTCCATTTCTTGATGATGTTATTCCACTTTAATCTTTGTCTGTCACTACCTTCTTTCCATTTCTGGATGATGTTATCCCACTTTAATCTTTGTCTGTCCCTACCTTCTTTCCATTACTGGATGATGTTATCCCACTTTAATCTTTGTCTGTCCCTACCTTCTTTCCAATTTATTTTTCAGCCATAATAAGACTTTATATTATTCTGTCTCGGTGTAAATCGATCTCATTTCTCTTTACTTTTTTGTGCTGAACAGTTCTTTGTTTTTACAAGTAACAAAACTTCCCTCTATTTCTTTCTTGTCCACACCGACTAATCTTGTATCCATTATTCTAGTAAGCAAAATTCCATGTATGTCAGATATATTCTGTTTTCTTATTTACTTATTCATTGGGGGTTGGGTATTGTAGAGGTACGACCTCAGCCTCAGAAGAGGGAGGATTCGGGTTCAAAACTGTGGGGGAAATGAATCCCTGGTTTCTTAATGAATTTATCCTCCCTGGAACTCTTGAGTAGTGAGATCCCATGTCTGGGTCTATTGGATAACGGCAATAAACAAGAAGTCTCGTGTGCACTCGCGCACGTTAAAGACCCCTCTACAGTTAAAATCTAAAAGAATAGGCCATAAGTATGGCCTCTGCCCGGAGAGAATTGTCAGAAAACCTGCCAACTCCGTGGACTTTATGCCGTGCTATGGAGTTCGTGCACATGGGCCAGGATTCTTCTCGAATTTTCTCGAGATTATTGAGGGGGGTATGGAGCACCTATGGATTCACCCGGTGTGCACGGATGATGATCCTAACAACAAACACACTTGTTCATGTTTCTTGCGGTGCGCAAGCGTGCAGAGTAGTTGTAGCACTTGATTGTTGTTACCAATAGTGCTGTGAAAAAAGTTCTTAAATATTATTTAGAGCCAGTCTTAGCAAATGAATGTGAATCATGGACAATAGGACAATAGACAAGAAAATCACTGGAGGCTGTAGAAATGAGTTTTTACAGAGAATGTTAAGAATACCATGGACAGCTAAGAAGAGTAATGAAAACGTTCTGAAAGATGCCAAAGCAAAAAGAGAGCTAATTTCCAATATTACGATGAAACAATAATCATTTTTAGCTTTGCAATGAAAAGGAAACAGCAGGAATATATTGTAACAACTTGGAAAATTGAGGGACGAAGAGATGGAGGGAAGCAAAAGAAAAAATACCAGACAGCTTAAGAGAAACGGTTGGCAGAAGGTCAACAACATAAATGATAAATAAGTGTCGTAATCGAAAGTTGTGGAGAGACATGAGCACCTACGCGCGCAGGCATGGTACCTTATTATGATTAGTGCTGATGTTACTATTTGAATCAAAAGTGAGTATATATTTCATTTTCTCAGAATACGTGTCCCAGTCCTATTCTTTTATTCATTTCTATCTCTCATTTTCTGTTCCTCGCTAGGGCCTAAGGCAGCCAAGTCCATAAAAGACTAAATCAAAAGAAAAAATGCGTAAACTTTACGAAGAATAGTCAGACTTAAGTCTTCATAGCAGAGACAGAGAATGAACTACAAGAAATGATAGACATAATAGTAAATGAAAGCAACAAGAAAGGTCTCAGTCTGAAAAGTAAGAAAACATAAGTAATGGTCATATCGAAGAAACAATCATCACCATCTTGCAGTATAAAAATAAACAGGACAAATCTGAAGCAAGTGCAACATGTCGAATAATTGGGCACAATAATAACATCAGATGGAAGATGCACCACAGAAATAAAAAGTAGAATAGCTCAGGCCAAAATAGCATTTCAGAAAATGAAAAATATATTATGCATGCTAACCAGTATGGCACATGATGAGTCAGACTTCGAAAACACATATTCTACATGTCATTAAACGCACCTCACAGCACACGAGCATACGACAAGTCTGAATGAAGAGCAGCATCACAGATTCATTGAGGCTTTTCGCGCCATGCTTGTCTTGGAAAACAACTTGCGTGGTTTCATTTGACAGTGAAACATTGCACCTGCCGTGCTATACAGTGCAAAATATACAAATTGCTGAGGCAAATATAGAACCCGCTGTCTGTAAGGATAGAAACATCAACACTCATACAGCGATGACTACATATGTCCAGCATATTGTACATCTGATCATCATCATCATCATTGAGTGCCATCTCCGCATCGAAGGTTGGCTACCATTGAGCGCCATTCCACTCTGTCTCTTGCTTTGATGGTGCAGAGTATCATAGGCTGACTTGTCCATCTTTTATGTTACTCGTCTATGTTAGTCTTGGTCTGCCTCTGCCTCTTTTACCTTGTATTTTCCCTTCCAATATTACTTTTATTAGTCTGTTGTGACTTTTAACATGCCCCAAAAATGTCATTTGTCTTGTTCTAATTGTATTTAGTAGTCTCATATACAAATATTAATATTCATTAATGCTGGTAGCAGTCACAGAGTAGGCAAACCAACATTAACGGTCTAGTAATATTGCCATTTAATGTCATGAAAAATATACTAAAATCATAACAAATAACACCAGGACTAAAGCTAACAATAGCAAAATGTTACATCTTCTCAATAATAATGTATGGTGCAGAAACATGGGCATTAGACAAGAAAACAGAACAGAACATTGATGCCTTTGGAATGTGGATTTATAGAAGAATATCTAGAATTGGATGGAAAGAGAAGAAAACAAACGATGAAGTTTTAAAACAACTAAAGATGAACGAATAACTACTAAACACAATTCAAACAAGACAAATGGAGTTTGTGGGGCATGTTAAAAGACACAACAGCCTACTAACAGTAATATTGGAAGGGGAAATACAAGGTAAAAGAGGTAAAGGCAGACCAAGATTAACATGGACGAGTAACATCAAAATATGGACACAACGGATTTCAATACCCAAGAAGTCAGGGGAATGTAATGTCATAAAAAATCCACGGATTAATTTTTCTAATTTTTTGTCTTAAATCATCACCGCCTCTGATGGGATTTGAACCCAATCCCTTCCTGTCCTGAGGCCGAAGTGGTAGCTCTAGACAACCCCGACTACTGTAAAGTGCGAACTGGATGAACTAATAGCAGAAACTGAAATCAGTAATTCCAAAGACAGTCTTGCCTGTGGCAAGTTCCTGGAAATGGTGGTGTACTCCCGAAGGTATTTAAACTACCCAAATAATCAATTCTTCATTGCAATGTCGCTGTTGTAAGCTCTGTGACACAACTCTGTGACACAGCTCTGTGACACAACTCTGTGATTTGTGAGGGATGTAAACACCATTATGTTGTACAAGAACAAACCTTGGAGACCACAAGAGCAACCTGCGGAATCTAGCTGCTGAAGAAAGTGTGAAAGCCAACTATATACATGTCTAGCAGGCAGAAAATAGAATGGAAAAACACCCAACCAATATGACGTTTTTAGCTACAGTAGCTATAAACAGCTGACGTCACCCTTGCCACAACCGCCCCTGATCGCATAGTTGAGAACGTCACACTAGCTGGGTTGTTTTCCGATTTTATTTTCTGCCTGCGGGCCATCTGTATATTTTGAATATGGCCCGCCAAACTATTCCCAAACTTCTAGAAATACACATTTTAATATTTTCTATTTCCACTCTCTTTTTGGGAGCCCCGATCGCTCAGTGGTTAGAGAACTGGACTACAAATAACAAGAGGTCGGGTTCGATCCTGAACAACGGCTTCTGCGTTCACCCAGCTTTAAATAAATTGGTACCAGAGTTTTTTTCTCTTGGAAAGTAAAGCCGCATAAACGTGATACCGACCACATTACCCCAAAAATCATGTGCTGAAGATCTGTAAAAATTATGGTCACTAACACCATATTCCCTATACGCCACTTGGTTGACGGGGGCTCTATACTTTACTTTATTCTTATACTCTGGTTTTTTTTTATTTCACGCCGTGTTTCTGCACCAGACAAGAATATCCAGACAACTGCATCCGGTGCAAAAAGTGAACAAAACAAAACAAAACAAAATACGGATGATAGATCTGGCATGTAAAGTTAATTCATCTCTTGCATTAATTCTTGTCACGATACACTTCTATAGAGTAATTCTGGCCCAACTGTTAACAATTTCCACATCTTGAGAAATCACGCGCTATCATAATTATGTAACAAGCGAGAATACACGTTCAGAGAAAGGAGAAATGGGAAAACTGGACCAGAATTCCTTGCAATATTTACGTGGATACAAAGGTTGTTAAATATTATTTTGAATGTTTTTGATTGAAATTGTACTTGAAGTCACACGCCAAATTTAAGTCTGTACCTGGATAATGAAGTCTGTACCTGGATAATGAAGTCTGTACCTGGATAATGAAGTCTGTACCTGGATAATGAAGTCTGTACCTGGATAATGAAGTCTGTACCTGGATAATGAAGTTTGTACCTGGATAATGAAGTCTGTACCTGGATAATGAAGTCTGTACCTGGATAATGAAGTCTGTACCTGGATAATGACGTCTGTACCTGGATAATGAAGTCTGTACCTGGATAATGAAGTGGACAAGCACCAGACTTGTGTTAGACAAAAGAGGATCCCCCTTACGACATTATATTGTAGAACAACTGGTAACAGAAAAATAGGAAGACAGAAAGAGAGCCTCAGTGTCTGAGTGGTTAGTGTTTTCGCTTCCTAATCAGAATGATCAGGGTTCGATCCCGAGAAGTGGCAATTTTTATTGATCGACAAAGCTCCGGGATTCACCCAGCCTCTAAAAATGGGTACCATAAATTTTTCTTGGAGGTAAAGACGACCTCTCGTGAGACCAACCATATCACCCACCAATGTGCCGTGGTCATAGAAAATCACGGTCACTTACACCATATTCCCCATACGCCTAGCACTAGCAAGGCATGGGAGAGAACCTTCACTTCTGACGCTAAATCGGAGACAAATTGGCAATAGAAAAATATGAAGAAGGAAAGAAAGCTCTGGAAATATCAATAATAATGAGTGAGTCATGAAAGATGGGAGAACTATGCGAGTCCTGCAGCGACTAGCAGTACAATATCTCGTGTGTAGAACAATGACTCCGGTTCAGTGCGACATATTATTTCACAGTTTTCTTCTGCTTTCCTTTCTTATGCGCCTTTCAGCGTCGTGAGGAGATACACTTTTCGGTGTTTTGCTCTTCTGTTCGTCTCTGCTACTGTTATGTTTCCTAGTGGTATTAATATTTCGTCAATCCATCTTTTTTGTGCTAGGCCCTTGGGTCTGGTGTTCTCGCAACGTTTATTGATGGCCCATTGTGTAGTGTTTTGATCATTCTGGCTTATCACGTGGCCAAACCATTTTATATGTTGTTTCTTTATGTCCCCTATGACATGAATTATTCATACCTTTTTTTATCAGTTCTTCATCTCTGATCTTATCTCTCAGGCCGTTTCCTGTGATTCGTTTAACACACTTCATCTAGGTTGTGTTTATTTTTCATATTGTTCTTGCATCTAGGGTCCAGCTCTGGCATTGGTAGCACAACGTTGGGATGAAGATTGTATTGTAGGATGCCCGTTTTGCCTCTAGAGTTATTTCCTTATTGGACAATAATGATGATAGCTGTCCAATATCTGACTTGACTATTTTTGGTGCATCTTGAGTCTTTTTCTGCATTTTGTGGATTGCCGTTTATCACTAGACGTCCTAGTTATTTAAATTCCTGTACTTGTTTTAGTTGTCTGCTGTTTATAGTTATGTTGATTCATACTCTGGTATTCTATCACAAAGGGACGCTAATAATGACATCATTATGGACAAAAGAAGACAAAATGCTACCATTAAAGTTTTACTTTTGCATTATTAACCTTCTTCACATAAAAGGGACAAGAGAAGTAGCCATTTGTAGAGTGGACTGTGATGTTCTAAGTTCAATAATAACAAACAAATAACCGGTTGTTATTTAGGAAAATTACGAGGCAAGAGAAATAATAAGTTCAATAGAAAAATTAGTTTACAGCAATGAAGGAAACAATGGATAAACAAGAGAAAACGCTGAACACATGGGCGGAACACAAACGTGGTTGTTTTTGTTTATTTTCTGTTGTTTGTGGATTTTTCATAGTGCTGTAAACATTATATTTTGTGTGTGAGCAATGTATGTTACTTTCTATATGCAGCACTGGGGAGAACATTAGCAGCAAATAAACGAGACTTAATGTAATAATTCTGTAAAAATAATTGCGACGGGGCGTAAGTTTAAAATGCAACAATCTGACTATAGCAGAACAATGCAATGAAGTACAAGTAGAAGGACAATGAGGGAGTAAATGAGACTGAATATGATCAACAAGCTACTGCGACTGACCATCTATGGAGCTAGCCAGAGTGCACTGCGACCTGTTTTAACATGTTTGAGTTAAGCGCTTCGATCTGATTTAACGCCATATTTTTGTAACGCCAAATTTTTGTAACGCCATATTTTTGTAACGCTATTCTTTCCGTTTCTAAGATGACGGATCTAGTGCAAGTTCTCTCGATCGCTGCAAAAAGTGCATTCGATGTCTGATTAATTTCGGTTCTAATTCGCACTCCTATGCGTTAAAATCAAGATGATGATCTACTTATTACATCTGCGCTGATAAAACATTGTCGTACGCCGGCGATATTCCATTTTCAACAAATCAAGTGCTGTGAATGCGACCTTCCATCGTCAAGGCTTGTTCTGCGCTTTACGCCACATTGGTGCTATTCATGACCGTTGTTGGATTTGCTTGACGCAAGTTATTTCCATGTTACTTATTACTGTGAAATGCTTCATCAGCCGCAGTTTTATCTCTTTAGTGAATTTGCACCGTGTTCTGTTCGTCGTAGGCTACATTCACTAGAGTAATCAAGAATCTAAAGGGCGCGTCATAACTGTGCTTGCGCCATTGTTATGTGTGTGCCAGGTCATCGTAATGGCCCATCGTAAATCCCTAGACCGACCGTACGCTAATCTTACGGTCTGTTGTTTGATGTGCGACAGGGATAATCTGACGACTAACTGTGTGTTTATATGTTCGGAATTGGAGTCAACAACGATGGCCTAACATCATCAAGCGCTATACATTTTTAAAGAAATATGACGATCATACCTTTGGTGAGGACTAGAACTTCTGGTATATGGTGGATAGGCGGCAGGAACCATTGCAGGCTATGCATGAAAAGTGTTCCTTGTTGCAGTTTCCTCATATTCCCAGTCCATGGGGGACTGGTTGATCTCGAGGCAGGACGCCGGCCTCGGGACAGAGAGGTTGTGGGTTCAAATCTCGGCTCCACCGGTTGGGATTTTTATTTATGATTTCTCTCTGCGACAACCACCCCTGGTCTCAGCAGCGAGGCCCGGCTTGAAACGTCAATTACTCATCGACGGAAAACAAAACATGAGTACCTCCGAAGTCGGAGTTATCTGCCTGTGCGGCGAGGGACCCCAGTGCACACGGCTGCCAGGGGAAAATAGATTAACACGCAAAATTCAGCTCCTATTCTCTAGGGGCTTCGTCAGAGTTGACAGCGGGCGAACGCAACAACAACAACAACAACAACTACAACAACAACAACAACAACAACAACAACAACAACAACAACAACAACAACAACAACAACAACAGCAACAACAACAACAGCAACAACAACAACAACAGCAACAACAACAACAGCAACAACAACAACAGCAACAACAACAACAACAGCAACAACAACAACAGCAACAACAACAACAACAACAACAGCAACAACAACAACAACAGCAACAACAACAGCAACAACAACAGCAACAACAACATCAGCAACAGCAACAACAACAACAACAACAGCAACAACAACAACAACAACAGCAGCAGCAGCAGCAGAAGCAGCAGCAGCAGCAACAACAACAACAGCAGCAGCAGCAGAAGCAGCAGCAGCAACAACAACAACAACAACAACAACAACAAGATGTCAAATATCCAGCGCTCATCTTAACAGTTTTGATTCCCTCCCTCTCCCATTCTTCAATAACACTGAGAATCAGGTACACATTTTTATACTTATTTCGATCAGAACCTGACTGCCAGGATGAAGACACGGATCTTTAAACAACAAACGACGGGCTGTAAAACAATGTACAAATAAAACAGGACTGCTACAAATACTTTCAGCAGCGCCAGAAAACAATGAAATGTGGACAACTCAAGGATTCTCAACTTATAGCAGATATATTTATTGTATGGTCCGTTATGGTTATGGAAGGCCCCGGTATCGCTGCAAACGAATTAAAATATATTTTATAATACATTATTGTTTTTATTGTATTTGTTTATCTTGAATCTGAACTAATACTATGTTTTAGTGTATATTTTCTCTTGTTTGTTTATCTAGTATGTTTTACTGCAATGTAATTTTGTTAGTTTACTTTGCAATTCTAGAACATAACATCGTAATTGTACGTCAGTTTGTTCCTGCCGGTGGGGTTATTTGTGTGTTTGTTCTGACATTCTCGATCTGAGAAGGATGTGAAATAAACATAAAATACGCTGTGTTGTAGTTTACAACTTAGACCTCTCGGACCGATAAATCCGACTCTTCAACACCGACATTTGCTTCCATTTTGAACTTGTCTGATTTGCTAGATTGTTGACGGGCCTTCACGGGTAGATGGAGAGATGGACAAACGAAGAAGTGATATGTTGTTGTTGTTGTTGTTGTTGTTGTTGTTGTTGTTGTTGCGTTCGCCAGCTTTCAACTCTGACGAAGTCCCTAGAGACTAGGAACTGAATTTTGCGTGTTAATCCATTTTTCACTGGCAGCCGTGTTCACAGGGGTCCCTCGCCGCACAAGCAGATAACTCCGACTTCGGAGGTACTAATGTTTTTTTCCGTCGATGAGTAACTGACGTTTCAAGCCGGGCCTAGCTGTTGAGACCAGGAGTGGTTGTTTCAGAGAGAAATCATAAATAAAAATCCCAACCGGTGTAGCCGAGATTTGAACCAACAACCTCACTGTCCCGAGGCCGGCGTCTTGCCTCGAGACCAACAAGTCCCCCATGGACTGGGAATATGAGGAAACTGCAACAAGGAACACTTTTCATGCATAGTCTTCAATTGTTCCCGCCGCCTATCCACCATATACTCCGAAGCCCACGTCCTCCCGAAAATGATGATCGTCTTATTTCCTGCAAAACGTATAGCGCTAGATGATGTTAGGCCATCGGTGTTGACTCCAATTTCGAACATACAAACACACAGTTAGTCGTCAGATCATCCCCCTCGCACATCAAACAACAGACCATAAGATTAGCGTAAGGCCGGTCTAGGGATTTATGATGGGCCATTACATATTACATTACATAACACTGAGAATCAGGTACATTTTTTATACTTATTTCGATCAGAACCTGACTCATTAATACTCTCTTTTAATAACTATTTTATTAATAATTATAAATTATTAATTCAATTAATTAATTAATTCCCCAGTGCTGCATATAGAAAGTACCATTTATTTATAAAATATGATATGATTAATGTTTCACTTTTGTATTATTAACCTTCTTCACATTAAGGGGAACAGAGAAGTAGCCTTTTGTAAATCAGACTGTTATGTTCTAAGTTCAATAATAACGAACAAATAACCGGTTGTTATTAAGGAGAACTTAGAATTTAGGCAAACATAATTAACCAATAATAAAGTGTCTATAATAGAATCATTGAGAAATATATTATATGTTATACTTCATTATTACTTACCTAGGTAGGGCTAATTTTATTTACCGACATATTTGTGTGTGTTGTTTGTTTATTCCTGCTGAAGGTCTATTGAGCCGAAACGTTGTTCAGATTTATGTCGTCCATTTATTTCGTAAAGCTTTAACCATACCGTTTTTTTAATTTTTTTTTTTCATTTCTCCTTTACAATCACCTTTACTGATTTTGATAGATGGAGGAAGTACATGAAGCGACCGTAATTAGAGATGATATGTATAAGAAAATCGCTTGGACTGAAATGAAAAGACGAATCACAAATGATATTATAAGAGAAAGAGTAGGTTCCTCTGACCTACATACAGCAACAACAAATAAACAGGTTTGCCTATGTAGAAAGAGTGTCGTGTGATTACTTAACATACAAAGCATTTATTTAAAGAGAAGAAGGGAAAAGAGCAAGAGGCACACCTAGACTAAGATGCCATTCATGTCCATTAACAGACAGCATGAAAGACACGCTACAGAATCAGTTGGCAACATCAGAGTGAAGCCTCTGAAAAAGCCAGGACCAGAACTGTGTTTCTCCCTTGACAACCGAACGGGTACACGAAGGCGTGACAAATGACAGAAGAAATTATCCCTAGCGTGATGATGTTTATGGGCCTGGGTATTTGACGTCATAACTGCACGGATTGCAGATGCGTAGATGCTGGATTTGACACGAAGTCATGGGCGGACGTTTGTAATAAGTGGACCAAAGGGTTGTGGGTCTAATGGGTGTCTCACCGAGGTAACTACGGGTCGTTGGGGTTTGGGGAGAAAACAAAAGATACAATTAGTGTTGAAATGGGGAGGATGACAGACCGGGAGAGAGACTAAACAGAGACCGGGAGAAAGATTAAATAGAGACTGGGAGAGACACTAAACAGAGACCGGGAGAAAGATTAAATAGAGACTGGGAGAGACACTAAACAGAGACCGGGAGAAAGATTAAATAGAGACTGGGAGAGACACTAAACAGAGACCGGGAGAAAGATTAAATGGAGACTGGGAGAGACACTAAACAGAGACCGGGAGAAAGATTAAATAGAGACTGGGAGAGACACTATACAGAGACCGGGAGAAAGATTAAATAGAGACTGGGAGAGACACTAAACAGAGATCGGGAGAAAGATTAAATGGAGACTGGGAGAGACACTAAACAGAGACCGGGAGAAAGATTAAATAGAGACTGGGAGAGACACTATACAGAGACCGGGAGAAAGATTAAATAGAGACTGGGAGAGACACTAAACAGAGACCGGGAGAAAGATTAAATGGAGACTTGGAGAGACACTAAACGGAGACCGGGAGAAAGATTAAATAGAGACTGGGAGAGACACTAAATAGAGACCGGGAGAGAGACTAAACAGAGACCGGGAGAAAGACTAAACAGAGACCGGGAGAGAGACTAAATAGAGACCGGGAGAGATATTAAATAGAGACCAGGAGAGAGACTAAACAGAAACCGCGGTAGAGACTAAACAGAGACCGGGAGAGAGACTAAACAGAGACCGGACGAGAGACTAAACAGAAACCGGGAGAGAGACTAAACAGAGACCAGGAGAGAAACTAAATAGAGACCGGGAGAAAGACTAAACAGAGACCGGGAGAGAGACTAAATGGAGACCAGGAGAGAAACTAAATAGAGACCGGGAGAAAGACTAAACAAAGACCGGGAGAAAGACTTAACAGAGACCGGGAGAGAGACTAAACAGAGAGAGAGGGAGACAGAAAGAGAGTATGAGTGCATGTATTCGCTGGTCGTCATTGTTGTTTCTTTCGGGTTTTAGCCCTAGAACCCCACAACCCCCAACCGTACCGGATTTATAAAATACCCCCTCTCCCTGCGGAGAAATGATAAAAGTGAAATAATTAAATTGATATGATTCGTTATAAACTAACATCTGTGGATGTTAGTTTAAGAGAATTATAACAATAATGAACATGAACAAATGTTATATTCTAGGAAGCTTTTAGACGAAATATGCAGATTTGAGATGTTCACATCAGGGCTATATTGTTGGACACTTTAAATTGTCATCCCCCCTTAAATTGTTTCTTCTCCCACCACTCTCCCCCCCCCCACCCCCACACCCTCCCCACTACCAACTACAAAAACACCCCCCCCCCCTTTTTTCCCCCCAGTGCAATGTTTTTTTTTTTTTTATTCTGAAAGAAACAATGGTCGTCATTGATCCATTCTACGTTCGACATAGCAGCAACAGTGGAAGCTCATAGGTGTTCTAGAAGTTTGAAAGCAGACAAGTTCAGTGGCTCGCTGGTTATGTTAAAAAAAATGAATATGCCCTTGCAAATTGTCATCCCTGCGTGCTGACCGGTGTCGCCAAGTTGTGTACCCCTGATCACTATTCTCAGACGTATCGACTCTCAACACTCAATCTTTGAGTGATGTAACGCGTTACTTGTGTACATACCGATCACTACTCTCAGACGTATCGGCTCTCAACACTCAATCTTTGAGTGATGTAACGCGTTACTTGTGTACATACCGATCACTACTCTCAGACGTATCGACTCTCAACACTCAATCTTTGAGGGATGTAACGCGTTACTTGTGTACATACCGATCACTACTCTCAGACGTATCGACTCTCAACACTCAATCTTTGAGTGATGTAACGCGTTACTTGTGTACATACCGATCACTACTCTCAGACGTATCGACTCTCAACACTCAATCTTTGAGTGATGTAACGCGTTACTTGTGTACATACCGATCACTACCCTCAGACGTATCGACTCTCAACACTCAATCTTTGAGTGATGTAACGCGTTACTTGTGTACATATCGATCACTACTCTCAGACGTATCGACTCTCTACACTCAATCTTTGAGGGATGTAACGCGTTACTTGTGTACATACCGATCACTACTCTCAGACGTATCGACTCTCAACACTCAATCTTTGAGTGATGTAACGCGTTACTTGTGTACATACCGATCACTACTCTCAGACGTATCGACTCTCAACACTCAATCTTTGAGAGATGTAACGCGTTACTTGTGTACATACCGATCACTACTCTCAGACGTATCGACTCTCAACACTCAATCTTTGAGAGATGTAACGCGTTACTTGTGTACATACTGATCACTACTCTCAGACATATCGACTCTCAACACTCAATCTTTGAGGGATGTAACGCGTTACCTGTCTACATACCGATTACCCCCACCTGAGATCATCTTATCAGCAGCTTGCATAACTCCTTCACTCCGACTCCCCGCCCACCCCCTTTTATCAGTGTGACCAAGACTGAACACACACACACAGTTTATAAGGTCCATTGCTTCTACCATCCACTCGCTGTCGATACATCGGCTCTAGGTCTTAGGTAATATCTGCTGATTAACCCATCATCGTTATTATCATCATATATGTTGACCCTGGTGGAACTCGGCTCCCAAGACAACTACATTAAAGTTTTCTCTGCCCTATGCGAGATATCCTGCGTCAGTCCCAGCTATTAGACAGCAGAGTATTACACAACAGGCCCTTTTTGGAATCCCCAGAGAAAAAGACAAAGAGGAAAACCAAGGAATTCTTGGAGAAGACAGCTAGAAGCAGAGATGAAGATGATGGGGAAGACATGGTACGATCGTAAAAGAATGGTAAGAGGCAGAACGGCTTGGAAAGTGTTTGTTGAAGACCTATGCTCCACAGGGAGCTGAAAGGTAGAAGAAGTAGAAGAAGACCCTTAGGAAAATAGACTCCTAAAAATCCTCATTGTTGTTCCGATATCGATTTCTTGTTATTTACAGTGCAGTTGTTTTGATTTACCTTTAGCTGTCTTTAGTCAGTTTTGATCACTTTGATACTATCTCCATCTTTTATTATCAATGAGCCAAGATAGTCACAATTAGCTACATTCTCCAATACTTTATCATGAACATAAATATCAGGTTCTGTACCTGTTTTCACTTATTTATTGTTTGTTTACATATTTTTGACAATAGAAACAAGAAAAAGAGTTCTTAAATGTTGTGTAGAGCCACTCTTAACATATGGATGTGAATCATGGACAATAGGACAACAGACAAGTAAATCACTGGAATCTGTTAAAATGTGGTTTTAAAGAAGAATGTTGAGAATACCATGGATAGCTAAGAAGAGTAATTAAAACGTTCTGAAAGAGGCCAAAGCAAAAAAAGAATTAATTTCCAATATTAGGAAGAAACAGTCATAATTTTTGGCTATGTAATGAGAAGAGAACAGCTGGAGTATATTGTAACAACTGGGAAAATTGAGGGACGAAGAGATTGAGGGAAGCAAAGAGAAAAGATACCAGACAGCTTAAAAGAATGGCTTGACAGAAGGTCAACAACAGAAATGATAAATAACTGTCGAGATCGAAATTTATGGAGAGACATGATCACCTACGCCAGCAAATCAGGTACTTGATGCTGATGATTTGTTTTTCTGTTGCCATGACGTTTTGTGCTCTTGTAACCAGTATACTGGAAGTTTTACGCTCTTGTAACCAGTATACTGGAAGTTTTACGCTCTTGTAACCAGTATACTGGAAGTTTTACGCTCTTGTAACCAGTATACTGGAAGTTTTACGCTCTTGTAACCAGTATACTGGAAGTTTTACGCTCTTGTAACCAGTATACTGGAAGTTTTACGCTCTTGTAACCAGTATACTGGAAGTTTTACGCTCTTGTAACCAGTATACTGGAAGTTTTACGCTCTTGTAACCAGTATACTGGAAGTTTTACGCTCTTGTAACCAGTATACTGGAAGTTTTACGCCCTTGTAACCAGTATACTGGAAGTTTTACGCTCTTGTAACCAGTATACTGGAAGTTTTACGCTCTTGTAACCAGTATACTGGAAGTTTTACGCTCTTGTAATCAGTATACTGGAAGTTTTACGCTCTTGTAACCAGTATACTGGAAGTTTTGTGCTCTTGTAACCAGTATACTGGAAGTTTTACGCTCTTGTAACCAGTATACTGGAAGTTTTACGCTCTTGTAACCAGTATACTGGAAGTTTTACGCTCTTAAAATCTGACATGTTTGACATTTTCTCAGTCCATGTTGTTCTTCGAATTCTTCTGTAACTTCAGTTGAAGTCATTGATTAATTCTTATGAGTTGAACTAATAATCCATGTTGCACGACTATACGTTGCTATGGGGAAAATACAACCTCTAAAAACCTAAGTTGTATCAGTTCCTGGTCTTATGTTGTGCAATCGCTGTAATTTATTAGTATCTATGTTCAGCATTAAAAAAAAAATTCCTTGAGAGTCTTGCTGTCGTGATAGTCTTGCCGTTGTGATAGTCTTGCCGTTGTGATAGTCTTGCCGTTGTGATAGTCTTTCCGTCGTGATAGTCTTGCCGTTGTGATAGTCTTGCCGTTGTGATAGTCTTGCCGTTGTGATAGTCTTGCCGTTGTGATAGTCTTGCCGTTGTGATAGTCTTTCCGTCGTGATAGTCTTGCCGTTGTGATAGTCTTGCCGTTGTGATAGTCTTGCCGTTGTGATAGTCTTGCCGTTGTGATAGTCTTTCCGTCGTGATAGTCTTGCCGTTGTGATAGTCTTGCCGTCGTGATAGTCTTGCCGTCGTGATAGTCTTGCCGTCGTGATAGTCTTTCCGTCGTGATAGTCTTTCCGTCGTGATAGTCTTGCCGTTGTGATAGTCTTTCCGTCGTGATAGTCTTTCCGTCGTGATAGTCTTGCCGTTGTGATAGTCTTGCCGTCGCGATAGTCTTGCCGTCGTGATAGTCTTGCTGCCGTGGTTCCCTTTCTATCATGGTAGTCTTGCCGTTGTGATAGTCTTGCCGTCGTGATAGTCTTGCTACCGTAGAAGTATTTCTATCATGATAGTCTTGCCGTTGTGATAGTCTTGCCGTCGTGATAGTCTTGCTGTCGCGATAGTCTTGCTGACGTAATGATCTTGGTGTCGTGATAGTCTTTCTATCGTGGTAGTCTTGCCGTCGTGATGGTCTTGCCGTCGTGATGGTCTTGCCGTCGTAATAGTCTTGCTGTTGTGATAGTCTTGCTGCCGTGGTTGTCTGTCACGATAGTCTTACCGTCGTGATAGTCTTGCTGCCGTGGTAGTCTTGCCGTCGCGATAGTCTTGCTGTCGTGATGATCTTGGTGTCGTGATAGACTTTCTATCGTGGTAGTCTTGCCGGCGTGATAGTCTTGCCGTCGTCATAGTCTTGCAGTCGTGATAGTCTTGCTGTAGTGATAGTCTTGCTGCCGTGGTTGTCTGTCACGATAGTCTTACCGTCGTGATAGTCTTGCTGCCGTGGTAGTCTTGCCGTCGCGATAGTCTTGCTGTCGTGATGATCTTGGTGTCGTGATAGACTTTCTATCGTGGTAGTCTTGCCGGCGTGATAGTCTTGCCGTCGTCATAGTCTTGCAGTCGTGATAGTCTTGCTGTAGTGATAGTCTTGCTGCCGTGGTTATCTGTCACGATAGTCTTACCGTCGTGAAGGTCTTGCTGCCGTGGTAGTCTTGCAGTCGTGATAGTCTAGCTGTCGTCATAATCTTTCTATCATGGTAGTCTTGCCATCGTGATAGTCTTGCCGTCGTGATAGTCTAGCTGTCGTCATAATCTTTCTATCACGGTAGTCTTGCCATCGTGATTGTCTTGCTGTCGTGATAGTCTTGCCATTGCGATAGTCCTTCTATCATGATAGTCTTGCCGTCGTGATGGTCCTATCATGATAGTCTTGCTGTCGTAATAGTCTTTCTATCATGGTAGTCGTGCCGTCGTGATAGTCTTTCTATCATGATAGTCTTGCCGTCGTGATAGTCTTTCTATCATGGTAGTCGTGCCGTCGTGATAGTCTTTCTATCATAATAGTCTTGCTGTCGTGATAATTTTTCTATCATGATAGCCTTTCCATCGTTTGTTATCAGAAAGCCACGATAACCAAAACTGCCAACTCTATTAACTGGTTGAACTTCAAATAGTTAACAGTTTCTGTGTGATAAACCAGTTGTGACGCCCTTGCTCATGTTGCAACGAGCTATAGGTGAGGTGCCACACTATTAACCAATATGTCATTTATTATTCACTTTTGTATTAAAATATATAGTCTCCACAAACACGAAGAGTTAAAGTTCAAGGCCAGCTAGAAACTAAACTTGACTACATGCTACGTCAGTGATGGGCAAATGGCGGCCCGCGGGCCAAATCCAGCACGCAAGTTTATTTTTCCCGGCCCTTGAAGCGTCTACAGAAACCACTATATTAAATATATTTAAAATAAAAACAATCCGAATCGTATTTTGATATTCCAAATGCTTACGATGAATGAAGATATAGTATGTCGAAGGACAGTCCAGCTGCGTTCATTTTCGGTGCCGCCTGACCATACGTCTTTTGGCATGTGCTGTAGCTGCAATGATGAGGTATGCAGCTGCCTTTCTTTGTTTTGATCCTTCAATGAGATGAATTTTAATTCGGATGATTACATTGGCACGGGCGGTTGAGCAATTATGGATTTTTAATTCGTTTGCAGTGATACCGGGACCTTTGACTAACCGTAACCAAATAAAAACCAAGGTCTGGTAACATAATATATATATATATATATATATATATATATATATATATATATATAAAGGTAATTTTGAACAAAATAATTGTCTTCTTAGAAATGATAAAATATGTCGTCAAAGTGGAAGCATCATTTGTATTTTGCTCAATCACATCGTGTCATTTTTTTTTTATGGAACTCACTCTGGTCCTGCTTTTTGCTTTAATCCGCACCTCGGTCAAGCCTTAAGTTGGCTACCACTGTGTGAGGGTGGGCATATGTCTGCCACGTGAGGAGAAGATATAACAGAATCGCAAATAAAGAGCCGGTCATATAATGAGAAGATATAACAGAATTTCAAAGAAAGAGCCGGTCATGTAATGAGAAGATATAACAGAATCGCAAATAAAAAGCCGGCCATGTAATGAAAGATATAAACAGAATCGCAAATAAAGAGCCGGTCATGAAATGAGAAGATATAACAGAATCGCAAAGAAAGAGCCGGACATGTAATGAGAAGATATAACAGAATCGCAAATAAAAAGCCGGCCATGTAATGAAAGATATAAACAGAATCGCAAATAAAGAGCCGGTCATGAAATGAGAAGATATAACAGAATCGCAAAGAAAGAGCCGGACATGTAATGAGAAGATATAACAGAATCGCAAATAAAGAGCCGGCCATGTAATGAGAAGATATAACAGAATCGCAAATAAAGAGCCGGCCATGTAATGAGAAGATATAACAGAATCGCAAATAAAGAGCCGGTCATGTAATGAGAAGATATAACAGAATTCTAAAGAAAGAGCCGGTCATGTAATGAGAAGATATAACTTAATTCCAAATAAAGAGCCGGTCATGTAATGAGAAGATATAACATAATTCCAAATAAAGAGCCGGTCATGTAATGAGAAGATATAACAGAATTCCAAATAAAGAGCCGGCCATGTAATGAGAAGATATAACATAATTCCAAATAAAGAGCCGGCCATGTAATGAGAAGATATAACAGAATCGCAAATAAAGAGCCGGTCATGTAATGAGAAGATATAACAGAATTCCAAATAAAGAGCCGGTCATGTAATGAGAAGATATAACAGAATTCCAAATAAAGAGCCGGTCATATAATGAGAAGATATAACAGAATCGCAAATAAAGAGCCGGTCATGTAATGAGAAGATATAACAGAATTCCAAATAAAGAGCCGGTCATATAATGAGAAGATATAACAGAATTCCAAATAAAGAGCCGGCCATGTAATGAGAAGATATAACAGAATCGCAAATAAAGAGCCGGTCATGTAATGAGAAGATATAACAGAATTCCAAATAAAGAGCCGGTCATGTAACGAGAAGATATAACAGAATTCCAAATAAAGAGCCGGTCATATAATGAGAAGATATAACATAATTCCAAATAAAGAGCCGGTCATATAATGAGAAGATATAACATAATTCCAAATAAAGAGCCGGTCATGTAATGAGAAGATATAACAGAATTCCAAATAAAGAGCCGGTCATGTAATGAGAAGATATAACATAATTCCAAATAAAGAGCCGGTCATGTAATGAGAAGATATAACATAATTCCAAATAAAGAGCCGGTCATGTAATGAGAAGATATAACATAATTCCAAATAAAGAGCCGGCCATGTAATGAGAAGATATAACATAATTCCAAATAAAGAGCCGGTCATGTAATGAGAAGATATAACATAATTCCAAATAAAGAGCCGGCCATGTAATGAGAAGATATAACATAATTCCAAATAAAGAGCCGGCCATGTAATGAGAAGATATAACAGAATCGCAAATAAAGAGCCGGTCATGTAATGAGAAGATATAACAGAATTCTAAAGAAAGAGCCGGTCATGTAATGAGAAGATATAACAGAATTCCAAATAAAGAGCCGGTCATGTAATGAGAAGATATAACAGAATTCCAAATAAAGAGCCGGTCATGTAATGAGAAGATATAACATAATTCCAAATAAAGAGCCGGTCATGTAATGAGAAGATATAACAGAATCGCAAATAAAGAGCCGGCCATGTAATGAGAAGATATAACAGAATTCCAAATAAAGAGCCGGTCATGTAATGAGAAGATATAACATAATTCCAAATAAAGAGCCGGTCATGTAATGAGAAGATATAACATAATTCCAAATAAAGAGCCGGTCATGTAATGAGAAGATATAACAGAATCGCAAATAAAGAGCCGGTCATGTAATGAGAAGATATAACATAATTCCAGATAAAGAGCCGGTCATGTAATGAGAAGATATAACATAATTCCAAATAAAGAGCCGGTCATGTAATGAGAAGATATAACAGAATTCTAAAGAAATAGCCGGTCATGTAATGAGAAGATATAACATAATTCCAAATAAAGAGCCGGTCATGTAATGAGAAGATATAACATAATTCCAAATAAAGAGCCGGTCATGTAATGAGAAGATATAACAGAATTCCAAATAAAGAGCCGGTCATGTAATGAGAAGATATAACATAATTCCAAATAAAGAGCCGGTCATGTAATGAGAAGATATAACATAATTCCAAATAAAGAGCCGTCATGTAATGAGAAGATATAACAGAATCGCAAATAAAGAGCCGGTCATGTAATGAGAAGATATAACATAATTCCAAATAAAGAGCCGGTCATGTAATGAGAAGATATAACATAATTCCAAATAAAGAGCCGGTCATGTAATGAGAAGATATAACATAATTCCAAATAAAGAGCCGGTCATGTAATGAGAAGATATAACATAATTCCAAATAAAGAGCCGGTCATGTTGTTATAGTGCTGAGAATAATAGAACAAAGAAGTATGTGTTAGCACTCAGTGGCACCGCGCCTTGCCTCAGTACGGGTTCGATCCCACTTCGGACCATATATTGTTCTTCGTTTTTTTCTATTGTTGTTTGTCTGTCAATTTTTCCGAGTGCTAACACATACTTCTTTGTTCTATTATTCCCTATTATCGCCTCGGAAGTTCCCCATATAATAATATTTATGTATTATTATTTGTACCTTGTTATAGTGTTCTTGTTTGATGATGAATCTATTATTTGCTTATCCTGTTGATTATATGATATTTGTTTATCTATCTTGCTACTCTCATTTCATCTATAAAGACATATATAACTCATCATCGTAGTTTTGAACAAAATATAACAGTCTTTGTGATTGACATTCACACATGGTTTGACAACATGTCTCTGGTACAATCAACAAGTTCTCAAGTTCCATTATAAATCTTGACGTTACTTTAGCGTTACTTTGTAGAGCCTATCGGTGATGTCTATCACAAGTAACTTCCGTGAACGTAATAATGTTCTTTGTCAATATATATATATATATATATATATATATATATATATAATACTAACTTGAGGTGCTATTGTTCAGAATCCAAAATGTATATCACCAAATCTCTAAACGAGCTGTTTTAATCTAACTACCTCACTCCTAACTTACTGCTGGAAGCAGTTTCTGAAATTAGTCTGACTTCATTCTTGCTGTTACTTCTAAAATCTTCGAGGGAACTCTTTTATCTAACTAACTCCTAATCATATCTCTGCCTTGTGGCAGGTACTCTGCCCTCGTCTACTATTTCTGTTTGATGTGTCCCTTGAGATTCATGGACGAAAAGTGTCTAAAATCTGTCTCTTTGGCCTTTTTGTTTCCAGGTAAGGCATCGCTTATTCTAAAATACAGACTCGGTCTATTTTGGGATCTTGAGACTATCAACCTATTGGTCGCTTGTTTGACCACCGCCTGTCAATTACCGTGAAGCCTCGACAACATCTGTCAATCATTCCAAATAGCTACAAGTATACAAGCTGTCATTGGTCTCCTAGACCAACCTAAGTTTGTCTCTGAATTTACTTTGATCTCCAAGTCAGAGAGGTCTCAAAGCGTCTCTGTCGCTGAACATCACAAGACGTAATGGCGTCTGAATTCATCTGTGCGGTCGGGATACGTCGCCGACTTGCGATAGCGATATCATGTCAACAGGTAGGCCTTCAGAAGTCCCCTACTTAGGAACACCTGTTCGTACGGAGTCCAAAGCTATTATCCGTTACTTTACGTAACTTCACCTGGTCAGTGGAGAAATCTGTTTGTACTTCTGCATTTAGATTGAACACCAGGCGTCTCTTTCACGTAATTTGATAGCTTGTTACGCCTTGGCGTGTGAGTTCGGTGGACTAACTTACTCTCGCTAATTCTTAAGTCTCCTTTTGTCATTCTGCGACGACCTCAATGTAATCTTCTCACTTTCTTCATATCCTTCTTTAATTCCCTGGATCAGTCACACTATCACAATATAATGAGAAGATATAACAGAATCGCAAAGAAAGAATCAGTTATGTGATGAGAAGATATAACAGAATCGCAAAGAATGAATCAGTTATGTGATGAGAAGATATAACAGAATCGAAAAGAAAGTCCTCCAAAGGGAAATAAAAGGTAACAGAAAAAGAGACTGACATTGAGAAGCAGTGATAAGAGAGAGGCAACGACCGTGGGTATCGTTTCCATATCTGAGATTAATAAGCTCGCCAAAATTAGGACCTGTGACAAAATACGCTGCGATTCCTGTGCAAAGTCGATTAACGGCGCTGACGGATATCATCGAATCCTCACATATGAAGATGTGTTATAAAAATTACTATTACTTTTCCTACCAATTATTATTATTAATTTTGTTTACTCTTGTTACTTCTGCCTACTGTTATTAGTTCAGCATTTTGTTATTTTTTCTTCCTTTTATTATTAGTTGTGTCCTTTAATATATCTGCCATTCTGTTATTAGTTCTGTTACTAATATTAGATCTGCCTTCTGTTATTTTTTTCTGCTCATTATGACTAGTTGTGTCTATTGTTATTTCTGCCTACTATTATTAGTTCTGGCTACTATTATTAGTTCTACCTGCCGTTATTAATTCTGCCAACTATTATTAATTTTGTCTGTAATTATTTTTGCCTACTATTATTAGTTCGCCCGTGCGGTTCCGGGGCCCGAAAGGGGAGTAAAGAATAGTGGCGCTGTACCCTACCAGGCATGTTCGTAAGAGGCGATAAAGGAGGGTTGGGCATGGGACTGGCTATCCCATACTGTAAATAAAATAAGTCGAAAAAACTTCACAAACATGGACAAGTCAAAGAGAGATAAAGTAAATCAGCCATCCAGGAAAGAGAAGGGCTCTCTGTCTAAGAGACGTATGACGCAAGCCGGAGAAAGCCGTAAGGAGTTCGGGTTGCCGAAGACAAATAAAAGCAGAGATGAAGATGATGGGGAAGACATGGAATGATCTTGAAAGAATGGCAAAAAACAGAACGACTTGGAAAGTATTTGTTGAAGACCTATACTCCACTAGGAGTTAAAAAGGTAGAAGAAGACTATTATTAGTTCTCCCTTCTATTATTTTTTTCTGCCAACTATTACTAGTTTTGTCTATTTTAATATCTGCCTACTATTATTAATTCTGCCTACTATTATTAGTTCTACCTGTCATTATTAATTCTGCCTACTAGTATAAGTTCTACCTGTCATTATTAATTCTGCCTACTATTATTAGTTCTACCTGCCATTATTAATTCTGCCTACTATTATTAGTTCTACCTGCCATTATTAATTCTGCCTACCATTATTAGTTCTACCTGCCATTATTAATTCTGCCTACCATTATTAGTTCTACCTGCCATTATTAATTCTGCCTACTATTATTAGTTCTACCTGCCATTATTAATTCTGCCTACCATTATTAGTTCTACCTGCCATTATTAATTCTGCCTACCATTATTAGTTCTACCTGCCATTATTAATTCTCCCTACCATTATTAGTTCTACCTGCCGTTATTAATTCTCCCTACCATTATTAGTTCTACCTGCCGTTATTAATTCTGCCTACCATTATTAGTTCTACCTGCCGTTATTAATTCTACCTACCATTATTAGTTCTACCTGCCGTTATTAATTCTACCTACCATTATTAGTTCTACCTGCCGTTATTAATTCTACCTACCATTATTAGTTCTACCTGCCGTTATTAATTCTACCTACCATTATTAGTTCTACCTGCCATTATTAATTCTGCCTACTATTACTATTCCTGCCCTGTGTGCTATCTTCTAATGAAGAAGCACTAATTAGCCAGCTCATTGTTTAATACAAGAACACAAATGCTGGATATCCGTCCTTGAGGACAGTAACACGTAGTGGATAATCTGAGATGAGATGTTTATTTCTCTTTCATTTTTCCCTAAGTCCATCCCTTTTGATTGACGTGTTATCAGTTTATATCGTGCCTGATCAGTGTTAATTAAGATACTGGCGATGATTTTAACGACGTGAAGTCTAGTATTGAAAGGTTTGTCACGTATTAACATAACATAGCTCTATATGTTAGAATATTAGAAATGTGTTAATTCGTGACGTGTATAAATCATTAACATACAGAGTTCTTCAAATATACAAGGCGGGAAATGTGAGAAACGAAGGGAGAAATGAAAAGGATGATGTAAAAGAAAGATAGAAATAGAGGAAAAGGAAAGGACGGAAGGTCGGTAGGAAGGAAGGACAGAAGGAAGGGAGGGAGGAAGGAAGGAATAAAGAGGAAGAAATAGTTGAAGGTAGGAATGATAGAAGAAAAAATGGAAGGAAAGAAGGAAGGAAGGAAGGAAGGAAGGAAGGAAGGAAGGAAGGAAGGAAGGAAGGAAGGAAGGAAGGAAGGAAGGAAGGAAGGAGGGTGGGAATGAAGGTAGGAAGATGTGAAGACGAAAATCGAGAAAGGAAGATAAAGAAAGAAGTAAAGGATGGAAGGAAGGTTAATGGAACTAAAGAAAGAAGGAAGGACGGAAAGGAAGACTTATAAAGAGCCCATCCACCAAACTTATCTCCTCTTGTTCGTCAGTCATAAAACAGTATAGGTTGAAATTTACACCCCACCCCCTCAAAAAAAAAATCCCATCCGTGTGGCTACCGGGATCCCCACGTTGAGGGGAGAAGAGAATAGAGCTGCTGTTATCTGCCACTATTACCTGCCACGTTTGTTGGGCTACTGTTACCTGCCACGTTTGTTGGTCTACTGTTACCTGCCACGCTTGTTGGGCTACTGTTACCTGCCACGTTTGTTGGTCTACTGTTACCTGCCACGTTTGTTGGTCTACTGTTACCTGCCACGCTTGTTGGTCTACTGTTACCTGCCACGCTTGTTGGGCTACTGTTACCTGCCACGTTTGTTGGTCTACTGTTACCTGCCACGCTTGTTGGGCTACTGTTACCTGCCACGTTTGTTGGTCTACTGTTACCTGCCACGATTGTTGGGCTACTGTTACCTGCCACGTTTGTTGGTCTACTGTTACCTGCCACGCTTGTTGGGCTACTGTTACCTGCCACGCTTGTTGGGCTACTGTTATCTGCCACGTTTGTTGGTCTACTGTTACCTGCCACGCTTGTTGGGCTACTGTTACCTGCCACGTTTGTTGGTCTACTGTTACCTGCCACGTTTGTTGGTCTACTGTTACCAGCCACGCTTGTTGGTCTACTGTTACCTGCCACGTTTGTTGGTCTACTGTTACCTGCCACTATTACCTGCCACGTTTGTCGTGCTATTGTTACCTGCCACGTTTGTTGGTCTACTGTTACCTGCCACGTTTGTTGGTCTACTGTTACCTGCCACGTTTGTTGGTCTACTGTTACCTGCCACGTTTGTTGGTCTACTGTTACCTGCCACGTTTGTTGGTCTACTGTTACCTGCCACGCTTGTTGGGCTACTGTTACCTGCCACGTTTGTTGGTCTACTGTTACCTGCCACTATTACCTGCCACGTTTGTCGTGCTATTGTTACCTGCCACGTTTGTTGGTCTACTGTTACCTGCCACGTTTGCTGGTCTACTGTTACCTGCCACGTTTGTTGGTCTACTGTTACCTGCCACGCTTGTTGGGCTACTGTTACCTGCCACGTTTGTCGTGCTACTGTTACCTGCCACGTTTGTTGGTCTACTGTTACCTGCCACGTTTGTTGGGCTACTGTTACCTGCCACGTTTGTTGGGCTACTGTTACCTGCCACGTTTGTCGTGCTACTGTTACCTGCCACGTTTGTTGGTCTACTGTTACCTGCCACGTTTGTTGGGCTACTGTTACCTGCCACGTTTGTTGGGCTACTGTTACCTGCCACGTTTGTCGTGCTACTGTTACCTGCCACGTTTGTCGTGCTACTGTTACCTGCCACGTTTGTCGTGCTACTGTTACCTGCCACGTTTGTTGGGCTACTGTTACCTGCCACGTTTGTCGTGCTACTGTTACCTGCCACGTTTGTCGTGCTACTGTTACCTGCCACGTTTGTTGGGCTACTGTTACCTGCCACGTTTGTTGGGCTACTGTTACCTGCCACGTCTGTAGGGCTACTGTCAATATTTCTCATGGTTTTAAGAATCAATCTGCATATTTATATTTATCTAACATATAACATATTATATATGCCTTTTTAGATAACTGAACAAGATGCTAGATTTCACCAAAGAAAGATGATACAAGACATATTTTAAAAAAATATGGTTTGATGACAGTTCACACTAATCAAATTGCGAGTGACGCACTCTGCGGCGAAACGTATGGAGAGAGTTAAAAAATGTAAAGAGCCTCGTCACGTCACGTGGTGTATAAGTAATATTGTGTAGTGCTCATATATTTTATAGATCACCCGCACAATATTTTTTTTCGAGTAACGTGGTCGCCCGTGCCGCACTACTTTCCCCAAGAAAAAAATATCCTGTACCCATTTAGGGCTGGGTGAAATTGGAAGTAGTCAATGAGGATCAAACCCGACCTCTTGTTTTTCGTAGTCTGATCCACTAACCACTGAGCCATAATGCTATAGATTTGATAACAAAGACAGTGACGACATTACAGCAATGGTTACATTTAGATTCTCAAACCTATATATGAGAGGGTCGAAATATAATTATGAACGAGACGTCAGAAATGTGTTTAATTTATGGCTTGACTCTATTGGACGGAAATATATTCTAATACTTTAAAATGATACATAAAATATGAGCATTTCAGCTCCCATAGGAAATCTTCCATGTTTGGTCCAATAATTATCGAAGTAGCCCCCTTATTCGCTTTCATTAAATTATAATCTTCATTAATATTTTAACAAGGTCAGTTTAGCATTTCTCCTTCTTCTTAAACCTCTGTACATGGGTCATAGGGCACCCACAGGAGATCTCCACCAAATCCGGTCTGGAGCAAGCATGGACAACTCTCGCTATAACCTTCCGGTCTCTATAATTTCATCATGTACGGTTAGTCGCCATGTCCCCCAATTGTCTTTCTCTATCATGTCATCATGTACGGTTAGTCGCCATGTCCCCCAATTGTCTGTCTCTATCATTTCATCATGTACAGTTAGTCGCCATGTCCCCCAATTGTCTGTCTCTATCATTTCATCATGTACGGATAGTCGCCATGTCCCCCAATTGTCTGTCTCTATCATTTCATCATGTACGGATAGTCGCCATGTCCTCCAATGGTCTGTCTCTATCATGTCATCATGTACGGTTAGTCGCCATGTCCCCCAATTGTCTGTCTCTATCATTTCATCATGTACGGATAGTCGCCATGTCCCCCAATTGTCTGTCTCTATCATGTCATCATGTACGGTTAGTCGCCATGTCCCCCAATTGTCTGTCTCTATCATTTCATCATGTACGGTTAGTCGCCATGTCCTCCAATGGTCTGCCTCTATCATTTCATCATGTACGGATAGTCGCCATGTCCTCCAATTGTCTGTCTTTATAATTTCATCATGTACGGATGCCCCTTCATCGTTTGCCAGGTGGTGTCCATGTTAACCCTAGGTGTAGATGTCTGCTTCGATCCATTCCTAGAACGTGGCCTGACCATTCTCAACGTTTTTTCTCATTTCTTGAATGACAGTGTTAAGTTTAACGTGTAGCATGGTCAAAGTAATTAAGTTTTCTTTTCTTAATTATTATAATTAGTATTTTTTGGGTGCAGGTGGTGGGGGGGGGGGTTTCCCTCCCCTTCTGATGCTTTTGTCGACGGTTCCGTCTCCAAGATGGCGGATCTAGGCCACGTCCTCTCGATCGCTGCAGAAAGTACACCCAGGGTCTGATTAATTTCGAATCTCCGTTGCACTTTTCTGCGATAAAGTCAAAATGATGATATACTTAATACATCTGTGTCGCTAAAGCGAGGTCGTAAGCCGACAACAGTCCGTTTTTGACAAATCAAGTGTTGTGAATGAGACCTTCCACCGTCTAGACTTGATCTGCGCTTTACGTCACATTGGTGCTGTTCATGACCGTTGTTGGAATTCTTTGACGCAAGTTATTTCCATGTACACATTAATGTAAACTACTTCGTCAGCCGCAGTTTTGTCTCTTTGGGGAATTTGCTTCGTGTTTTGTTCGTCGTAGGCTGCTTACACTAGAGTAATCAGACAGAAATCTCAAGGGAGCGCGATTGTGTGTTCGGCGACATTGTTGAGTGCTACGTCATCGTAATGGTTCCCTAAACCGGCAGTGCGCAAATCTTACGGTCTGCTGTTTGATGTGCGATGGGGATAATTTGACGACTGACTGTCTGTCTATATGTTCGGAATTAAAGTCATCCACGATGGCCTAACATCATCAAGTGCTACGACGATCATCATTTCAAGAGGACGTGACTTACCGATATATGGGGATAGGCGGCGGGAACAGTTGGAGGCTGTGCATGAAAAGTGTTCCTTGTTGCAGTTTCCTCACATTACAAGTCGCATGACTGTGTTAGTCACCTCTAGTGACTCGGGCAGATGGTGCTCGTAAACCTGGGAGGGCCGACCACCTAAGGCAGAATCCCCCTACAGAAAAGATCATCTGCTGCTTTGCAGGAAGATTGGGGACAATCAAAGGCTAAGGTTAAGCAAACCTGAACAAAATGCTGGCTGTAATCCGATGCACTGGGCCACTGGCGCAGAACACAGTGCAACGTTTTAACAGGTATTCAAGCGCAGTGGATCTAACAGGCTTAAACAGACAGCTGTCTTCGTGTGAGAGTCTGGAGTCCTACTCTGATTGAGTCCTAATCGCAGAGAGAGTGATGCTTTTGTCGAATCTTTTGTCTGTCCATGACATTTTGAGGACTATTTTATGAAATGCAGTAGTTTGTACATTTTACACGTGCTGTTACCATCACTTGCAGTGTGCCTTAAGGCTGGCCCACACTTTCTATCACTGCTTTAACGCAGTTCTCCTCAAAGTTGTATTTGGTTGAGCTTCACTTTTAAATTCACTCAGTGACAGGTCACGTGTTTACACAAAAATAAGAAATCGCTTCTCTGCCTTCCATCAAGAAAGATTTGTCAACAAATGTGCTTGTCATTTTCTGCAATAATAACATTGCGTGACCGCGTTATTTTGTGCCAGTGTTTTTACATCTATTTGATAAATTAAATTTGCATTGATCGTTAGAAAAGATAAATGAAATCACAAGACAACAGCGCACAAGCTGACCACAGTTTTGACACTTGTGATTTCAAACAAATATAGTTTTGCTTTGAAATTTGATCTTGTTATGTGAATTTTGGGGAAAGTTAACAACACGATCGATGACGTAGTAGCTAGTGACTTATCTTGGCGATTAACTGATCCACAAATCATTTTGGGGGAAGATGAATGTTTACATCACACATTATAAATAATCAACAACATAAAATATCAAAGAACAATAGACAGTCCGAAGTAGGATCGAACCCGTACTCCATATCACAGCGCCTTGCAAGGAGAACCAAACGCTAGAGCACACAGCCAAGACATTAGTTTCCCTATATGATAATATTCATTTATTATTACTTGTCTCGGGATAAACTAAGCCTGGTTTTAATCTCAATCTGACAATTCGCAGCTGAAGTAGAGAAAAATGTGTACCTGACGGACTGAAGTTGAAGAACATTGTCTCCAAAACCTATATATGTTTACAATTTGACAGTCAAAATTATTTCTTTAGCTTATTATTGAGTCATATCTGGTTTATAACTTTAACTTATTAGTGAGTTATTCCTGCTTTATTACTATAACTTATTAGTGAGTTATTCCTGGTTTATTACTATAACTTATTAGTGAGTTATTCCTGGTTTATTACTATAACTTATTAGTGAGTTATTCCTGCTTTATTACTTTAACTTATTAGTGAGTTATTCCTGCTTTATTACTATAACTTATTAGTGAGTTATTCCTGGTTTATTACTTTAACTTATTAGTGAGTTATTCCTGCTTTATTACTTTAACTTATTACTGAGTTATTCCTGGTTTATTACTATAACTTATTAGTGAGTTATTCCTGGTTTATTACTGTAACTTATTAGTGAGTTATTTCTGGATTATTACTATAATTTATTAGTGAGTTATTCCTGGATTACCACTATAACTTATTAGTGACTTATTCCTGGTTTATTACATTAACTTATTAGTGAGTTATTCCTGGTTTATTACATTAACTTATTAATGAGTTATTCCTGGTTTATTACTTTAACTTATTAGTGAGTTATTCCTGTTTTATTTCATTAACTTATTAGTGAGTTATTCCTGGTTTATTACTTTAACTTATTAGTGAGTTATTCCTGGATTATTACTTTCGATTATAAGAGAGTTATTCCTGGATTATTACTTTAACATTTTAGTGAGTTATTCATGGTTCATTACTTTAACCTATTATTGAGTTATTTTTGGTTTATTACTTTAACTTATTAGTGAGTTATTCCTAGTTTCTTACTATAACTTAGTAGTGAGTTATTCCTGGTTTATTACTTTAACTTATTAGTGAGTTATTCCTGTTTTATTTCATTAACTTATTAGTGAGTTATTCCTGGTTTATTACTTTAACTTATTAGTGAGTTATTCCTGGATTATTACTTTCGATTATAAGAGAGTTATTCCTGGATTATTACTTTAACATTTTAGTGAGTTATTCATGGTTCATTACTTTAACCTATTATTGAGTTATTTTTGGTTTATTACTTTAACTTATTAGTGAGTTATTCCTAGTTTCTTACTATAACTTAGTAGTGAGTTATTCTTGGTTTATTACTTTAACTTATTAGTGAGTTATTCGTGGTTTATTACTTTAACTTATTAGTGAGTTATTCCTGGTCTATTACTTTAAATTATTATTGAGTTATTCTTGGTTTATTACTTTAAATTATTAGTGAGTTATTCCTGATTTATTACATTAATTTATTAGTGGATTATTCCTGATTTATTACTTTAATTTATTAGAGAGTTATTCTTGGTTTATTTTTTTTTTACTATCCTTCAATATTTTATATTTTAGAATTTACTTCACATGTTTGTTTGTTGTTAGGATCATCATCAGTGCACACCGGATTAACACAAATGCTCCGATATCCCCCTCAAGAAAATCTGATAAGAATTATGTCCCACGTGCATGAACTCCGTCACATGGCTTGGGATCCACTGTACGGCTGGAATTCTGTCGATCCTTTTGCCCGGGCAGCTCTATCTTTCTATTTTAAACGTCAAGGGTTCTTTAACGTGCGCGAGTGCACACGGGAACTCATGCTTGTTGCAGTTATCCTCTCGTTATCCGAGAGACATCGGATCTCACTAGACAAAAGATCAGGGGAAGGCAACATCGTAGAGAAACCGAGGATTAATGTTTCCTTTTTTTAAAAATCAATATCGTTTCTGGTGGGCTTTGAACCCGTGTCCTTTCTGTCCTGAGGCGGGCGTTGCACATCTAGACAACTAAGCCCTCATATACTATACTACACTACATTACACTACATTACACTACATTACACTATATTATATATTACACTACATTACACTATAATGCACTATACTATACTATACTATACTATACTATACTATACTATACTATACTATACTATACTATACTATACTATACTATACTATACTATACTATACTATACTATACTATACTATACTATACTATACTATACTATACTATACTATACTATACTATACTGTACTGTACTGTATTGTACTGTACTATACTATACTGTACTATACTATACTATACTATACTATACTATACTATACTATACTATACTATACTATACTATATACTATACTGTACTGTACTGTACTGTACTGTACTGTACTGTACTGTACTGTACTGTACTGTACTGTACTGTACTATACTATACTATACTATACTGTACTGTACTGTACTGTACTGTACTGTACTGTACTGTACTGTACTGTACTGTACTGTACTACGCTACGCTACACTACACTACACTACACTACACTACACTACACTACACTACACTACACTATACTATACTATACTATACTATACTATACTATACTATACTATACTATACTATACTATACTATACTATACTATACTATACTATACTATACTATACTATACTATACTATACTATACTATACTATACTATACTATACTATACTATACTATACTATACTATACTATACTATACTACATCAAACTATATTAAACTACATTACGCTATATTACACTACATTACACTACACTACACTACACTACACTATACTATAGACTTCATCATGAACATCATCATCATGTGGCATACCGTTTTGCGTAGGCGACCATGTACTTCCACCGGGCATTGTATCAGTTCTGTTGTTGACTGTTTTTCATGCTATGACACCAAACTATCCAGCATTTTCCCTCGCTTTATCGTCCGCGATCTCTCTTTCCCTGTATTTTGTCTAGTTGTAACCAAGTATTCCAACTTTTTGGCTTCACATGATGTGCCCGAAAAATGTCGATTCTTTCGTTCTCATGTTTTTTAGTAGCTCCCTTTTTGTATTGGCCACTTTGATCATATCCTGATTGGTATTTTTAGCTGTCTAAGGAACTTTTAATATTCTTCTGAGAAATCCCATCTCTGTAGCCTCTAATTGTGTTTCATTTGTGTATTTACAATCCTTATTTCGCTTCCATAGGTCAGAATTGGCTCTATATAGCAACGATGAGTTCTCTTTCTCACTGCTATGCACTTCAAATACTTCAAATATTAAAATGAACACAACTGTAGCATCTGCAACATAACATAGTCTGTCTAGTTTAATTTGTTTTGTATTCTCGAACATGTATTTAATTGTTATTTGTTAGCACAGACAACTCAAAACAAACAAAACTACCTGGCAGATCTTCAGCATGAATTGTTTATGTGTAAACAGAAAGAATAAACATAACGACGAATAGAATGTTTCTGTTTATCGAAGAACGTGAAATAAAACAAACCGAGGCCTTTCAGAGGAAATTCTTTCTCAGCTGAAACGTTTGTTTGTTTAGACTTGACTTATCCGTAAAGTAGACACATCTTTTATTCTATCAATCTGATATTATTGACGCCATCCATGACATCTAAACCTGGTGTGAAGTCTATTTGAAAGAAATTAGAAGTCAATCAAAAATCATCTGTACTTATAGGTCGATGAGAAATCATCTGTACTTTTAGGTCGATGAGAAATCATCTGTACTTATAGGTCGATGAGAAATCATCTGTACTTATAGGTCGATGAGAAATCATCTGTAATTAGAGGTCTATGAGAATAATCTATACTTAAAGGTCGATGAGAAAGCATCTGCCATTAGAGGTCTATGAGAAATCATCTGTACTAAGAGGTCTATGAGAAATCAACTGTACTAAGAGGTCAATGAGAAATCGTAGGTACTCAGTGGTCAATGAGAAATCATCTGTACTTTGAGGTCAATGAGAAATCATCTGTACTTAGAGGTCAATGAGAAATCATCTGTACTTATAGGTTGATGAAAAATCAACTGTACTTAGAGGTCAATGAGAAATCATCTGTACTTATAGGTCGATGAGAAATCATCTGTAATTAGAGGTCTATGAGAATAATCTATACCTATAGGTTGATGAAAAATCAACTGTACTTATAGGTCGATGAGAAATCATCTGTACTTATAGGTCGATGAGAAATCATCTGTAATTAGAGGTCTATGAGAATAATCTATACTTATAGGTCGATGAGAAATCATCTGTACTTATAGGTCGATGAGAAATCATCTGTACTTAGAGGTCGATGAGAAATCATCTGTACTCAGAGGTCATTGAGAAATCATCTGTACTCAGAGGTCATTGAGAAATCATCTGTACTTAGAAATTAATCAGGAATTATCTGTACTTAACAATGAATTGGATAGATAAAATTGTAAAATAATTGTGATAGAAACACTGATAACCCCAAGAAAGAGCAGCTTGTTATGTTTAGATCTACATATACTTAGGACAGCATATGACTCTTTTGATGACCACAGAACGTGTGAAATGGAGCGAACTTTGCTGTTTCATCAAATGACATCACTCATCATCTTCATTGAGTGCCGTCTCCGCATCGAAGGTTGGCTATCAAGGAGCGCCATTCCACTCTGTCTCTTGCTATGATGGTGCAGATTCTCATAGGCTGACTTGTCCATCTTTTGATGTTACTCGTCCATGTTAGTCTTGGTCTTTCTCTGCCTCTTTTACAATGTATTTTCCCGTCCAATATTAATTTTATTAGACTATTGTGTCCTTTAACATGACCTAAAATGTCATTTGTCTTGCTCTAATTGTGTTTAGTTGTTCTCTTTTCATTTTTGTTTGTTTTAAAACTTCCTCGTTTGTTTTCTTTTCTTTCCATCCAATTCTACATATTCTTCTATAAATCCACATTTCAAAGGCTTCAATTTTCTGTTCTGTTCTCTGGTCTAATGTCCATGTTTCTGCACCATACATGAATATTGAGAAGATGTAACATTTTGCTATTCTTAGTTGTTATTTGTTTTGATGTTGGTATATTTTTCATGGCATTGAAATTACTTTTTGCCGTAAAAAAGTAAAGTACCCCCGTCACGCCAAGTGGCGTATAGGGAAATATGGTGTTAGTGACCCTATATTTTACAGACCTTCAGCACATGATTTTTGAGGTAATGTGGTCAGTATTACGCCCGTGCTGCTTTACTTTCCCAGAAAAAATCCGGTACCCATTTAAGGCTGGGTGAACCCGGAAGCCATCGGTTGGGATCGAACCCTACCCCTTGTCCGTGGTAGTCCAGTTCACTAACCACTGAACTATCGCGGCTCCCTACTTTTTGCCGTACCTATTCTTTTATTTTTTTTTTTCAGTTGTATATTTTCCATCACTAATGTTTCTGAAATGATTTCCCCGCCTGTATGTGACGACCACGAATAAGACCTATTAGCATCAACTTAGAAAGTAATCGATCAACAAATCTGTGTTTGGGAACAACACAAGGTATAACTGTTCTCTAGAATACCGAAGAATTGTTGCGTATCGAGTAGTCTTGTCGCCGTCAGTGGTTAAACAAATAGTGCCTTGTCAAGGGGAGATTATATGCTTAACTTATAGAGGAATCAAAGGGGAGATTATTTGCTTAAATCGTAGAGGAATCAAAGGGGAGATTATTTGCTTAAATCGTAGAGGAATCAAAGGGGAGATTATATACTTAACTTGTAGAGCAATCAAAGGGGAAATTAATAAAGTAATGGAGCACGAGTCGTGAATAAGGTACGCTGTTAACATATGAAACAAGCAATGAAGATAAAGAAATTTAGAACGTGATGCAAATGTAACGTGTTAGCTAAATCTGTGCACGGTTCAGAGAAAGAAATGATTTTTGCAGACGAGCAGATATTTTTTTTTCGTTCGCAGTTTTGACCTCTGACGAATTCCCTAGTGACTAGAAACTGAATTTTGCGTGTTGATCCGTTTTTCCCTGGCAGCCGTGTACATAGGGGCCCTTCGCCGCATAGGCAGATAACTCCGACTTCGGAGGTACTCATATTTTTTTTAATAAATGAAGACAACAAATAACACTTTGAAGAGCATTCTGCCTGTGTGTTCAGCTCTAAAAATATCACATCTAGAACTGTGAAATTACGTTTGTCACTCTGTCACATCTAGAACTGTGAAATTGCGTTTGTCACCATACCACCTCTAGAAAAATGAAGATATTTGTGTCACTATGTTACATCTATAGAACTGTGAGCATACTTTTGTCACCCCGTCACATCTGTAGAACTGTGAGGATACATTTTCACCCTGTCACATCTCGAAATGTGAAAATACGTTTGTTACCCTGTCACATCTAGAACTGCGAAAATACGTTTGTCCCCCTGTCATATCTAGAACTGTGAAAATGCGTGTGTCACCCTGTCACATCTATAGAACTGTCAGAATACTTTTGTCACCCTGTCACATCTATAGAACTGTGAGCATACTTTTGTCACCCCGTCACATCTGTAGAACTGTGAGGATACATTTGCCACCCTGTCACATCTAGAACTGTGAAAATGCGTGTGTCACCCTGTCACATCTATAGAACTGTGAGCATACTTTTGTCACCCTGTCACTTCTATAGAACCGTGAGCATACTTTTGTCACCGTGTCACATCTATAGAACTGTGAGCATACTTTTGTCACCCTGTCACATCTATAGAACTGTGAGCATACTTTTGTCACCCCGTCACATCTGTAGAACTGTGAGGATACATTTGTCACCCTGTCACATCTAGAACATTGAAAATGCGTGTGTCACCCTGTCACATCTATAGAACTGTCAGGATACTTTTGTCACCCTGTCACATCTATAGAACTGTGAGCATACTTTTGTCACCCTGTCACATCTATAGAACTGTGAGCATACTTTTGTCACCCTGTCACATCTATAGAACTGTGAGCATACTTTTGTCACCCTGTCACATCTATAGAACTGTGAGCATACTTTTGTCACCCCGCCACATCTGTAGAACTGTGAGGATACATTTGTCACCCTGTCACATCTAGAACATTGAAAATGCGTGTGTCACCCTGTCACATCTATAGAACTGTCAGGATACTTTTGTCACCCTGTCACATCTATAAAATTACGAAGATAAGTTTGTCACCCTGTCACATCTATAAAACTATGAAGATATGTTTGTCACCCTGTCACATATATTACAACTGCGAAGATAAGTTTGTCACCCTGTCACACATATACAACTGCGAAGATAAGTTTGTCACCCTGTCACATATATATAACTGCGAAGATAAGTTTGTCACCCTGTCACATATATACAACTGCGAATATAAATTTGTCACCCTGTCACATCTATACAACTGCGAAGATAAGTTTGTCACCCTGTCACATATATTACAACTGCGAAGATAAGTTTGTCACCCTGTCACACATATACAACTGCGAAGATAAGTTTGTCACTCTATCACACATACAACTGCGAAGATAAGTTTGTCACCCTGTCACACATATACAACTGCGAAGATAAATTTGTCACCCTGTCACATCTATACAACTGCGAAGATAAGTTTGTCACCCTGTCACATATATGCAACTGCGAAGATAAGTTTGTCACCCTGTCACATATATACAACTATGAAGATAAGTTTGTCACCCTGTCACATCTATAAAACTATGAAGATAAGTTTGTCACCTTGCCAAATCTATACAACTGAGAAATCAAGTTTGTCACCCTGATTTATAGAACTGCGAAGATATGTTTGTCCCCCTGTCACATCTATACAACTGAGAAATCAAGTTTGTCACCCTGATCTATAAAACTATGAAAATACTAAAGGGAGGTCAAAAAGTAATGCACACCAATTTTTTTCTCGGCTAATAATAAAGATAGGAATATGAAATTTTGCACACTTGGAATATGACATGTTCCAATTATGTGTGCCAAATTGCACAACATTTTGATAAATATTACGCAATCTATGAACCCATAAAATGGAGCTTGTCAACAATGTCCGTTACAAACAGCGAATTGTCATAGAATTTCTGGTTGCGGAAAAAGAAACTGTGGCAAACATTCATAAACAACTATGTGCAGTGTACAAATGTTCTGCAGTCGATAGGAGCACAGTTAGTCGCTGGGTTCAGAGAATTAAAGCTGCAGAAAGTGTACGAGTGGAGCTGCATGATTTACCGCGTTCTGGACGTGTTGCCTCGGCTACCAGCACAGACATGTTAAACCGGGCTGATGCCATTATTCGTAAGGATAGGCGTATCACTAGTCAGCAATTGGCATTGCAGCTTACAGTCAGCAAGGGAAGTGCAATCGCAATTTTTAAAACTCTCGGATATTCAAAGATTTGCGCTCGATGGGTTCCTCGGTGCCTAACAAATGATCACAGAGTTCAAAGGAAAACATTCTGTTCTGAATTGTTGGAGCGTTTCGGTGTTGAAGGAGAAATGTTTTTGTCAAAAATTGTTACCGGTGACGAAACGTGGGCACATTATTATGAGCCTGAAACAAAAATGCAGTCAATGGAATGGCATCATCCGCAGTCACCAAAAAGAAAAAAATTCAAAACATCTCCATCAGCCGGAAAGGTGATGATCACTGTCTTCTGGGACATTGATGGTGTGATTCTTGTTGATGTAATGACAAGAGGTGAGACAATCAACTCGACAGCTTACATCAATACACTGACAAAACTCAAAAATCGGTTCCACAGAGTTCGGCTTAATAAGCCATCTGCAGATTTGTTGCTTCAACATGACAATGCACGCCATCACACAAGTCTGGTAACACGGGAAGCAATCAACAAATTTGGTTGGACTGTACTACCCCATCCTCCTTACAGCCCTGATCTGGCTCCCTCAGATTTCCATCTGTTTGGACCACTCAAAAAATTCCTGCGTGGGACACACTTTGACAATAATGAGGGTGTGATCCGTGCAGTTAAAAAATGGCTACGCGAGCAGGACAAAACTTGGTACAAACGAGGCATTCATGACCTAGTTTCGCGTTGGCGTAAGGCAATACGCTTGGACGGAGATTATGTTGACAAATAGGTAGTGTCAAGGGGATGTTCAGCTACAATCTGTGAAAATTTCACACATTTTGCCCGAATAGTTTCCGAGAAAAAAATTGATGTGCATTACTTTTTGACCTCCCTACGTACGTTTGTCACCCTGTCAAATCTATAAAACTATGAAGATACGTTTGTCACCCTGTCACATCTAGAACTGTGAATCTAAATTTGTCACCGTACCACGTCTAGACCTGTAACAATAAATTTGTCACTTTGCTACATCCAAAGCTGTGAAGATAATGTGTCACTTTGTCACATCTAGAACTCTGACGACATGCATGAGACATCTTGCCAACTTAACTGTCATAACAATGCTTGATGTCATTCGTGGTGAATTACCTTAGTCATGTGAATTACAGTCACTGACAATAATCTAAAATATACATTATAAATAATTACCAAGTTTACCTATTTCTTTATTTGGTTACTTAAGCCTAGATTTGCCCTTGAATTCATGTACCTTTTCTTTAGAGACATGAAGACTTGATGTTGGTATTGAGGGAAGATGTAAGTGATACTATGAGTACTTTGTTAATGATACTATCAGTAGTTTGTTAGTGCTACTGTTGAGTTATTGAGTTATTTGCGGGTCATCATCATTGCACTCCGAACATGTCCATAGGTGCTCAGATCCCCTCCTCAGCAATTCCCTCAGTGTCCAGCGACTGACGACTCCAGTTCTATGTTGGTTGATAAATCTTCTTACACGGCCACCAAGTTTCTCATTTCTGGCTGTGCCCATCTTAACTCCCATTTCCATCATCCGAAGAAGTGACGTGGATCTGTGTTTGTCGAAGTCCTGTGCTCTTCCTACATCTCGGAGTGCATTGATGATGACCGCCCGATCCATCGGTTGCCCGTCCTCAACGACAGCGCAGCTAGCCAACCTGTCCGCTCTCTCATTTCCCCGTACTCCCGCATGTCCAGGGATATAGACAAAGGTGACCTTACGTATTTTGGATTTCTGCAACGACTCTACCCAATGCATGCTTACAAAGCCCGCCTCCACTTTTTTTATCATGCTCATCGAATCACTAAGTATACATGCGTGGATGTAGTCTTGTGACTCTAACTATTTGAATGCCTTGGTCACTGCCATCACCTCCATTGTCATGCTACTCGTGGTCATGGCGTATGCACCACTGTCTTCCTTGGCTATTCTGCCTGCCGAGCGTGTTGTAAATGCCCATGCACTTCTTTCGTGTCGTCTTACAGATCCGTCTGTATAGATGACTGCATCTTTCTCATCGGTGTTATCGCAGATGAGACCGTTGACCTCAGCATTAACCACGAACGGGTTCTGTTCCCTACTTTTCCTGTCGAGTGTGACAATACACGAGAAAGCCCCCTTGAATGACGTAGGCACCGGTATCCACTCCTCACCAACGCTGATATTGGTAAGCCCACAGACCTGTTTGATGACATCTTCTGCTCGGCCCACCCATGATTTGCCTATTTTTAGCCTGGTACCTTTCTCTGTGTTGAGGACGTGGTGCAATGGATGCTCTGTATCTGTACTAATCTTCAGGTATGCTCGTACTCTCCAGATCTTGATTCTGTCTTCATAGTGCTACTATGAGTAATTAGCCAGTGTCGCAGTGAATAGTTCCATTGTTTGTTAATGATGAGACAAATTAGTCAAAATGAATTTGTATGTATGTCTGTGTGTGTTGTGTTGTATGTGTGTGTTCTTCTTCTCATCGCAAAGAACACTTCTTTATTTACATAAAACTGTTTCAATTAGTTGTAGGAATGAAGAACATCTGGTCTGCTTTATGATGTGAGTCGATCGTGAGTAGAACAAATATGCTCAAAGGGGGAACATGTTCCGAAACATAAAATATCTATAAAGTACGAGGTACGCCACTGACGTAATGTTCGTGTGACGTGTGTGATCACGTGATCTCCATTATCATGGGTAAATTGTATAGTGGGTGTGGCCAGTACCAAGATAGACTACTCTTCGTTATCAGGGGAAGTCACCATTATTAGACTGCTTGGTGAGCCGTGTCGATTGAATCGCGATAACAATAATTACACACACACACACAAATAAGATAAAACAAAATAAAATAAGATTTTTTTTTTTTAAATACTCTCCACAGCCGGAACTGGAACCAAACATGGTCGGTGAGTTGTTCATTGATCCAGCAGAGGATGGGCAGCTGCCCTTCTGCTCGGTCACATTTCCAATGCTTGGGTGTGGGATGTTACTGTTAACCAGCCAGGTCATAGGTTGCAACTCAAACTCATGAACACCGTGTCTTAATGCTACAGTTAAACACATTAACTAATACTGCTCGACGTTTAACGTACCGACACTCACATTGTTCGACACCCTGGACAGTAAATACGACACTGAGACTGAAAAGTCTCCATCCATGAAAAGTCATTGAAACCAATGTATGCGAAGTGATCAGTAAATCTTGTCACCGAGTATCAACATGAGAAATGAGTCAATTATTCATGACTGATCTCTGTTACACATGTAACGTTACAGTGAAGCAAAAAGCATTCTCAACAGTCATGTTTGAGCAGATTTGCATTTGCTTCATATAGGGACCAGGCAAATATTTGCAGTGGTAAAGCTGGTAGGATCTCAATTATAAAACATCAAATCATATTTCTATATAGTTGATTAAACTTACCCACAAACATGATTGCAAATGTACAGAACCAGAATTCATTACAGCTCTTAAAGTATTTAACCAGATAAGCAAAGTAAATAAATAAATAATGATTATTTATACATTCTTTTAGAAAATTGGTATATTTTACCTAAGACCAAATGAGGAAATTCTCCAAGAGGCCAACACAAAAAGGGAGCTCATAAAAAACATCAGAAAGAAACAATCAACATTTTACGGGCACATCATGAGAAGATAAAAGTTGGAATAGGGAGAAGGGAGAAATGAAAAAAAAAATATAAAACATGGTATGGTAAAAGCTTTACGTGATTGATAGACGATACAATTTTGAACGATGTTTCGGCTCAATATGCCTTCAGCAGGAACAAACAAACAACACACACACACACATAAATGTAAGTAAATAAAACTAATCCTACTCAGCTAACTAGTAATGAAACATCCAAAACAAAATATTCGAAACTGGTTTAAGAAAAGACACATTTCTTCCCAAGGTCGTGGACCGTGGCCGGAATGAGAAAGAGAGAGTCGCGGGTGTGGCTGGTCCGAGGGTCAAAACCGTGCGAAGGCTTCTAAAAATATGTGAGTGGGGGTAACACTACCTGGGTTACCTCGACTACAAAGACACTGACAATGTCTATAAGTTTCTAAGGGTCCACACATACATATATTACATAAATACTCAAATAAGTATATAAATGTATTGTATATATATATATATATATATATATATATATATATATACAAAAATACATGCATGCACATACATACATATATATTTATATATATATATATATATATATATATATATATATATATATATACATGCATATATATATACCTATACCCACACATATGAACACATCTGTTGAGGATGCCCTATAACGGGTAAAGATCTCTTGTGGATGCCATATGATGGGTGAATATCTCTTGTTGGTTCCCTTTTTTAAGGGTGGAAAGTTGGAATACTTGGTTACAGCTGACAAAATAGAAGGAAAGAGAGATCGCGGACGACAAAGAGAGAAAATACTGGATAGCTTGGTGTCATGGCATGGAAAACAGCCAACAACAGAACTGATACGATGCACTGTGGATAGAAGATTGTGGAAGGACATGATCGCCAACCGGTATAGCACATGATGATGACGATATTTGACGTAATACATTTGTATTTTAAAATAATTCTCTGCAATGCCCAATTGGACGTTTTCGGATGAAAGGCACAAATATCACAACCTTACTACAGGCAGCCTTTGGGATCAACACAGTAAGAACAATTGCAGAAGATCGGACATTAACAACATCAATCAAAAAGTGAAGAGAAGACTTTGGGAATGGCCAGACCACGTTCTACGAGTGAAACCAACAAGGCATCAGATACCGGCATTAACATAGACACAACTTGTTAAACGAGCTGGACCAGTGGGGACATGTCGACCAACCAGACGTGATGAAATGATAAAGGCTGGCAGGTCCTGGCTTAAGATGTCCTTGCTGGATTGGGTGGAGATCTTTTGTAGGTGCCTTATGATGGGTGGAGATCTTTTGTAGGTGCCTTATGATGAGTGGAGATCTTTTGTAGGTGCCTTATGATGGGGTGGAGATCTTTTGTAGGTGCCTTATGATGGGCGGATATCTTTTGTAGGTGCCTTATGATGGGTGGAGATCTTTTGTAGGTGCCTTATAATGGGTGGAGATCTTTTGTAGGTGCCTTATGATGGGTGGAGATCTTTTGTAGGTGCCTTATGATGGGCGGATATCTTTTGTAGGTGCTTTATGATGGGTGGAGATCTTTTGTAGGTGCCTTATAATGGGTGGAGATCTCTTGTTGGTGTCTTATGATGGGGTGGAGATCTCTTGTTGGTGTCTTATGATGGGGTAGAGATCTCTTGTTGGTGTCTTATGATGGGGTAGAGATCTCTTGTTGGTATATTATGACAGGGTGGAGACCTCTTGTTGGTGTCTTATGATGGGGTGGAGATCTCTAGTTGGTGTCTTATGATAGGGTGGAGATCTCTTGTTGGTATCTTATTATGGGGTGGAGATCTCTTGTTGGTGTCTTATAATGGGGTGGAGACTTCTTATTGGTGTCTTATAATGGGGTGGGGATCTCTTGTTGGTGTCTTATGATGGGGTGGAGATTTCTAGCTGCTATCTTATGATGGGGTGGAGACCTCTTGTTGGTGTCTTATGATAGGGTGGAGATCTCTTGTTGGTGTCTTATGATGGGGTGGAGACCTCTTGTTGGTGTCTTATGATGGGGTGCAGATCTCTTGTTGGTATCTTATGATGGGGTGGAGACCTCTTGTTGGTATCTTATGATGGGGTGGAGACCTCTTGTTGGTATCTTATGATGGGGTGGAGATCTCTTGTTGGTATCTTATGATGGGGTGGAGACCTCTTGTTGGTTTATTATGATGGGGTGCAGATCTCTTGTTGGTATCTTTTGATGGGGTGGACATCTCTTGTTGGTTTATTATGATGGGGTGGAGATTTCTTGTTGGTATCTTATGATGGTGTGGAGATCTCTTGTTGGTATCTTATGATGGGGTGGAGATATCTTTTTTGTGTCTTATGATGGGGTGGAGATCTCTTGTTGGTATCGTATGATGGGTGGAGATCTTTTGTAGGTGCCTTATGATGGGCGGATATCTTTTGTAGGTGCCTTATGATGGGTGGAGATCTTTTGTAGGTGCCTTATAATGGGTGGAGATCTCTTGTTGGTATCTTTTGATGGGGTGGACATCTCTTGTTGGTGTCTTATGATGGGGTAGCGATCTCTTGTTGGTGCCTTATGATGGGTTAGAGATCTCTTATTTGTGTCTTATGATAGGGTGGAGATCCCTTGTTGGTGTCCTATTCTCCAATCGGAGTTCAGAGGACTAATAAGAAGAAGACTGTAAACAACAACACAACACATTTACGACCACTTAACGTCCTTTCAAACGCGGATGAGGACTGGTCAAACTGACCTTTATTTATCTGGACAACGCACTAGAGAGAGTCTATAAATCGAAGTTTTGGATGTCCCCTAGTTCGTGTGAAAAAGTGAAACAAGAATTTAAAGCAATATCAATCATAAAGTGGATCACGAGTTATCGACTTTTCTATTCTGCTTTTTACAGCAATGTTTATTTTAAATAACCGTGTTCGTCTGATTATTGTGTTTCGCTTGTTCCTCTCTCTCTCTAGCTCGGACTGCGTATCCCGCTGCCGATGTCTACAAGAAGATCTCCAGAACTCACAGTTACCGTATTCAACTACATGAACCTAATTGTAATTTAACCTCGCTTCCATTTTTGATTTCATGACAAATGAGGTCTTATAAAACCACGAAGACAATGTCTGTGGATGAAAGGAGGGTAGGCAAAAGAGGGCAAAATCCCCAAATGTCAATATTATTGTTATGTATATGGCCTATGAGGGTCGACAGAAGGTTGGTAGCAAGCAATCATGATAAATCAGTAGTTTGGTTAACATATTAGTATCTTATGCTGGATTCTGTTTTTGCTGAACAGCTTCTCTCGTGTTAGAATCTGCAAATATTGGGTAGATCTTTCCGCAGAATAATCAAGATGTATTGGTGTTGCCTGGCATGGTCTCGTTTCTATACCGCTATACCTCTGGCATAATAAATAAAAACATACATTATATTCAGTAGGCTAACATAAAGAAATATTTTATAATGACTTCACTACATTTTAAATTACTTACTCATTTATGTTAATTATATCCGTCTTGTTTGGGACGAAAATGTCTTGATGACTTTGTCATTGAAAATACTGTTGGGTTGGTTTCTAAGTTTCAAAGGGAATGATTTCTCAATGGACATTAATGCCAAACCAGATAAGCGTTCTTGTGTCTGAGTTGAGCGACAATAAGATTTGATTCCCTTCAGAGCAGAAACAGTTCTTTCTACAGATACTGATGTACATAACGTAGTTATAAATAGCTAAGGAATTTCCGGTAAACAGACAGTTTCACTTTCACTTTGTGATGATTCTGATTGGCTAGAGATAAAAATAACCAATGAAACCACATTCATCTAGCGGAAACAACCGGTAAATTATTTTGACGGGAATTTTTGAATGTCAAGGTCGTTAATACTAGATTCGGATACAGAAAAAATGTACCGCTGGCTCCTGGAGGTTTCAATATAGAATAGTTTCGTTTCATTCACAAACGTTATAGTGGCCAGAGGAAAACTTTGCTTTAATAAATGTAAATCAAAGCAAATAAATCATATTGGCCTACGAAATGTGTAATAGAATATTCGAACATTTGTAATATAATTATTTAAAAAAAAAAAAATTAACTATCATTTCCTTTTGTATTTCGTTAATATGTTCATTCTACCGGCGGCAGCTAGTGAGCCGCGATAGCTCAGTGGTTAGTGAACTGGACTACAAAGGACAAGGGGTAGGGTTCGATCCCAACCGACGGCTCCGGTTCACTCAGAATTAAATGGGTACCGGACTTTTCTGGGAAAGTAAAGCGGCGCGGGCGTAATACCGACCACATTACCCCAAAAATCATGTGCCGAAGGCCTGTAAAGTATATGGTCACTAACACCATATTCCCTATACGCCACTTGGCGTGACGGGGGTACTTTACTTTTTTTTTTACCGGCGGTAGCTGCTGTATCATAGAGAATACGCCACTGCCTAACATGTTGGTGTGCCGTTGTTTCTATTTTTATTTTTTAGGTGCTTTGTTATACTTTCTATCTATCTATCTATCTATCTATCTATCTATCTATCTATCTATCTATCTATCTATCTATCTATCTATCTATCTATCTATCTATCTATCTATCTATCTATCTATCTATCTATCTATCTATCTATCTATCTATCTATCTATCTATCTATCTATCTATCTATCTATCTATCTATCTATCTATCTATCTATCTATCTATCTATCTATCTATCTATCTATCTATCTGTCTATCTGTCTGCCTGCCTGCCTGCCTGCCTGCCTGCCTAGCTATCTACCTATCTACCTACCTATCTATCTATCTATCTATCTATCTATCTATCTATCTATCTATCTATCTATCTATCTATCTATCTATCTATCTATCTATCTATCTATCTATCTATCTATCTATCTATCTATCTATCTATCTATCTATCTATCTATCTATCTATCTATCTATCTATCTATCTATCTATCTATCTATCTATCTATCTATCTATCTATCTATCTATCTATCTATCTATTTATCTATCTATCTATCTATCTATCTATCTATCTATCTATCTATCTATCTATCTATCTATCTGTCTATCTGTCTGCCTGCCTGCCTGCCTGCCTGCCTGCCTAGCTATCTACCTATCTACCTATCTATCTATCTATCTATCTATCTATCTATCTATCTATCTATCTATCTATCTATCTATCTATCTATCTATCTATCTATCTATCTATCTATCTATCTATCTATCTATCTATCTATCTATCTATCTATCTATCTATCTATCTATCTATCTATCTATCTATCTATCTATCTATCTATCTATCTATCTATCTATCTATCTATCTATCTATCTATCTATCTATCTATCTATCTATCTATCTATCTATCTATCTATCTATCTATCTATCTATCTATCTATCTATCTATCTATCTATCTATCTATCTATCTATCTATCTATCTATCTATCTATCTATCTATCTATCTATCTATCTATCTATCTATCTATCTATCTATCTATCTATCTATCTATCTATCTATCTACCTATCTATCTACTATCTATCTATCTATCTATCTATCTATCTATCTATCTATCTATCTATCTATCTATCTACCTATCTATCTATCTATCTATCTATCTATCTATCTATCTATCTATCTATCTATCTATCTATCTATCTATCTATCTATCTTTTTACCTTTCAAGCCGTAGCCGACCCAAAGGGCATAAATCCAGATGCTCTTTTTTTATTTAAATTTTTATCTAGCATTTTTCAATCCTTGTAAATATCTTTTATCAAATCTCGCCATTTGTCTCTGTTCTGTGCAAGCAACTCTATCTCATTGAGGGAGTCGATTCCAGCTGCTTTTGCCTCTCTGATCAATGTTCTTTGTGTCTCTGAGTCGGCCTCTTTTCCTCTTACCTTTGTCTCATTGGGTCGGCCTCTTTTCTGTTTCCATATGAGGGCTTGCTTTGCTATTCGGTTATTATCTCTTCTCATCACATGTCCAACATATGACCATCGTCTTTTCTTTATTACTGAAGATATTAGTGGTTGATTGGCGATTTCTCTAATTTCCTCGTTTGTTTTGAATTCGTTTCACGCTATACCAAGTATTTTCCTTAGACATTTATTTTTTAATGCGTTCAACTTTGTTTCTATGTCTCTTGTTGTTTTCTAGCTTTCACATGCATAAGTAAGAGTTGATAATACATTTGAATAGTCTTTTGAATAGTCTAAGTTTCGTATTTGTGCTGATGAGTTTCGATTTCCATAACTTTTCAAGGCTTCTGAAAGACATCGCTGCTTTAGCGATTCTGATTCTAATTTCTTTGCTCGTATCCCCTTCTCGATCAATGTGACTTCCAAGATAGATAAGTCATTGTTCTCTTCCACTGGTTGTTTTCCATGTATATTCGGTCATCTGTTGGAATTAAGCTTTTCATGACTTTTGTCTTTTCATTATTGATCTCAAGCCCTATTTTGATGCCTATTGATGATAGTTCATTATTGCTTAACTTTAATAATTTATATTAATGTATAACATTAGAATTAGGTCAACATATAAGGTTACAGTTTTATTGCTATACTTTAATCTAACTCTAATATCATACTTTGACTCTAATGTCTTACTTTAATCTAACTCTAATGTCATACTTTAATATATCTCTAATATCTTACTTTAATCTAACTCTAATGTCATTCTTTAATCTAACTCTAATTTCATTCTTTAATCTAACTCTAATGTCATTCTTTAATCTAACTCTACTGCCATACTTTAATCTAACTCTAATGTCATACTTTAATCTAACTCTAATGTCATACCTTAATCTAACTCTAATGTCATACTTTAATCTAACTCTAATGTCTTACTTTAATCTAACTCTAATGTCATTCTTTAATCTAACTCTAATGTCATACTTTAATCTAACTCTAATGTCATACTTTAATCTAACTCTAATGTCATAATTTAATCTAACTCTAATGTCATACTTTAATCTAACTCTAATGTCTTACTTTAATCTAACTCTAATGTCATTCTTTAATCTAACTCTAATGTCATACTTTAATCTAACTCTAATGTCATACTTTAATCTAACTCTAATGTCATACTTTAATCTAACTCTAATGTAATACTTTAATCTAACTCTAATATCATACTTTGACTCTAATGTCTTACTTTAATCTAACTCTAATGTCATACTTTAATATATCTCTAATATCTTACTTTAATCTAACTCTAATGTCATTCTTTAATCTAACTCTAATTTCATTCTTTAATCTAACTCTAATGTCATTCTTTAATCTAACTCTACTGTCATACTTTAATCTAACTCTAATGTCATACTTTAATCTAACTCTAATGTCATACCTTAATCTAACTCTAATGTCATACTTTAATCTAACTCTAATGTCTTACTTTAATCTAACTCTAATGTCATTCTTTAATCTAACTCTAATGTCATACTTTAATCTAACTCTAATGTCATACTTTAATCTAACTCTAATGTCATAATTTAATCTAACTCTAATGTCATACTTTATTCTATCTCTAATGTCATACCTTAATCTAACTCTAATATTACACTTTAATCTAACTCTAATGTCTTACTTTAATCTAACTCTAATGTCATTCTTTAATCTAACTCTAATGTCATACTTTAATCTAACTCTAATGTCATACTTTAATCTAACTCTAATGTCATACTTTAATCTAACTCTAATGTCATACTTTAATCTAACTCTAATGTCATACTTTAATCTTACTCTAATGTCATACCTTAATCTAACTCTAATATTACACTTTAATCTAACTCTAATGTTATTCTTTAATCTAACTCTAATGTTATTCTTTAATCTAACTCTAATGTTATTCTTTAATCTAACTCTAATATTACACTTTAATCTAACTCTAATGGTATTCTTTTATCTACCTCTAATGTCATACTTTAATCTAACTCTAATGTCTTACTTTAATCTAACTCTAATGTCTTACTTTAATCTAACTCTAATGTCATACTTTAATCTAACTCTAATGTCTTACTTTAATCTAACTCTAATGTCTTACTTTAATCTAACTCTAATGTTATTCTTTTATCTACCTCTAATGTCATACTTTAATCTAACTCTAATGTCTTACTTTAATCTAACTCTAATGTCTTACTTTAATCTAACTCTAATGTCTTACTTTAATCTAACTCTAATGTCTTACTTTAATCTAACTCTAATGTCTTACTTTAATCTAACTCTAATGTCATACTTTAATCTAACTCTAATGTCTTACTTTAATCTAACTCTAATGTCTTACTTTAATCTAACTCTAATGTTACATTTGAAGATTGTTGCTTAAACAGAATCTTCCGAGCATCAAACGACAAACATTAGAATAAGCCTTTACTAATATTAATCAATCATCAATCAATCAACCTACCTGTTCATTCAATCATTTTGTTCAAATTGTGTCAGATTGTTTTTTTTTATTAAGAATTCTTCTTTTTCTTACCTTCCTCATTTGCCTTTCAGCGTTGAGGGGCTTATTAAGAATAGTTTACATTATTTTTTTTTATCGCAAAAGTGTTTTTTTTTAAAAATTAGACATTAAATTGTAATTATAATTTGATAACTTTCGTATGTACTAAATGATGAATTATTTTCTCATCAACTCGCTGTGCTATGTGCCTTTGTTTCAAAAGATGGTAACTGTTTTAATTACTATTTTTTTTAATATAAAAAAAAAATAAGAAAAAATAAGAAAACAAAAAAATATATGTGTATATATGTATATATATATATGTATATATATATATATATATATATATATATATATATATATATATATATATATATATATATATATATATATACCGTCATCTGTCGCTTCTTCGTGGTTCATTCATCGCGGCCTCAGTACATCGCGGATTGTTCAAAAATTCAAAATTTAGGCATTATGGCGCGAAAGTTGCCCGCACGCCAGCAGAAGGCAGGGAGTGCCCACACAATTCAAAATCCACGTCTCTGATTGGCTGCTAGCATCCCGCCATTTGATATCCCTCCCGACTCGGGAATCTCGCACTCACCATCACGATGTTCCCTGTGCGCCGAAAACGTTCTGCAGAAGCTCCTCCTGCTGCCTCTACGCTGCCTCCTGCTGCATCTATGCCGTCTACTGCAGCTACCCCAGCTCTATCCGAAGCTGCCTGCGATGATCCAGCGCCCCTAGCACCTGACCATGAGGCATCATCTGAGGAGCAGTAAAGCTCTCGTTAACCTGTGCAGTAAATCATCGTCATCTTCTTCACCTCCACCGTACTGCACAGGTGTTTCATCGACATTTATGAAGATCAAGTGAAGAGAAGCTATTGTCAGAGGTGAGTTACGGACCTTGTTATAAAAGAAAAGTTGTTATAAGAATAAAAGAGTTCTAAAAACATATTTACAGTATGTACACTTTAGTTACATCTACGTATGTTACACACACACGTATCATATTTATATCATTTATACATTATTTTATGTATGTTATTAATATTAGTAATATTTTATTTACATGTTTGAAACTATTCTTTATGTTCTAATGATAACATATGCCCTTATATGTTTTCATATACACTTATTGATATTATACATACACAAAAAATGTACGTATGTTAAAAATGAGAGGGTGACACTACTTCGTGGTTTTTCACTTATCGCGGCCGGTTCTGGTCCCTATTAAACGCGATAACTGAGGGATTACTATATATATATATATATATATATATATATATATATATATATATATATACAAACTAATTTTATGAAATTAAAAAGTAAACCTTCTTACGTAATAATTTATGAAGACCAAAAAACTAGAAAATACAATTAATAGAACTGTTTTAATAACCCTATTACTCAAACGCACAAAAATCAATCTTTCACGAGATTATTTTATGGATAAAACCTTCACAAACATGATTCCTTTAATTAATGACTTAATTAAGTGTGAGTAAAAGAATTCGTTGCATTAATGACTTAATTAAGTGTGAGTAAAAGAATTCGTTGCATTAATGACTTAATTAAATGTGAGTAAAAGAATGCATTGCATTAATGACTTAATTAAGTGTGAGTAAAATAATTCATTGCATTAATGACTTAATTAAGTGTGAGTAAAAGAATTCATTGCATAAGTGACTTAATTAAGTGTGAGTAAAATAATTCATTGCATTAATGACTTAATTAAGTGTGAGTAAAATAATTAATTGCATTAATGGCTTAATTAAGTGTGAGTAAAATAGTTCATTGCATTAATGACTTAATTATGTGTGAGTAAAATAATTAATTGCATTAATGACTTAATTAAGTGTGAGTAAAATAGTTCATTGCATTAGTGACTTAATTAAGTGTGAGTAAAATAATTCATTGCATTAGTGACTTAAATAAGTGTGAGTAAAATAATTCATTGCATTAGTGACTTAAATAAGTGTGAGTAAAATAATTCACTGCATTAGTGACTTAATTAAGTGTGAGCAAAATAAAACTAAAATAAATTGCATTAATTATCCTTGTCACGTGCAAACAGAAATGGCAAATCTATTCCTCAGAATATTTCAAATATTGTTTCATAAGTTATCAAATTATAATTACAATTTAATGGATAATTTATAAAAAACACTTTTGCGATATTAAAAAAAATGTACGCTATTCTTAATAAGCCCCTCAACGCTGAAAGGCAAATGGGGAAGGAAAGAAGAAGAAGCAGAATTCTTAATAAAAAAAACAATCTGACACAATTTGAACAAAGTGATTGAATGAAAAGGTAGGTTGATTGATTAATCTACCGAGCGAATCATAATTCAAATTCGTCAGTTTGAATTTTCTTACAACAAAAATACAATAAACACAATTCATATTTTTAATAAACGATATTTGCACATTTATTTGTTAGCCAAATTATACATCGAGTAAACATGTCAACATTATAAGTGAGTTTTCGGTGCCAATAGAATAAAGGTAGGACATAGACTGAAGCTGGTGAATATGAAGAGCTGGATAATTAGCTGTGATAGGAGGGGTCCCAAGTAGAGATAATTGCAGCACCGGTAGAAACATGGTGTGACGGGGTGGTCACGATGGTGTAAGAGTCTTATTCAAGTAGTTTGAACTGAGAACTCAAACAAGAGAAATGAAAACTATGGTTGAGAGGACATTCTTGAACAAGAGAAATGAAAACTGTGGTTGAGAGGACATTCTTGAACAAGAGAAATGAAAACTGTGGTTGAGAGGACATTCTTGAACAAGAGAAATGAAAACTGTGGTTGAGAGGACATTCTTGAACAAGAGAAATGAAAACTGTGGTTGAGAGGACATTCTTGAACAAGAGAAATGAAAACTGTGGTTGAGAGGACATTCTTGAACAAGAGAAATGAAAACTGTGGTTGAGAGGAAATTCTTGAGCAAGAGAAATGAAAACTGTGGTTGAGAGGACATTCTCGAACAAGAGAAATGAAAGCTGTGGGTGAAAGATAATTTGAATAAAAGAAATGAAAGCTATGACTGAAAGAAGTCACACTAGATGTGGAATATATGCAACAAGGAGAGTAGCAACAACAACACCATAAACAATGCTACATAACGGCAGGTATTGGAAGTGGCATATAATAGTCCCTGGATTACCGTCAAATCAAAGCAGCAAAATTTGGTCTGTGTTCGCCAAACAAAAGATTAGGTCCAGTGTAATCAGGTGAGCAGATGAAGATGGAACATCATAAGACAGGTAAACAAATGTTTAAGTTTTTGTTTCTCATGTTTCTCACATACGACCAACGTTGGCAGCACGTATGTGATATCAAATTGATCAGATGTTTATCAAAGAGAGAGAGAGAGTCTTATGATGCACTCGTCACATGACCGTCCTATACTTAAGCGATATCCTGAAGTGTCCAGAGGGTTAGGACGATGATTTCAATAAAAAGAAGCTGCTAGTAGAGCATGGGGTTGAGTTAAAACCTAAACCAAATAAACTACAACTTAGGGCCTCACAATCCGAGGGGCCTCATATTTATTGAGATTATAATTTATGAACTTGTACTACGTATATCCTACATATAGGAGAAAAGGTTCAACAGCTTTCATGCGCGTTGTCTTCACAATATTATAAACATCAAATGGCAGGATAGAATGACCAACTTTACAAAGAGCCAAACTCACGTCCATCATGGCAACAATTAGCAGTCGTAGACTAAGGTGGCTGGGTCATGTAAACAGAATGGCAAACAATCGAATTCCAAACAAATATTGTATGGCGAATTTAAGGACGGAAAGAGACCAAAGGGCAGACCAGTGCTGAGATATAAGGATGTTTGCAGGGCTTCCTTGAGGGGATTCTCTAACAGTGACAGAAACTGGGAGGATCTGGTTGCAGATCGTAGCTCATGGAAAACAAAAATACAAAATGGCACAACAACTTTCGAGGTTGTGCTGATATTAAATTCTGAAGACAAATGGCGCAGGAGAAAGGAGACAAGACCAGGCACCTCAAATACATCTTGTTCATTCTGTGGATGGATCTGTCTACCCAATATTGGCAGATTCAGCCGCGACAGAAGCTGGTGAGCAAAATAGCATCCATATAAGGCAATCATATTTTTACCAAACTACTCATTTATCATGATTGCTTGCAACCAACCTTCTGTCGAGACCCCAAAGACCATATAATTTAAGATGGACACCTTCTGGTGTTAACTTTATAACACGTGGCCTCCAAGTTTCATTGAGACTAACCAGCTTAAAGCCATACCATCAAATGTTAGTCCTGCCCCTGGTGGAGTTATATAATGTCGGGACGTGTGACGAGTCACAGGCTCACGGGTGGGTGACCTCAGGCCCTAATGCCCCACTAATTACATGACTCCCACATAGGGCTTGTTTATTTCATGCAGAACAAAAACTATCTTGACAGCATTACCCCATTACTGGCATCTGACGAGGGAAATTGTACGACCGGAGAATATAGCATGCATGTACAGTGCAGTCACTACGAGGTGTTCGGGTCTGTGTTTTTATTTTACCTCCGATAGAAAAAAAAAAACGTTTACATCTGCCGGGATTCGAACCCGCTTTCTTTTGGTTTGGAGCCCGACAAGCTATCGGCTCAGCCACACGCTCTCCAAATTTATGAAGAATTTTGAAAAAAAAAACAAACAAGAAAATACTGGACAACTTAACAAATTGAGATTCCTGAGGACATTCATTTTTCCAAAGGCAATTTACTGTTTGGAATCTTGAACTGAAAACTTGAAAACAAAAGAAGCTCGACAGAAAATATCAGCATTTGAGAAAAAGATACAGACATTTTTAAAAGAATTAAATAAATATACTTAACAACTGGCTTACGAAATCAAAGAAGGAAATTACGTTATTTTGCACACGTGCATTAACACACCGGTATAGAGTTGGCAGTAAGGAAAGCACAATACTGAGAAGACAATAAGCACGTGAAGACGTCAAAGACCAATTACAGACAACTACCACCAAGGTAATCATCATGGCTAGGAAACTAAAGGGTTGCAAATTAGTGGTAAATGGCAACGCTACACGCATAGAAAGAAATAAAGTAAATACAAGAAGAAAGTGATCTCGGTTGTCTGAATACAGAGGGCTGCATTTGATATTATGAGAAGTGGATCATTCAATCTGGTATTGTAGAACATTTCTTCCTTGCTTTGTTTCATTTATTGTTTCTCCCTTGCTTTGTTTCATTTATCGTTTCTTCCTTGCTTTGTTTCATTTATCGTTTCTCCCTTGCTTTGTTTCATTTATCGTTTCTCCCTTGCTTTGTTTCATTTATCGTTTCTCCCTTGCTTTGTTTCATTTATCGTTTCTCCCTTGCTTTGTTTCATTTATCGTTTCTCCCTTGCTTTGTTTCATTTATCGTTTCTCCCTTGCCTTATTTATTTTAGTGTTTCTTCCTTGTTTATTTCTTTTAGTGTTTCTTCCTTGTTTATTTTCTGTTAGTGTTTTTATTTTCTTTATTTCTTTTAGTGTTTTCTTGTTTAATTTATTTTATTGTTTCTTCTTTGCTTTATTTATTTCAGCGTTTCTTCACTGCTTTTTTTCCTGTGGTGTTTCTTTCTTGTTTTATTTGTGTTTAGTGTTCATTGTTCTAGGCGTTCATCTTACAACTATTCCTTTTCATCGTCCTCCCTTAGAAGGGCGTTAAATGGCCGTAGTGTGTCGTGTCGTAATTTTCAACAAAACTGCAATGTTTGTGCATTGCGACCCAACACATCCGACTTCAGTAGGGTATTTTTGAGTGTCGGGTTGTCTTCTATTATCGATCCTTATTTACTTTGCCAGATTTGGTTAGTCTGTTTCCAGGAGCACATCTTGGAGGCGGAGTAAGGTCTTGTTCAGCTCTGTCGTTCGTCGATCCCAATTCTAGCAGTCAGCTCCGAGTCGGTAACCGCTTTCACTCACTTGTCAACATCGCGGTCCCCGTAGAGTATTAACAACCTCTGAGTTCACAAGCACATGTTTGACACTAAATTTGAGAACCACTGTACACAAAATAAGGGGTCTAATTTGTCGTTCGCATGATCTGGAACACTTCCAAGCATAACCTGATCATAACCCAAAACAAACGAACACAACATAAAAACATAAATATAATATTTGCGTTTCCATGCACAATGAAAATACGGACAATAACAAATAGGATTTCCCGTTCTCAATTGCATTACTAAAAAAAATGTCGTCTCGATTGAGACCAAAATGGACAGCTGATGCACGTTTTACATAATTATTCCTATTGGTTGCTGTCATGACCTCAGCTAGCCAATCCAAAAACAGGTTTAAGCTTATGAATATTCTGAATTTATAGATAGATTATTGTTCTTTAATTAAAGCAAGATGGCTGTAGACAACGAGGGAATCTTTGACAAATGGAGAAGTGACACGCTGAAAAATGACAATTGATAAAAAAAAAAATTGTTAAGAATGATGTAGAATGCACGGAAAAGAAGTATAAATATTAATTTTTTGTTGTTGTTATGATTAATTTAATGAATGGAGGCGAAGGCGCGCCCCACCCAGCACCAGAGCTGGAAGTCGTCAGTGACTCATAACTGATGGCTTGCGCCAGGATCGGTGAACCAGAACCATCCAGACCCTGCTACACCTCTCCGCGGTGCCTCCAGAAACAGACTAACCTGTCTAGTCTGGCCAAGCGAGCAGGGATCGAAGAGGGAAGACAAACCGGTACTCAAAAATGTCGGCTGAAGTCGGATGTGTTGGGCCGAAAGGCGCAAATATCACAGTGTTACACTGCAAACTTCACACAACGTAACTACGTCCACTTAACGTCCTTTTAAGGGCGGATGACGAGGAGGAAGTCTACGGTTCGTATCCGCTAGAATACCTCAAATCATCGGGCGACCGCATCATCATCATCATCATCATTTAATGATAAATGACAGAGATATAAAGGCAGAGGTGGACATTAAGAGAAAGCGTAGGGTAAGAGAGAAAGTGTGGGGTAAGAGAAAGTGTGGGGTAAGAGAAAGTGTGGGGTAAGAGAAAGTGCCAGGTAAGTGATGGAAGAAGAAAGCGTTAGGAAACGGTAAGACAATGAGAGCGAGAGAAGGATAGAAAGGGGGGGGGGCACAGAGGAGCAAATAATTCTGAAAGAAAAGGGAATGAAAGCAGAACAGTCGGCAGAAAGTGTAGATGTGGAAAGGGAGAAAACATAGAATGTGGGAATTACAGATGTGAGTGATATGAGGACAGCGAAAGCATAGAATGTTGGAATTACAGATGTGAGTGATATGAGGACAGAGAAAGCATAGAATATGGGAATTACAGATGTGAGTGATATGAGGACAGAGAAAACATAGAATGTGGGAATTACAGATGTGAGTGATATGAGGACAGCGAAAGCATAGAATATGGGAATTACAGATAAAGGCATAAGAGGGAAATGACGACAGAGAAAACATGGAATATGGGAATTAGAGATAAAGGCATGAGACGGAAATGAGGACAGAGAAAAATAAAATATGGGAATTAGAGATAAAGGCATGAGAGGGAAATGAGGACTGAGAAAACATGGAATATGGGATTTACAGATAAAGGCATGAGAGGGAAATGAGGACTGAGAAAACATGGAATATGGGAGTTACAGATAAAGGCATGAGAGGGAAATGAGGACAGAGAAAACATGGAATATGGGAATTACAGATAAAGGCATGAGAGGGAAATGAGGACAGAGAAAACATGGAATATGGGAGTTACAGATAAAGGCATGAGAGGGAAATGAGGACAGAGAAAACATGGAATATGGGAATTACAGATAAAGGCATGAGAGGGAAATGAGGACAGAGAAAACATGGAATATGGGAGTTACAGATAAAGGCATGAGAGGGAAATGAGGACAGAGAAAACATGGAATATGGGAGTTACAGATAAAGGCATGAGAGGGAAATGAGGACAGAGAAAACATGGAATATGGGAATTACAGATAAAGGCATGAGAGGGAAATGAGGACAGAGAAAACATGGAATATGGGAGTTACAGATAAAGGCATGAGAGGGAAATGAGGACAGAGAAAACATGGAATATGGGAGTTACAGATAAAGGTATGAGAGGGAAATGAGGACAGAGAAAACATGGAATATGGGAATTACAGATAAAGGCATGAGAGGGAAATGAGGACAGAGAAAACATGGAATATGGGAGTTACAGATAAAGGCATGAGAGGGAAATGAGGACTGAGAAACATAAAATATGGGAGTTACAGATAAAGGCATGAGAGGGAAATGAGGACAGAGAAAACATGGAATATGGGAGTTACAGATAAAGGCATGAGAGGGAAATGAGGACAGAGAAAACATGGAATATGGGAATTACAGATAAAGGCATGAGAGGGAAATGAGGACAGAGAAAACAAGGAATATGGGAATTACAGATAAAGGCATGAGAAGGAAATGAGGACTGAGAAAACATGGAATATGGGAATTACAGATAAAGGCATGAGAGGGAAATGAGGACTGAGAAAACATGGAATATGGGAATTACAGATAAAGGCATGAGAGGGAAATGAGGACAGAGAGACATAAAATATGGGAGTTACAGATAAAGGCATGAGAGGGAAATGAGGACAGAGAAAACATGGAATATGGGAGTTACAGATAAAGGCATGGCAGGTAAATGAGGACAGAGAAAACATGGAATATGGGAGTTACAGATAAAGGCATGAGAGGGAAATGAGGACAGAGAGAACAGAGAGTTGATGAGAGAGAGAGAGAACGAATGGAGGAGAACAACGAGAGAGAGTGGAGAAAGAAGAGAATGAGAGAGAGTGGAGAAAGAAGAGAATGAGAGAGAGAGAGAGAGAGAGAGAGAGAAAGAATAGAAAAGTAAAGTAAAGTACCCCTGTCACGCCAAGTGGTGTATAGGGAATATGATGCTATTGACCATGAATTTTACAGACCTTCATCACATGATTTGTGGGGTAATGTGGTCGGTATTACGCCCGTGCCGCTTTACTTTCCCAGAAAAAATAATCCTGTACCCATTAAAGGCTGGGTGAACCGGAAGCCGTCGGTTGGGTTCGAACACTACCTCTTGTCCTTTGTCGTCCAGTTCATTAACCACTGAGCTATCGCGGCTCCCAGAGGCAACGAATGAAGGAGAGAATGAGAGATAGTGGAGAAAGAAGAGAATGAGAGAGAGAGTGAAGAAAGAAGAGAATGAGAGAGAGAGAGAGAGAGACAACGAATGAAGGAGATGAATGACAGATAGTGGAGAAAGGAGATAATGAGAGAGAGAGAGATGACAACGAATGAAGGAGATGAATGAGAGAGAGTGGAGAAAGAAGAGAATGAGAGAGAGAGAGAGAGAACGAATAAAGGAGATAAATGAGAGAGTGTGAAGAAAGAAGAGAATGAGAGAGAACAAACAGGTGAGATAGCATTGAGGCGAGAAATGTATGACAGTCTCCCCAACAGACAACCAGGCAAGCCACAGTGATACATTATAAGAGAGAAAGAGCGATTGGTGGTTGAAACATTTGACAATACAGACAACTTTTAGAGACATCCAACCCATCTTTACAAATGTGCCCTGTATTATATGTATTATATTGCTGTGTAGGGTCCAAGGCACTGATTTCGTTGCATTATCACACTTAAAATAATATACAAACAAATCAACTATTGATAACTAATGCAAGATATTGACTTAAGAAAGTCGCTGATGCAACATCGAATCGTATGTACACCAGAATTTTGATGACTCTCTTCCTTTAGGTTGCCCACAATCAGACAGATACGACATCTTTTATTTTTTTATTTTATTTTTGTATGTGAAATCGCTAAGAAACATAATAAACATACTCTTAAAAATGCACATGTGTTAAATTGTGAAATATATAAAATGTTAAAAATGCAGATGTTAACGTGAGAAAATAATCCTAATTACATAATGCGAAAAATGTGTGTTTAAAAATGCATACATAAGAAACAGCCTGGCGTTTTTAATTAACACTTTGAAAAACACACAAATTCTGTTTAGTGTCATTTATGGCGAGTGTAAATTCAATAGATTTGTCCATTTATTTAATAATTCTAGAAATTATCTCTCATCGGAAACGAAGTATTTCCTTCTCCTTTGCAAAATGAGAATGTTTCTTTTCATGAAAGAATTCAATTATTTTCCAAAAATGTATGTAAAATGTCTCTCCCTTATTGTAGATAGGTAGCTTGCGTGTCTCAGGGGACTGCAAGAGCTAAGTCAATGGTAGCAAAAAGATGACACCAGGAGGAATAAATGAAATGGAAAAACAAGCACAAAGAAAATATTTCTTTCAATCACTCGTTTCCTCATAAGAGAATGATGCAGGTTCTGGAAATATGATTGTATAGAAAGATGATGTTGAGAGTTCCCTGGACAGCTACAGATGGTATAGAAAGATGATGTTGAGAGTTCCCTGGACAGCTACAAATGGTATAGAAAGATGATGTTGAGAGTTCCCTGGACAGCTACAGATGGTATAGAAAGATCATGTTGAGAGTTCCCTGGACAGCTACAGATGGTATAGAAAGATGATGTTGAGAGTTCCCTGGACAGCTACAGATGGTATAGAAAGATGATGTTGAGAGTTCCCTGGACAGCTACAGATGGTATAGAAAGATGATGTTGAGAGTTCCCTGGACAGCTACAGATGGTATAGAAAGATCATGTTGAGAGTTACCTGGACAGCTACAGATGGTATAGAAAGATGATGTTGAGAGTTCCCTGGACAGCTACAGATGGTATAGAAAGATCATGTTGAGAGTTACCTGGACAGCTACAGATGGTATAGAAAGATCATGTTGAGAGTTACCTGGACAGCTACAGATGGTATAGAAAGATCATGTAGAGAGTTCCCTGACCAGCTAAAGATGATATAGAAAAGATCATGTTGAGAGTTACCTGGACAGCTACAGATGGTATAGAAAGATCATGTTGAGAGTTACCTGGACAGCTACAGATGGTATAGAAAGATCATGTAGAGAGTTCCCTGGCCAGCTAAAGATGATATAGAAAAGATCATGTTGAGTGTTCCATGAACAGCTAAAGATGATATAGAAAAGATCATGTTGAGTGTTCCATGAACAGCTAAAGATGATATAGAAAAGATCATGTTGAGTGTTCCATGAACAGCTAAAGATGATATAGAAAAGATCATGTTGAGTGTTCCATGAACAGCTAAAGATGATATAGAAAAGATCATGTTGAGAGTTCCATGAACAGCTAAAGATGATATAGAAAAGATCATGTTGAGAGTTCCATGAACAGCTAAAGATGATATAGAAAAGATCATGTTGAGAGTTCCATTAACAGCTAAAGATGATATAGAAAAGATCATGTTGAGAGTTCCATGAACAGCTAAAGATGATATAGAAAAGATCATGTTGAGAGTTCCATGAACAGCTAAAGATGATATACAAAGATCATGTTGAGATTTACCTGGACATCTACAGATGGTATAGAAAGATCATGTTGAGAGTTACCTGGCCAGCTAAAGATGATATAGAAAAGATCATGTTGAGAGTTCCATGAACAGCTAAAGATGATATAGAAAAGATCATGTTGAGAGTTCCATGAACAGCTAAAGATGATATAGAAAAGATCATGTTGAGAGTTCCATGAACAGCTAAAGATGTTAAAGAGGAACATCGAAGAGGCCAATACAAAAAAGAGAGTTCCTGAAAATTATCAGAAAGAATTAATCGATATTCTTCGTGCGAATCATGAGAAGAGGAAAATTGGAATACTCTTTTACAACTGTAAAAATGCAGGGAAAGAAATAATGCGGACGACAAAGAGGGACGATACGGATAGCTAGGTGTCATGGCATGGAAAATAGTCAACAATCGAGTTAATACGATGCATTATGGATAGAGAATTATGAAAGGACATGATTGCCTACGCCTACCAGTATGGCACATGATGGTGATAGAAAGGCCTTCTGTTTATCATATCGAGTATGTGTAATATCATCCATGAAAGACAGTTGCTCAACAAAACTGAACGATATACAGAACCAAAGAAAAAATTACTGTCAGCGGTAAGAGAACGAAATTAAAATAGTACAGATATGTTGCACAATATCCAGGCTTTGATAAGACCATTTTACCTAGCTCGGAACCAGGTAAAAGAACAACAGGGCAGACAAAGAAAGCTATGGGTAGACAGAATAAAATATGGACAGGATTAACCGTATCCACATCTCATAAATTAGCCAACCCAACGGAGACAGGAGATTAACGAGATTCTACTTGCAGACAATCGGTCTCTAATACAAGGGGAAATAAAAGACCTACAAGAATACTTAAATAGACTCAACAGCACTGGCGCAAAATGCAACATGAATATCAACATCAACAAAAGAGACGTCATGATTATCACAAAAGAGAAACAGAACATAACTATGGACTTCAGACAACTAAAACAAGTAGATGAATTTAAATACCTAGGAAGTTTAGTGACAAACGACAATTTACAAACAGCAGAAATAGGCTCAAGATGCAACAAAGCTTGCCAAATCATTGGACAGTATTTACCACTATTGTCAAACAACGAAATAACTCTAGAAGCAAAACGGACACTCTACAATACAATCTTCTTCCCACCGCTGTGCTATCAATACCAGTCCTTGACCCTAGATGTAAGAACAATAAGATAAATAACCACAACCGAGATGAAACATGTTAGACGAATGACAGAAACGGCATAATAGATAAGATTAGAAATGAAGAGCTGAGAAAAAAGCAAGGAATTAACCCTGCCATAGAGTACATAAAGAAACAAAAGATAAAATGGCTTTACTACGTGGTAAGGCAGTAAGATCAAAACACAACACAGCGAGCCTACAATAAACGTTGCGAGAACACCAGACCCAAGGGTCGACCAGGAAAAAGATAGATCCATGATATATTAGAAACACTAGAAAACAAAATAGCAGAAGAGGCAAATAGAAGAGCAAAAGACGACAAATTACATCTCCTCTCGACGCTGAAAGGCAAATTAGGAAGGAAAGAAGAAGAAGGCATCTCAGAAAGCAGCTCTTTATCGTGAAAGTTGGAGAAAAATTGTGAAGATGTCATTAAGAGTTCATCAGCGGTTACCATGGCAACGTTGCAAGTGATCAATGAGCACGATTGGTTTCCGCTTTGATGGCTTTGAAACACAAAACAGCGTCATTGTCATTGTTCTGGAAGCAGCGTCACTAATCTTGGAGAATGTCCGCAATCAGCGTTCTTGGTAACACATCAGCACAAAGAACGATCTCCGTAGTACCTGCGAGTGCGTGTTCAGTATTATTGGAGAAATCATCATCATCATGTGCCACACCGGTTGGCGTAGGCGATCATGTCTTTCCACTAACGTCTATCTACAGTGCATCGTATCAGTCCTGTTGACTGTTTTCCATGCCATGACACCAAGCTATCTAGATTTTTCTCTCTTTGTCGTCCGCGATCTGTCTTTCCTTTTATTTTGCCAGTTGTAATCAAGTATTCCAACTTTCCTTTTCTCATGATGTGCTCGAAAATTGTTGATTGTTTCTTTCTGATGTTTTTAGGAGCTGCCTTTTTGTGTTGGGCTCTTTGAGAACTTCCTCATTGGTCTTTTTTAGCTGTCCAAGGAACTTTCAACATTCTTCTGAGAAATTCCATCTCTGTGGCATCTAATAATTTTCATTTGTTTGTCTACTGTCCATGATTCGCTTCCATAGGTCAGAATTGGTTCTATATAGCACCGATGAACTCCTTTTCTCATTTCTATTGGAGAGATACGATACAAAAAAGTATTCTCTTGTTCAAGTCAACCACGTTGAACAACCCGAGGTAACTGATAATAAACAAAAATAATAGGTTCTATGCTGCTGTCCGGAAGAATTTAAAAAAAAAAAAAGAGTACATTCATGCCATCTGTGAAAGTAATGAATCAACGTTCTGAAATTATCGCGAGGGACATCGCCAGCTTTATAGAGATCATTGGGAGTAAGCAGGAGAGAGCTCCGAATACGTAAGGGCTGGGTATGGTTAGAGCAGTCCTAATTACAAAGATCTTTGCTGCAATCATCATAGTTACAGTTGTGCTAGTTACAATGGTCCTAGTTACAATAATCGTAGTTACAATGGTCCTAGTTACAATGATCCTAGTTACAATGGTCCTAGTTACAATGGTCCTAGTTACAATGATCCTAGTTACAATGGTCCTAGTTACAATGATCCTAGTTACAATGGTCCTAGTTACAATGGTCCTAGTTACAATGGTCCTAGTTACAATGGTCCTAGTTACAGAGGTCCTTGTTACTATGGTCTTAGTTACAATGGTCCTAGTTACAATGATCCTAGTTACAGAAGTCCTTGTTACAACGGTTATAGTTACAATGATCACAGTTATAGTGGTCCTAGCAACATTGGTCCTAGTTACAATTGTCCTAGTTACAACGGTCCTAGTTACAATGATCAGAGTTAGAGTGGTCCTAGTTACAATGGTCTTAGTTACAATGATCGCAGTAACAGCTTCCCTAGTTACATTGGTCTTAGTTACACATGTCCTTGTTACAATGGTCCTAGGTACGATGGTTCTAGTTGCAATGATCCTAGTGTGAACTGTCATTGTTACAATGTTCCTGGCAGTGGTCCTAGTGGCAGTGGTCCTAATGACAGTGGTCCTAATGACAGTGGTCCTAATGACAGTGGTCCTAATGACAGTGGTCCTAGTGACAGTGGTCCTAGTGGCAGTGGTCCTAATGACAGTGGTCCTAGTGACAGTGGTCCTAGTGGCAGTGGTCCTAGTGGCAGTGGTCCTAGTGGCAGTGGTCCTAGTGGCAGTGGTCCTAGTGGCAGTGGTCCTAGTGGCAGTGGTCCTAATGACAGTGGTCCTAGTGGCAGTGGTCCTAGTGACAGTGGTCCTAGTGGCAGTGGTCCTAGTGACAGTGGTCCTAATGACAGTGGTCCTAGTGACAGTGGTCCTAGTGGCAGTGGTCCTAGTGACAGTGGTCCTAGTGACAGTGGTCCTAGTGGCAGTGGTCCTAGTGACAGTGGTCCAAGTGACAGTGGTCCTAGTGGCAGTGGTCCTAGTGACAGTGGTCCTAGTGACAGTGGTCCTAGTGGCAGTGGTCCTAGTGACAGTGGTCCTAGTGACAGTGGTCCTAGTGGCAGTGGTCCTAGTGACAGTGGTCCTAGTGACAGTGGTCCTAATGACAGTGGTCCTAGTGGCAGTGGTCCTAGTGACAGTGGTCCTAGTGGCAGTGGTCCTAGTGACAGTGGTCCTAGTGACAGTGGTCCTAATGACAGTGGTCCTAATGACAGTGGTCCTAATGACAGTGGTCCTAGTGGCAGTGGTCCTAGTGACAGTGGTCCTAATGACAGTGGTCCTAGTGACAGTGGTCCTAATGACAGTGGTCATAATGACAGTGGTCCTAGTGGCAGTGGTCCTAATGGCAGTGGTCCTAGTGACAGTGGTCCTAATGACAGTGGTCCTAGTGACAGTGGTCCTAATGACAGTGGTCCTAATGGCAGTGGTCCTAGTGACAGTGGTCCTAGTGGCAGTGGTCCTAATGACAGTGGTCCTAGTGACAGTGGTCCTAATGACAGTGGTCCTAATGGCAGTGGTCCTAGTGACAGTGGTCCTAGTGGCAGTGGTCCTAATGACAGTGGTCCTAGTGACGGTGGTCCTAATGACAGTGGTCCTAATGACAGTGGTCCTAGTGACAGTGGTCCTAATGACAGTGGTCCTAGTGGCAGTGGTCCTAATGACAGTGGTCCTAATGACAGTGGTCCTAGTGACAGTGGTCCTAATGACAGTGGTCCTAGTGGCAGTGGTCCTAGTGACAGTGGTCCTAGTGGCAGTGGTCCTAGTGACAGTGGTCCTAGTGACAGTGGTCCTAATGACAGTGGTCCTAATGGCAGTGGTCCTAGTGACAGTGGTCCTAGTGGCAGTGGTCCTAATGACAGTGGTCCTAGTGACAGTGGTCCTAATGACAGTGGTCCTAATGACAGTGGTCCTAGTGACAGTGGTCCTAATGACAGTGGTCCTAGTGGCAGTTTTCCTAATGACAGTGGTCCTAATGACAGTGGTCCTAGTGACAGTGGTCCTAATGACAGTGGTCCTAATGACAGTGGTCCTAGTGACAGTGGTCCTAATGACAGTGGTCCTAGTGGCAGTGGTCCTAATGGCAGTGGTCCTAGTGACAGTGGTCCTAATGACAGTGGTCCTAGTGACAGTGGTCCTAATGACAGTGGTCCTAATGGCAGTGGTCCTAGTGACAGTGGTCCTAGTGGCAGTGGTCCTAATGACAGTGGTCCTAGTGACAGTGGTCCTAATGACAGTGGTCCTAATGGCAGTGGTTCTAGTGACAGTGGTCCTAGTGGCAGTGGTCCTAATGACAGTGGTCCTAGTGACGGTGGTCCTAATGACAGTGGTCCTAATGACAGTGGTCCTAGTGACAGTGGTCCTAATGACAGTGGTCCTAGTGGCAGTGGTCCTAATGACAGTGGTCCTAATGACAGTGGTCCTAGTGACAGTGGTCCTAATGACAGTGGTCCTAGTGGCAGTGGTCCTAGTGACAGTGGTCCTAGTGGCAGTGGTCCTAGTGACAGTGGTCCTAGTGACAGTGGTCCTAATGACAGTGGTCCTAATGGCAGTGGTCCTAGTGACAGTGGTCCTAGTGGCAGTGGTCCTAATGACAGTGGTCCTAGTGACAGTGGTCCTAATGACAGTGGTCCTAATGACAGTGGTCCTAGTGACAGTGGTCCTAATGACAGTGGTCCTAGTGGCAGTTTTCCTAATGACAGTGGTCCTAATGACAGTGGTCCTAGTGACAGTGGTCCTAATGACAGTGGTCCTAATGACAGTGGTCCTAGTGACAGTGGTCCTAATGACAGTGGTCCTAGTGGCAGTGGTCCTAATGACAGTGGTCCTAATGACAGTGGTCCTAGTGACAGTGGTCCTAATGGCAGTGGTCCTAGTGACAGTGGTCCATAATGACAGTGGTCCTAGTGGCAGTGGTCCTTAGGACAGTGGTCCTAATGACAGTGGTCCTAATGACAGCGGTCCTAATGGCAGTGGTCCTAGTGACAGTGGTCCTAATGACAGTGGTCCTAGTGGCAGTGGTCCTAATGACAGTGGTCCTAATGACAGTGGTCCTAGTGGCAGTGGTCCTTGTGACACTGGTCCTTGTGACAGTGGTCCTAGTGGCAGTGGTCCTAGTGACAGTCGTCCAGTCGAACAAGACATTGGTTCTTGTATCATTGGTCCTTAGTTACAGCGGTCCTAGTTACAAAAGTCTTACCAAATGTCGGCTTTGTGGCCTCATACAGCGGTCCTAGTTACAACACTTCTCGACAACAATGGTCCTAGTTACAAATATCCTAGTTACAGCTGTACTAGTTACAACTGTCCGATTTACAACTGTCTTTGCTACAATAGTCTTACAACAGTCGTCCTAGTGGTCTAGTTAAGAATCTTCCTTTGTTAACAATTATCCAAGTTAACAACCGTCAGAGTTAACAATGATTCTAATTAACAATGGTCCTACTTAACAATGGTCTTAGTACAAAGAGACTAGATTACATGGGAGACAATCGATCTCTGAAGTATCATATAAATAAGCGGCTTTGTCTCTAAACCCTATCAGGCTCATCCAAACCCCTGAGACTCATTGAAACCCTATATGGTGCATCCAAACCCCTGAGGCTCATTGAAACCCTATATGGTTCATCCAAACCCCTGAGGCTCATTGAAACTCTATATGGTTCATCCAAACCCCTGAGGCTCATTGAAACCCTCTATGGCTCATCCAAACCCCTGAGACTCATTGAAACCCTATATGGTTCCTCCAAACCCCTGAGGCTCATTGAAACCCTCTTTGGGTCATCCAAACCCCTGAGGCTCATTGAAACCCTCTATGGCTCATCCAAACCCCTGAGGCTCATTGAAACCCTCTATGGCTCATCCAAACCCTGAGTCTTATTGAAACCCTATATGGTTCATCCAAACCCCTGAGGCTCATTGAAACCCTATTTGGGTCATCCAAACCCCTGAGGCTCATTGAAACCCTATATGGTTCATCCAAACCCCTGAGGCTCATTGAAACCCTATATGGTTCATCCAAACCCCTGAGGCTCATTGAAACCCTCTTTGGGTCATCCAAACCCCTGAGGCTCATTGAAACCCTATATGGTTCATCCAAACCCCTGAGGCTCATTGAAACCCTCTATGGCTCATCCAAACTCCAGTCAACGTGTGTAGGCGAAAGGAAACACTAAACAGAAACCTTTACTATCCTCTAGATTAGGAAAAGTAAAGATGATTAATTTCCAAATGGAACAATAGAGAACAGCAAGATGGAATTTCAATTAATATTGGCTCGAGGGAAGGAAGGTAAAGAAAACACGTCGACATGCCTCGAATCTGGCGGCAGAAAATATTAAACATAGCTATAGAACATCAAGTTATAAAACAAGTAAAAAAAAAAAAAATAGTGACACTCTTTGAAGATAGTAAAACCATTAAAGAAATAGACATCCAATGCAACAAGGCAGACGAAATATTGGATCAGCTATCGTTTGGAGTACCCAGAACAGACAGGATCGGAAATGATATTATAAGAGAAAAAGAAGGCATTGAGCCAATCGTAAGCGACACACAGAAGCAACACATTAACTGGTTTGTCCATCTAGAAAGATTTCCTTACCATAAGTAAAGTCAAGTACCCCCGTCACACCAAGTGGCGTATAGGGAATATGGTGTTAGTGACCATACATTTTACATACATTCAGTACATTATTTTTGGGGTAATGTGGTCGGTATTACGCCCGTGCCGCTTTACTTTCCTAGAAAAAAAATCCGGTACCCGTTTAGGGCTGTGTGAACCCGGAAGCCGTCGGTTGGAATCGAACTCTACCTCTTGTTCTTATTTCCTTACCATACGAAGTATATATTAGACCTCAGTCATGAGAATATGCTGTAAAGTTTTTTTGTTTTTTTTGTTTTACTACTTTTATTTCCTCTGCCACTTTCTTTCATTCTTACACTATTCCACATTCTTTCATTCTTACACCATTCCACTTTCTTTCATTCTTACACGATTCCACATTCTTTTATTCGTACACCATTACACTTTCTTTCATTCTTACACTATTCCACTTTTTTCATTCTTTCACCATTACACTTTCTTTCATTCTTACACTATTCCACTTTCTTTCATTCTTACACCATTCCACTTTCTTCATTCTTACACTATTCCACTTTTTTCATTCTTACACTATTCCACTTTCTTTCATTCTTACACTATACCATTTTCTGTTATTCTTACACTATTCCACTTTCTTTCATTCTTACACTATTCCGCTTTCTGTTATTCTTACACTATTCCACTTTCTTTCATTCTTACACTATTCCACTTTCTGTTATTCTTACACTATTCCACTTTCTTTTATTCTTACACTATTCCACTTTCTTTCATTCTTACACTATTCCACTTTCTGTTATTCTTACACCATTCCACTTTCTTTCATTCTTACACTATTCCACTTTCTTTCATTCTTACACTATTCCACTTTCTGTTATTCTTACACTATTCCACTTTCTGTTATTCTTACACCATTCCACTTTCTTTCATTCTTACACTATTCCACTTTCTTTCATTCTTACACCATTCCACTTTCTTTCATTCTTACACTATTCCACTTTCTTTCATTCTTACACCATTCCACTTTCTTTCATTCTTACACTATTCCACTTTCTGTTATTCTTTCACTATTCCACTTTCTTTCATTCTTACACTATTCCACTTTCTTTCATTCTTACACTATTCCACTATCTTTCATTCTTACACTATTCCACTTTCTTTCATTCTTACACTATTCCACTTTCTGTTATTCTTACACTATTCCACTTTCTTTCATTCTTACACTATTCCACTTTCTTTCATTCTTACACTATTCCACTTTCTTTCATTCTTACACTATTCCACTTTCTGTTATTCTTACACTATTCCACTTTCTTTCATTCTTACACTATTCCACTTTCTTTCATTCTTACACTATTCCACTTTCTTTCATTCTTACACTATTCCACTATCTTTCATTCTTACACTATTCCACTTTCTGTTATTCTTACACTATTCCACTTTCTTTCATTCTTACACTATTCCACTTTCTTTCATTCTTACACTATTCCACTTTCTTTCATTCTTACACTATTCCACTTTCTGTTATTCTTACACTATTCCACTTTCTTTCATTCTTACACTATTCCACTTTCTTTCATTCTTACACTATTCCACTTTCTTTCATTCTTACACTATTCCACTATCTTTCATTCTTACACTATTCCACTTTCTTTCATTCTTACACTATTCCACTATCTTTCATTCTAACACTATTCCACTATCTTTCATTCTTACACTATTCCACTATCTTTCATTCTTACACTATTCCACTATCTTTCATTCTTACACTATTCCACTTTCTTTCATTCTTACACTTTTCCATTATCTTTCATTCTTACACTATTCCACTATCTTTCATTCTTACACTATTCCACTATCTTTCATTCTTACACTGTTCCACTTTCTTTCATTCTTACACTATTCCACTTTCTGTTATTCTTACACTATTCCACTTTCTTTCATTCTTACACTATTCCACTTTCTTTCATTCTTACACTGTTCCACTATCTTTCATTCTTACACTATTCCACTTTCTGTTATTCTTACACTATTCCACTTTCTTTTATTCTTACACTATTCCACTTTCTGTTATTCTTACACTATTCCACTTTCTTTCATTCTTACACTATTCCACTTTCTTTCATTCTTACACTATTCCACTTTCTGTTATTCTTACACTATTCCACTTTCTTTCATTCTTACACTATTCCACTTTCTTTCATTCTTACACTATTCCACTTTCTTTCATTCTTACACTATTCCACTATCTTTCATTCTTACACTATTCCACTATCTTTCATTCTTACACTATTCCACTTTCTTTCATTCTTACACTATTCCACTATCTTTCATTCTTACACTATTCCACTTTCTTTCATTCTTACACTATTCCACTTTCTTTTATTCTTACACCCTTCCACTTTCTTTCATTCTTACACCATTCAACTTTCTTTCATTATTACACCATTCCACTTTCATGCTTACAATTTCGACTTTTATTCTGACACCATTCCACTTTCTTTCATTCTTACATCACCATTGCAATTTCTTTCGTTCTTACAACACCAATCCACTTTCATTCTTACACCATTCCATTTTCTTTCATTCTTACACCATTCCACTTTTATTCTTACACCATTCCACTTTTATTCTTACAACGTTCCACCTTCTTTCGTTTTTACAACACCAATCCACTTTCTTTCATTCTTACACCATTCCACTTTTTTCATTTTTACACCATTCCACTTTCTGTCATTCTTACAACACCATTCCACTTTCTTTCATCTCTACAATTCCACTTTCTTTCATTCTTACACCATTACACTTTCTTTCATTCTTACAGCACCATTCCACTTTCATTCTTTCACCATTCCACTTTCTTTCATTCTGACAACACCATTCCATTTTCTTTCAGTCTTAAACCATTCCACTTTCTTTCATTGTACACCATGCCCCTTTCTTTCATTCTTACATCATTACACTTTCTTTCATTCTTACACCATTACACTTTCTTTCATTCTTACAACACCATTCAACTTTCTTTCATTTTTACACCATCACACTTTATTTCATTCTTACAACCCCATTCCACTTTCTTTCTTACACCATTACACTTTCTTTCATTCTTGCACCATTACACTTTCTTTCATTCTTACACCATTATACTTTCTTTCATTCTTACACCATTCCACTTTCTTTCATTCTTACACCATTACACTTTCTTTCATTCTTACACCATTACACTTTCTTTCATTCTTACACCATTACACTTTCTTTCATTCTTACAACCCCATTCCACTTTCTTTCTTACACCATTACACTTTCTTTCATTCTTACACCATTACACTTTCTTTCATTCTTACATCATTCCACTTTCTTTCATTCTTACACCATTCCACTTTCTTTCATTCTTACACCATTACACTTTCTTTCATTCTTACACCATTACACTTTCTTTCATTCTTACACCATTACACCTTCTTTCATTCTTACACCATTCCACTTTCTTTCATTCTTACACCATTACACTTTCTTTCATTCTTACACCATTACACTTTATTTCATTCTTACAACACCATTCCACTTTCTTTCATTCTTACACCATTCCACTTTCTTTCATTCTTACACCATTACACTTTCTTTCATTCTTACACCATTCCACTTTCTTTCATTCTTACAACACCATTCCACTTTCTTTCATTCTTACACCATTCCACTTTCTTTCATTCTTACAACACCATTCCACTTTCTTTCATTCTTACACCATTCCACTTTCTTTCATTCTTACAACACCATTCCACTTTCTTTCATTCTTACACCATTCCACTTTCTTTCATTCTTACAACACCATTCCACTTTCTTTCATTCTTACACCATTCCACTTTCTTTCATTCTTACACCACCATTTAACTTTCTTTCATTCTTACACCATTCCACTTTCTTTCATTCTTACAACACCATTCCACTTTCTTTCATTCTTACAATACCATTACACTTTCTTTCATTCTTAAAACATCATTCCACTTTCTTTCACTCTTAAAATATCATTCCACTTTCTTTCATTCTTAAAACATCATTCCACTTTCTTTCATTCTGAAAACATCATTCCACTTTCTTTCATTCTTAAAACATCATTCCACTTTCTTAAAACATCATTCCACTTTGTTTCATTCTTAAAACATCATTCCACTTTGTTTCATTCTTAAAACATCACTCCACTTTCTACTCTTCCACTAACTTACTCTCAAACATCCCCGCTGCTACTGGACTCTCAGTGATTGATATCCTTAGCATTTGTCCATTGTTTAAACATTTATTTCCTTCATTAACAAATATGTATTTCAATTTAATTATTTATCATGTTCACGAATTTCCATTTGAGTTCTTTACTGTCCCCTATAGCATTCCATCCCAGAATTGGCACCTGGAATGTTCGTACCCTTAACGAACAGGGAAAAGCGGCACAAGTGGCAGCAGAAATGAACAACTACAAGATAGATATTCTGGGAATGTGTGAAACAAGATGGCTGGGAGCGGAGAGAATAAAATTGAATACAGGGGAGATGATTTTATCATCAGGACACCAGGAACCAGGAGCACAACATAGCGAAGGAGTAGCTATAATGCTATCAAAGAATGCACAGAAGACACTAATAGAATGGGAGGCAGTGGGACCAAGACTGGTGAGAGCAACATTTAGAACAACCAAAAACAAAATAAAATTACACATTATACAATGCTATGCACCAACCAACGATAAAGATGACTCAGTTAAAGATGATTTTTATAAACAGCTACAATGCCAGATGGATGCAAGACGAGCCAAGGATATTATAATCTTGATGGGAGACCTAAATGCTAAGGTAGGATCAGACAACAGAGGCTTTGAAGAGATTATGGGAAAACATGGACTTGGAGATATAAACGAGAATGGAGAGATATTTGTGAATTTCTGCGCCCTTAATCAAATGAGCCTAGGAGGAACAATATTCCAACATAAAAGAATACACAAAGCTACATGGGTGTCACCAGATCATAGAACGGAAAATCAAATTGATCACATATGTATTAATAATAAGTTTAAGTCATCCTTACAGGATGTAAAAGTATATAGAGGGGCAGATATAGCTTCTGATCATCATCTGCTGTTAGCCAAACTTAAAATTAAATTAAAAAGGTATACTACAACGAATAAGGGCAGAACGTATTTCAATGTAGGGTTTCTTAAAGAACAAGGAATTAAAGATAAATTCGCAGTCACAATATCAAACAAATACCAAGTCCTCCAACAACTAGAAAATACAATAAATATAGAAGATCATTGGAAACAGGTAAAAAATATATGGAAAGAGACATGCGAAGAAACACTGGGGAAAAGAGAACGCCAGAATAAGGCATGGATGACAGCAGAGACCCTGGATAAAATTAAAGAAAGAAAGAACAAGAAAGCAGACATAAATAAAAGCAAAACAAGAAGTAATAAAGCCAAGACACAGGAAGCTTACACAGAGGTGAACAAAGAAGTGAGAAGATGCATTAAAAGGGATAAGAGGAAATATATAGATGAATTAGCTAAAGAGGCAGAAGAAGCAGCAAATAAAGGGAATATGAAAGAACTGTACAACAGCACAAAGAAATTAGGTGGAAAATACAAACAGATCAACGCCTTTATCAAAGATAAGAAAGGAAATCTGCTTAGTAATATAAAGGAACAAATGGAGAGATGGAAGGAGCACTTTGAAGAACTTTTGAACAGACCTGGCTCAAATAATCCTCCAGATATACTACCAGCAGAAGAAGAATTACACGTTAACTGCGGAAAACCAAGCAAAGAAGAAATAATGAAAGCCATCAAACTGTTAAAAGATGGTAAAGCCACAGGACCAGATGAAATTCCTTCGGAAGCCATCAAAGCAGATATTATCACCTCTACCAAGATGTTACATAATCTATTGGATAAAATTTGGGAGAGGGAAGAAATACCTAAAGACTGGAGAGAAGGTTATATGATCAAACTACCAAAGAAAGGAAGTTTACAGGAGTGCACAAATTATAGGGGAATTATGCTACTATCAGTGCCAGGAAAAATATTAGGCAGAATCATTCTGGAGAGACTAAAAGAGGCTATAGAGAAACACTTGAGAGATGAACAAGCAGGTTTTAGGAAGAACAGATCATGTGCTGATCAAATAACTACTCTACGTATAATAGTTGAACAAAGTTTAGAACTAAAATCCCCACTTTATATTGGATTCATAGATTACGAAAAGGCATTTGATAGTTTAGACAGAAGAATGCTTTGGAAGTTGCTGAATCATTATGGAATCCCCATAAAGTTTATTAACCTGATAAAAACAATGTATGAAGGAACAAAATGTAGTGTGGTGCATGAAGGACAGCTTACAGAAGCATTTGAAATAAGAACAGGAGTAAGGCAAGGATGCCTTCTGTCTCCATTTCTCTTTCTACTGGCCATAGATTGGATTATGAAAATAACTCAAAACAACAGAAATGGGATCCAGTGGTCACTGACCAAACAACTTGATGATTTAGACTTTGCTGATGACATAGCTCTCCTATCACACAGCCACCAACAGATGCAAGATAAAATGAGTATATTAGATGAGAGATCACAACAGCTAGGACTAAAGATTAATAGAGATAAGACCAACATTATGAGAATTAATGCAGTTGGCAATAACCAAATAAAACTAGGAGAAATACCTCTACTAGACGTACAATCTTATATATATCTGGGCAGTAATATAGATAAAGAGGGAGGAACAGAAAACGATACCAAAATAAGGATATCAAAAGCAAGAGGAGCTTTCATTGCACTGGGAAACATATGGAAATCCAAAGAAATTAGGCTAAATACAAAAATACAAATTTTCAACTCCAATGTTAAGTCGGTTCTATTATATGGCTGTGAAACATGGAGAATAACAAAATTGACAATCACGAAGGTACAGACTTTCATTAATGGATGCTTGCGCAGAATAAAGGGATGGAAATGGCAGGACAAAGTCACAAACGTGGAATTATGGAAATGTACCGGTCAAATACCAGTGGATAAAGAAATACAGCGAAGACGATGGCGATGGATAGGACACACACTACGGAAACCAACTGAGAGTATTACACAACAGGCCCTTTTTTGGAATCCCCAGGGGAAAAGACAAAGAGGAAGACCAAGGAATTCTTGGAGAAGACAGATTGAAGCAGAGATGAAGATGATGGGGAAGACATGGAATGATCTTAAAAGAATTGCAAAAAACAGAACGACTTGGAAAGTGTTTGTTGAAGACCTATGCTCCACGGGGAGCTAAAAGGTAGAAGAGATAGCATTCCATCTCTAAACCTAATTAATGTGCTATTTCCTAATCTCCATGATACGCATCTATAAAATATTCATGTTTTTCTACCTAACGTTGAAAGCTTCTATTTCTTGCTAATAATTATAAAACTGATTCATTTCTGTATTAACTTGTACAGGTCTTCTATAACGTATGTATACTTCACATTTGGTCACTCTACAAGAAGAGGCCAGTGAGTGCCAAATATAAGACATTTTTGTTGTCTTTATAGTACGTCCATGGCCAGGGAGACGACGAAGTAGACGAGCATGTATAACCTAAAAAGAATATTCTCTGTAACGTTTATCTTGTTCTAAGATCTAATTGATTACCTGAAATGAGTATACACTTTTGATTAAATTGTGATTTACCTATAGTCTAACTAATGATCACATTTGTCTTTGCAGAATAGGATAAGCTAAGACAGAATTTCATCAAATAAAAAAACAATTCTACGTAATAAATCATTGTCAATTCATGTTAGAAAACGTGTCCTAAAGGGCTACATCGAACCTGTTCTACTATATGGAAGCGAGTCATGGACAATAAGTAAGACAACACAAAGAACATTAGAGTCAGCTGAGATGTGGCTTATCGGAAGAATGCTACAAATTCCGTGGATAACAATAATTAGCAATGAAGAATGTTTAAAAGAAGCGGAGAAACCACAAATATCATCAAAATCATAAAGAAGAGATAGTTAACATTTATTGGACATGCCATGCTAAAAGAAGGCATTGAGAATAATGTAACAACAGGCAGAATGAATGGAAAGAAGAGCAGAGAAAAACAAAGAGAAAGATTTCGTTACAGCTTATCCAAATGGCATAAAAAAAAGATCACGAACAGAAATTATGGCATGAATGAAGAACCACGAGATGCGGAAAGAGATGATCACCTAAGCCAACCGACATGGCACCTGATGACGATGCTGAGAATACTTGCGTGGTTAATAATGTTGATTGCACTGCCCCACTTCCTCATCTATCCAATAGTGTAGACTAGCGCTGTGATGTGTAAAAAAAACGTATCACCACGTACATCACTACATATACAAATACATTCACAATCGTATAGGGCTTCTCCAACCGGAGCTGTGCATGAAGGTGATCCAGTACACTTTCATGATTTCAACAACAACTGAATTTCACAGCTCACTGTTTGTTTTCACTTTCAATTTGATAAATATAGCATAAACGTAAAATAACACGATAAACATAACATAAACATAACATAAAATGATAAATATTGTATATATGTTATAGAAAATGATAAACGTAACATGAACGTAAAAGAAAATGATAAATACAACATTCTGTCGATACAGGTAAGAACAATTCAGTTTTGGAGGTCTGTTATATCACGATTTTCTCGTTTTATATGAAGAGATGATATAGCCATGTAAATTCTAATTTAGAAAAACAAAACACTGTATACATACATATTGTATTCACACACACACACACACACACACACATATATATATATATATATATATATATATATATATATATATATAGGAACATCTACACGCTGCTCAAACAACGTATGTTACGCTTGCTTGGCCACATTCACCGTATGAAAGATCTTCTTCTGCCATTTCGGCCCCTGTGGAACATAGTTCGTCAACAAACACTTTCCAAGCCGTTATGTCGTATGCAAGATGGCCACATACAAAAGATATACTTTATTGGGTAATTATCAGATGGCAAAAGAACTAGGGGTCGCCCAAAACTTCTATTTATAGACGTGTGTAAACGTGACATGAAGACTCTAAACATAAACCTTGCAGCCTGGGAAGGCATAGCTACATACCGCAATCTTCACACACTCACACACTCTAAAGCTCCAACTCAAGCAAGAAGCAGACACATTCATAGGGAAAAAAAAAGATTAGGCGGCAAAAGCAAAGAAAAAATAACATTTCCTAGGAGCGCTGGAAAATCCATAGTCAACTATAACTGACGGAGGCTAATATATATATATATATATATATATATATATATATATATATATATACACACACACACACGCGCGAGTATATCCACATATGAGTACGTTTCCTCTGTCCCTCTAAATACATAATGACAGTTCCTCGCCCTCAAATCCAAACACGTTTATATGTGCCCCATGATATTTTTCCAGTTTACTAATTGTGGACAGATTTCAGAAAACTATTTCTCGTGACACTGATGTTTCGATTTCCATCACCGCAGGCGGAATGCTCCGTTCTGATACAAACTCGTGTGTGTAATTGTAAAGTGTTTACAGTAATCCGATCAATAATTAATCTTGTTATGCTATTAAACCAGTTAGTGGACACTAGAGAGTAACGCAATTATAAGCTTGGCAATGCGCACATGGCGCTGTGACAGACATTGCATGGAGAAACCTTCCTGTCAGGGCCTACCCTCACACCCAGATATACAAACCGTATGCAGCTTTTTATATACAGATATAGAGCAAACGTGATAGAACAGTTTAAAGTAGAAAGAAAACTAAACTACATTTATCGCTATTTATTTTACTTTTTCTTATAACGATGTCGTTAATGAGAGATTTGGCATAGGATAATTCCTAAAATACATACTGAGAAGACAAATAAAATTGATGGTTCATCTGAAACATTTGATAGAATACACCATAATCAACTTATAGACTGCCTAAAAGATATAAATCTGGATGATGCAGACATACGACTGATATGTACTTTGTACTGGGAGCAAACAGCAATAATAAAATATAACAAGGAGAACTCTACACCCATTTATATAAAAAGAGGAGTAAGACAAGGATGCATCCTATCACCAAGCTTGTTCAATCTATACACTGAGCAAATCTTTAAAAACATCTCAGAGATACCAGGCCTAAACATTAATGGGAAGATAATCAATAACCTAAGATATACTGATGATTCTGTACTACTAGCAGAAAATCCTAAAGATCTACAACAATTACTTAATGTAATAAAAGTGACAAGCAAAAAATATGAACTAGATAATATCAAAAAGACAAAAACTATGATCATAAACAAAGAAAATTCTCAAGACCTACAATTAAATATCAAAGTGGAAGGAATACATCTGGAGACAGTTCAGAACTACAACTACCTTGGACATACTATAACCAATGATGGAAAATGTACAACTGAAATAAACAAAAGAATAGGAATGGCAAAAAGTAATTTCAATGCCATGAAAAATATACTAACATCAAAACAATTAACACCAGGCTAAAACTAAGAATAGTAAAATGTTACATCTTCTCAATATTCCGATATGGTGCAGAAACATGGACCTAGACCAGAAAATAAAAAAGAAAGTGAAGCCTTTGAAGTGTGGATTTATAGAAGAATAGGTAGAAATGGATGGAAAGAAAAGAAAACAAACGAGGAAGTTTTAAAACAACTAAAAATGAAAATAGAACTACTAAACAAAATTAGAGCAAGACAAATGAAATTTTTGGACCATGTTAAAAGACACAGCAGCCTAATAAAAGTAATATTGGAAGGGAAAATACAAGATAAAAGAGCCAGAGGCAGAACAAGACTAACATGGACGAGTAACATCAAAAGATGGACAAGTCATCTATGACAATCTGCACCATCAAAGCAAGAGACAGTGAATGGCGATCCATGGTAGCCAACCTTCGATGCAGAGACGACACTCAATGATGATGATAATGTTGATCTGAAACCTATAACTACTATTTTTAAGTAAGCAAGTACCCCCGTCACGCCAAATGGCGTATAGGGAATATGGTGTTAGTGACCCGTCACGCCAAGTGGCGTATAGGGAATATGGTGTTAGTGACCCGTCACGCCAAGTGGCGTATAGAGAATATGGTTTTAGTGACCCGTCACGCCAAGTGGCGTATAGGGAATATGGTGTTAGTGACCCGTCACGCCAAGTGGCGTATAGGGAATATGGTGTTAGTGACTATAAATTTCACATACCTTCGGCACATAATTTTTGGGGTAATGTGGTCGGTATTACGCCCGTGCCGCTTTACTTCCCCAGAAAAAAATCCGGTATCCATTAAAGGCTGGGTGAACCAGAAGCCGTCGGTTGGGATCGAACCCTACCTCTTGTCCTTTGTAGTCCAGTTCACTAACCACTGAGCTATCGTATGACTACTATACGAGATATATATTAACAGAAGAAATTGAAGAAGAATCGATGGAAGCTCCAGGGCGTAGCTTATGTTAAAAATATAGAGCTCTTTAGCGTACTTTATCACATTTAGAAATAGAAGTCTTTAGCAAGCATCATCTCATTTAGACATATAGCTCTCTAACATACATTATCACATTTAGACATATAGCTCTCTAGCATACATTATCACATTTAGACATATAGCTCTCTAGCATACATTATCACATTTAGAAATGTAGCTCTCTAACATACATCATCACATTTAGGAATATAGCTCTCTAACATCCATCCTCACATTTAGGAATATAGCTCTCTAACATACATCATCACATTTAGGAATATAGCTCTCTAACAAACATCATCACATTTAGACATGTAGCTCTCTAACAAACATCATCACATTTAGGAATATAGCTCTCTAACATACATCGTTAAATTTATTCCTTCTCTACCAATTTCCTTTCTACCAGCTTTACCGCAGCACTTCATTTATTTGCCCGTTCACATCATTACATTTATAAATGACTCTCTAGCATACATCATCAAATTAAGACATATAGCTATGTAGCACAATCACTACATTTATAAATGACTCTCTAACATACATCATCAAATTAAGACATATAGCTATGTAGCACACATCATTACATTTATAAATGACTCTGTGTCTTCCTCTCTCTGTCTCTCCCTCTATCTATCTCTCTGTCTCTCCCTCTATCTATCTCTCTGTCTCTCCCTCTATCTATCTCTCTGTCTCTCCCTCTATCTATCTCTCTGTCTCTCCCTCTGTCTATCTCTCTGTCTCTCCCTCTATCTATCTCTCTGTCTCTCCCTCTATCTATCTCTCTGTCTCTCTCTCTATCGATCTCTCTGTCTCTCCCTCTATCTATCTCTCTGTCTCTCCCTCTATCTATTTCTCTGTCTCTCCCTCTATCTATCTCTCTGTCTCTCCCTCTATCTATCTCTCTGTCTCTCCCTCTATCTATCTCTCTGTCTCTCCCTTTATCTATCTCTCTGTCTCTCCCTTTATCTATCTCTCTGTCTCTCCCTCTATCTATCTCTCTGTCTCTCCCTCTATCTATCTCTCTGTCTCTCCTTCTATCTATCTCTCTGTCTCTCCCTCTATCTATCTCTCTGTCTCTCCCTCTATCTATCTCTCTGTTTCTCCCTTTCTCTGATTCTCCCTCTCTCTGTGTCTTCCAAATTCTGTGTCTCTCTTCCCTTCTCTATATCTCTCTGTCCTTTTCTCTCGTTCCACTTTCTGTCTCCCTCCTTTTCCCTTTTTACCTCTCCCACTTTCGCTCTACCTTCCTCTTTCTTTCGCTCTACCCCTCTCACCAATCTCTCCCTCTTTCTCTCTCTGTTTCCATTGTTATCTCTCTTTCTCCCTCCTTTTCCCCATATCTCTCCCTCTTTCGCTCTCCTCTCTCCTTCTCCCTCTCCTTCTATCCCTCTATCTCTCGTTCTCTCTCTCACTCCCTCTTCGTCTCTCCATCTCTCTAGCTTTAATTACACAATAGCACTTTAATTCAGGTAAATCTCGTTTCCAATGCACCATTAGTTCTCACAGCCATCCACCACATTGAAAACACAGAACTATCAAACGGAAAATAGAAATAAACGCAACACAGAACAGTACAAACACCAACAACAAATCGCTCAACACTTACGATGCTTTTTGAATGGTTTCACGAGATTTTATGATCTCTTTTCGCAGGAAACACTCGAGTTTGAGAGACCAGTTTGTCTAATCAATGGAAGTGTTTGAACACTTTGACCCAGCTTTTACTGCTGGAGTGTTAAGCGTTGCTGTAACGGGACAAATCACCAACAATGGCTGCAGCTAAATCTTCCTGGGTGACTTTCGGCAAATAAAAGAAAGAACGAAAATGGACGAAGAGAATAAGCAAGATGGAAAATGAGAATTAAAAAAAAATAATTCTAATTGATTTATATTTTAATTGAATTAAAGAAAACATTAAAAATAGCTTAAGAAGATCAGGTAACATACTTTAAATATATTGGAACAACATTCTCTGAAGTTGATAAAATCGATAAAGAAATAGACATTCAATGCATCAAGGCAAACCAACTGTTGGAACAGCTATCCTCGATATTTCAACATAAAGCAATACCTATTACCACCAAGAAACGTCTTACACAAAGTATCTTTATTACAATACTGTGTTACCAATGACAAAAATGGTCACTTACGACCAAACATAAAAAGAAAGCTTACAACCACTGAAATGCGATGTCTGAGAAAAGAGATTGGGGTGAGCAGAAAAGACAGAATAAAAAATGACATTATAAGAGAAAGAGTAGGCACTGAAACAATCGTAAGCTACATACAGAAACAACAAATAAACTGATTTGTCCATCTAGAAAGAATGTCGTGTGGTTCCTTACCGTGCAAAGCAAATATTAAAAGAGGAGCGGAGAGAAGAGCAAGAGGCAGATTAGAATAAGATGGACAGACAACATCAAGGAAACGCTATAACAACATCAATCGGCAATGATTGAAGCTGTGAAATGGACGAGAACCAGAACTTTGTATCTCCTTCAACACCTGAAGGGTACGTTCAAGAATAGGTATAGAAAGAAAGAAAGAAAGAAAGAAGAAAGAAAGAAAGAAAGAAAGAAAGAAAGAAAGAAAGACAGACAGAAACAAAAAGGAAAGAAAGAAAGAAAGACAGAAACAAAAAGGAAAGAAAGACAGAACGAAAGAGAAAAAGGGGAAAAAAAGAAGGGAAACAATTTAAAAAGAAAGAAAGAAAAAAAGGAAGAAGGAAGGAAAAAGGAAATAAATAAATAAGAAAGAAAGAAGGAAAGAAAAAAAGACAGACAGACAAAAAGAAAGAAAGAAAGACAATGACATCTCTAAGTTGTTATTCTTATCAAATCTTTCCCGATTCCCCACATATCATTTTATTATGGTCCCAGAGTGATAACACGTGATCTAGAATGTTGAAATCAGCTGAAGATAGTTATCATGTAATGTACTCCAGTGACAGCGCAAAACTGTGAAGAAAAAACTAGCTCTGTGTACTGAGAGATTTTATTTGATCAAATATTCACATAATGGTAGTCAAACCACAGCCAACTATAGATATACATAGGCTAGGTAATGGATAGTGAATTCTCGGAAGACTTCCAACAAACGTGACGTTTTTAGCTTTACGAGCAGAGGCGGTTGAGGGTAGTGTGATGTCAGTTGTTTATATCCTATAGCTGGAAATGTCACACTATAGTCCGTTCAGAAATTCATAATCACACCTTAATTAGGTTTGCGTGATAACCGCTTGTTATTTTGGTTTCAAATTTTGCATGCAATCTTAGAATATTTATGACGCAAAGATTTTGGTATTTTTTATTCCACAAACACAACAGATTTTGCACATCAGCGAATTCCTTTGATCTTTTATGACGATATCACACAAGTTGATTCAAATTCTAGAGTTTACAGTAATAGTGATAAATTGTCCAGTTTACTGCAAGTCTTGTCAGAGGCGTATCTACATAGTGCTTAATTGTGGGTGTTGTGCGTTATGTGTATTTGCAAACATGAATTCAATTGGTTACAATTAGTCTTGTCCTTCGGTCACCATTAGACCCAGGACGTCCTAACTGCCGCTGGAATTGAATTCATCTTAATTTTAATCATTCCGAATCTGACGATTCCAAGAGGTTGATAATCATTACTGGCTGGACAAATAGTAATCCATCTCGTTTCCAGTACTCATCTTCCACCCGCAACACATGTTCAACACACTTCTTTTGCATAGTTATAAATTTGCATTTCAAATTACTCATTGTAATTTAGATATAAATGTTGGTATTTAAAGTTAACAAATTGTCTTCTGAGTCTTCACAAAATTAATAAAGATACGCCTTCCCTTCGGTAAGTAATGCCCAGGCCGTGGTGCGTAATATTTCGGTAACTAGCCACTATATGACCAGCTAGCGAAAATATGCATTAACGAATGGATTCTGAAACGAAAAGATGGGGTAGAGGAACAAAGCATTTCAATACGAATGAAGAACGGCACAAAAACATAGCGGTCAACGTTGGAAGAAGTGAGAAACTGAGAAAAAGGCTAGGAGTATTTCCCGCCATTGAACACTAAAGAAATAACAGATAAAATGGTTTGATCACGTGATAAAACATAACGATATAAACACTTGACAGCATGCTTTTAATAAATGTTATGAGAACATCAGACTCAAGGGCCGAACACGAAAATGATGGATTGATGGGATATTAGAAACACTAAGAAACATAACAGCAGCAGTGGCCAACAGAAGAGCAAAAGATGGATTGATGGGATATTAGAAACACTAAGAAACATAACAGCAGCAGTGGCCAACAGAAGAGCAAAAGATGGATTGATGGGATATTAGAAACACTAAGAAACATAACAGCAGCAGTGGCCAACAGAAGAGCAAAGGATGGATTGATGGGATATTAGAAACACTAGAAACATGACAGCAGCAGTGGCGAACAGAAGAGCAAAAGATGGATTGATGGGATATTAGAAACACTAAGAAACATAACAGCAGCAGTGGCCAACAGAAGAGCAAAAGATGGATTGATGGGGTATTAGAAACACTAAGAAACATGACAGCAGCAGTGGCCAACAAAACAGCAAATGACACAAACTATCTATCTTCAACTCAGAAAGGCAAATGAGAAAACAAAGAAGAGGAAGTGTAAGAAGAATTATCCACAAAACACAGATAAAAAAAACAAGTACTTATATTGGCTACAGATACGAGAAAAACAATACAACGAAGAGATTGCTCTAAAAAAAACATCAACCGGCAAAAATATGTGACCGAAGTGCTGAAACATTTAACTAGAACCTACAAAGTCTAAAGTCCATCGAAGTCTAAAGTCCAAGTCTAAAGCCAAACAAAGTCTAAAGTCTAACAAAGTCTAAAGTCTAACAAAGTCTAAAGTCTAACAAAGTCTAAAGTCAAACAAATGCTAAAGTCCAACAAAATATAAAGTCTAAAGTCAAACAAATGCTAAAGTCCAACAAAATATAAAGTCTAATGTCAAACAAATGCTAAAGTCCAACAAAATATAAAGTCTAACAAGTCTAAAGTCCGTCCAAGTCTAAAGTCTAACAAAGTCTAAAGTCTAACAAAGTCTAAAGTCTAAGTTTAAAGTCCAACAAAATATAAAGTCTAAAGTCAAACAAATGCTAAAGTCCATCAAAGTCTAAAGTCCAACAAAGTCTAAAGTCCAAGTCTAAAGTCAAACAAATGCTAAAGTCCATCAAAGTCTAAAGTTCAACAAAGTCTAAAGTCCAAGTCTAAAGTCAAACAAATGCTAAAGTCCATCAAAGTCTAAAGTCCAACAAAGTCTAAAGTCCAAGTCTAAAGTCAAACAAATGCTAAAGTCCATCAAAGTCTAAAGTTCAACAAAGTCTAAAGTCCAAGTCTAAAGTCAAACAAATGCTAAAGTCCAACAAAATATAAAGTCTAAAGTCAAACAAATGCTAGTCCAACAAAATATTAAGTCTAAAGTCCAACAAAGTCTAAAGTCCAGGTCTAAAGTCAAACAAATGCTAAAGTCCAACAAAATATAAAGTCTAAAGTCAAACAAATGCTAAAGTCCAACAAAATATAAAGTTTATCAAAATCTAAATGCGATGGATTCCTGCACACTGTGGCACAGCTGGATATGAAAAAGCATACAAAGTAGACAAAACAGGCAGCCGTAAAGAACAACGCAATTGCAGATTACAAATAAAAAGAAGCGAAAGCTATATCAAAAAGAGAATACATTTTTCTGTACTTTCAAAGAATGTGATCGTTTCAAACACATGAATATAGTTCTGCATTATAGTCACGTAATCGTCAATAAAACATGAAGACCGAACGCTCTTACAAGTAATGGTTTGGAGTGAGATCAGCCATAATAAGCCTGGCTGGGGTGTCAATGATAATAACATAAGCTCAGGAGTGAGTCAATCTTTAGCAGAGTTATACCGGAAATGATGGAATTTCTAATGGTTAATCTGTGAATTATGACTAATTGGACATTGTAATAATCAATAACTCTCGAACAAAACATGTGTAAACAGATCGTGAACAAACATGTGCAAATAGGTCGTGAACAAAACATGGGTAAATAGATTGTGAACAAAACATGCGTAAATAGATTGTGAATAAACGTGTGTAAATCGATCGTGAACAAACATGTATAAATAGATCGTGAACAAACATGTGTAAATAGATCGTGAATAAACATGTGTAAATAGATCGTGAATAAACATGTGTAAATAGATCGTGAATAAACGTGTGTAAATAGATCGTGAATAAACGTGTGTAAATAGATCGTGAATAAACATGTGTAAATAGATCGTGAATAAACGTGTGTAAATAGATCGTGAATAAATATGTACAAATAGATCGTGAAGAAACATGTATAAATAGATCGTGAATAAACGTGTGTAAATAGATCGTGAATAAACATGTGTAAATAGATCGTGAACAAACATGTGTAAATAGATCGTGAATAAACATGTGTAAATAGAACGTGAATAAACATGTGTAAATAGATCGTGAATAAACATGTGTAAATAGATCGTAAACATCATAATCATGTGCCATACTGTTTGGCGTAGGGAATCATGTCCTTCCACAATCTTCTCTCCACTGGGCATCGTATCAGTTCTGTGGTTGACTGTTTTCATGCCATGACACTAAGCTTTCCAGTATTTTCTCTCTTTGTCATCCGCGATCTCTCTTTCTCTCTTTATTGCCAGTTGTAACCAAGTATTCCAACTTTCCTCTTCTCATGATGTGCCCGAAAATTGTTGACTGTTTCTTTCTTACATTTTTAGGAGTTCCCTTTTTGTGTTGGCCACTTTGAGAATTTTATCGGGGGTATTTTTTACTGCCCAGGGAACTTTCAACATTCTTCTGAGAAATCCCGTCTCTGTAGCCTCTAATTGTCTTTTCATTTGTTTTTCTACTGTCCAATATTTGCTTCCATAGCTCAGATTAGACTATATATAGCACCGATGAACTTTTTCCCTTTTCTTCTTACAAACATGTATAAAAAGATCGTGAACAAGCATGCATAAACAGATCATGAACAAACATGTATAAACAGATCATGAACAAACATGTATAAATAGATCATGAACCAACATGTATAAATAGATCATGAACAAACATGTATAAATAGATCATGAACAAACATGTATAAACAGATCATGAACAAACATATATAAATAGATCATGAACAAACATGTATAAAGAGATCATGAACAAACATGCATTAAAAGATCATGAACAAACATGTATGAACAGATCATGAAGAACTATGTTTAAAATGATCATGAAGAAACGTGTAAAGAGATCATGAACAAACATGTATAAACAGATCATGAACAAACATGTATAAATAGATCATGAACAAACATGTATAAATAGATCATGAACAATCATGTATAAACAGATCATGAACAAACATGTATTAACAGATAATGAACAAACATGCATAAAAAGATTATGAACAAACATGTATAAACAGATCATGAAGAACTATGTTTAAAATGATCATGAAGAAACGTGTAAAGAGATCTTGAATTGACATGTATAAACAGATCATGAACAAACATATATAAATAGATCATGAACAATCATGTATAAACAGATCATGAACAAACATGCATAAAAAGATTATTAACAAACATGTATGAACAGATCATGAAGAACTATGTTTAAAATGATCATGAAGAAACGTGTAAAGAGATCTTGAATTGACATGTATAAACAGATCTGTATGTCCTTCCCTATCAGGGGGTCACAATTTCAGGGCACATATTATTTAAGACGATTCTTTTCTGCACAATCTCATTGTTGCCATCGGCACGATGAGTGTGATAAGACAAGTGGAAGCGGGTTCAATACGCTGGTAATGGCTAGAGTCATTGCCGAGTCAACGACACGTAGAGTCACCTTTGTTTACGTCCTTGGGCATAGAGGAGTAAGGGAAAATAAAAGAGCGGTGGACGGTTTGGCTAGCTGTTCTGTCGTTGAAAGCAATCAACAATGGATCGGGCGGACATCATCAATGTTCTCCGAGATGTGGAAAGGACACAGGACTTCCATGAGTCCACGTCACTACTTCTGATGAAAGAGATGGGAGTTTAGATGGGCACAGCCAGAAACGAGAAACTTAGTGGTCGTGTAAGAAGACTAATTAACCAACACAGAACTGGAGTCATCAATCGCTGGACGCTGCGAGATTTGCTGAGGAGGGGATCTGAGCATTTATGTACATGTTCGGAGTGCAATGATAATAACCCGCAAATAACTCAATAACTCATTGTTGATTTAATGTACCTCCTTTAATTCTCTCTAAGCCAACTCATCAATCAAGTGAAGCACATTAGTCCCATATTGGAGTATAGTACTGGATCAACGTTTCTACATATATCCCTAATCGTGCTCATTGTCTCTACTTCTATCCAGTCTTGGCCAATGTTCCTAAGGGTCTTCATAGCTTCTCTTCTCTGTGTATTTCTGGGGTTTCCTGGTTTTCACTTTCCCTGTGGGCTCCAAGACTGTGAGGCCGACTCATTGGTGTTAGATAATCACAAAAGATGACTCAAAGTTCCTCAAAATTTACAAACACTCATAAATAATATCCTTATTCCTCCTTGTACTAAGCATGGCTCCCGATTCTCAAGATTACATCTTCAAAAAATGGCTTTTCAATCTCCAATGAAACATCAGCATCATCATATCGCGTATCCTTTGCAGAACGTCACATTCACCACAGCCTGTCTGAAAGAATATCTGTCTCTAGCCAGACCTCCCACAGAACGTCACATTCACCAAAGCCCGTCTGAAAGAATCTCTGTCTCTAGTCAGATCTCCCACAGAGCGTCACATTCATCACAGCCCGTCAGAAAGAATTTCTGTCTCTAGCCAGACCTCCCACAGAACGTCACATTCACCAAAGCCCGTCTGAAAGAATCTCTGTCTCTAGCCAGACCTCCCACAGAACGTCACATTCACCAAAGCCCGTCTGAAAGAATCACTGTCTCTAGCCAGATCTCCCACAGAGCGTCACATTCACCAAAGCCCGTCTGAAAGAATCTCTGTCTCTAGTCAGACCTCCCCCAGAACGTCACATTCACCAAAGCCCGTCAGAAAGAATCTCTGTCTCTAGCCAGATCTCCCACAGAACGTCACATTCACCAAAGCCCGTCTGAAAGAATCTCTGTCTCTAGCCAGATCTCCCACAGAACGTCACATTCACCAAAGCCCGTCTGACAGAATCTCTGTCTCTAGCCAGACCTCTCACAGAGCGTCACATTCACCAAAGCCCGTCTGAAAGAATATCTATCTCTAGCCAGATCTCCCACAGAGCGTCACATTCACCAAAGCCCGTCTGAAAGAATCTCTGTCTCTAGCCAGACCTCCCACAGAGCGTCACATTCACCAAAGCCCGTCAGAAAGAATCTCTGTCTCTAGCCAGATCTCCCACAGAACGTCACATTCACCAACGCCCGTCTGAAAGAATCTCTGTCTCTAGCCAGATCTCCCACAGAACGTCACATTCACCAAAGCCCGTCTGACAGAATCTCTGTCTCTAGCCAGACCTCTGACAGAGCGTCACATTCACCAAAGCCCGTCTGAAAGAATCTCTGTCTCTAGCCAGATCTCCCACAGAGCGTCACATTCACCAAAGCCCGTCTGAAAGAATCTCAGTCTCTAGCCAGATCTCCCACAGAGCGTCACATTCCCCAAAGCCCGTCTGAAAGAATCTCTGTCTCTAGCCAGATCTCCCACAGAGCGTCACATTCACCACAGCCCGTCTGAAAGAATCTCTGTCTCTAGCCAGACCTCTGACAGAGCGTCACATTCACCAAAGCCCGTCTGAAAGAATCTCTGTCTCTAGCAAGACCTCTGACAGAGCGTCACATTCACCAAAGCCTGTCTGAAAGAATCTCTGTCTCTAGCCAGATCTCCCACAGAGCGTCACATTCACCAAAGCCCGTCTGAAAGAATCTCTGTCTCTAGCCAGACCTCTCACAGAGCGTCACATTCACCAAAGCCCGTCTGAAAGAATCTATGTCTCTAAACAGATCTCCCACATTCTCTGTGATCATCTTCAAGGTCTTTTTGATGTCTTGAAACCACCTTCTTCTTGGTCTTCCAATGATATGTCGTCCAGGAACCATGACGTACATCGTTGTTCTTTCCAGCCTGCTGTGTTTTTTTCGACGTGACCATAGTATCTTAATTACCTCATTTAGAATGGCGCCACTTATTTTTCACGTTTGAACCTTTTAATATGTCTTCATTTCTTTTTTACCATTATCCAAGATACCTTCAGGATTTTTCTGTAGCATTTTGTTTCGAATGAATCGCTTTTCTTCATTGCTGTTTGCGAGTATGACGGTAATTTGCAAACGTCTGTTGCAATCGGGAAGATACAAATTCTTACTAATTTTAATTTCGATGCCTTGCTGGCATTGTGCCACATGTTTTTCATGGTGTTACATTTTTTGCTAATATTCTTTTGACCTCTTTCTGGTAGCCTCCATTGTTAGTTACTACAGATCCCAGATATTCATAGTTTGTTACACTTTCAAGTTCTCCAATATTGATGATTTTGGGTTGACTTTTGTTTTGTCAATAGACATTAGCTTAGTTTTCGGTATGTTTAGATAGAGAATTTGCTCTTCTTTGTTTGTTTCTTTTTACATAACACTCTAAATTGTCTCTGTTAATCCTTCTACACTGTTTTAGAGGATGATTGTATCATCAACGTATCCGAGTTCTGGAATTATGTTACCGTTTATTGTGAGTGGGTCGAACTTCACAAATCTGTCATTTCTCATCATGTTCTCAGCATAGATGTTGAACAGGTATGGAGAGAGGATGCATCCCTAACTCACTCCTATTTTTACTTCAAACTAATTTGATGTTCTGCCCACTATTCTGATAGCTGCTTGCTGTTCGTGATTTGATAAGTTGTATTATGTGTGTTGGAAAACCCATATCTTTCACGATGTTCCACAGTTTCTGGTGTTGTACGCAGTCAAAGACCTTGCTGCAATCTATGAAGACAACAACTGCTGCACTGTAATCTATGAAGACAACAACTGCTGCACTGTAATCTATGAAGACAACAACTGCTGTATTGTAATCTATGAAGACAACAACTGCTGCACTGTAATCTATGAAGACAACAACTGCTGTATTGTAATCTATGAAGACAACAACTGCTGTATTGTAATCAATGAAGACAACAACTGCTGTATTGTAATCAATGAAGACAACAACTGCTGTATTGTAATCAATGAAGACAACAACTGCTGTATTGTAATCAATGAAGACAACAACTGCTGTATTGTAATCAATGAAGACAACAACTGCTGTATTGTAATCAATGAAGACAACAACTGCTGCACTGTAATCAATGAAGACAACAACTGCTGTACTGTAATCTATGAAGTCAACGACGGCCGTGCTGTAATCTATGAAGACAACGACGGCCGTACTGTAATCTATGAAGTCAACAAAGGCCGTGCTGTAATCTATGAAGACAACGACGACCGTACTATAATCTATGAATTCAACGACGGCCGTGCTGTAATCTATGAAGTCAACGACGACCGTACTGTAATCTATGAAGACAACGATGGCCGTGCTGTAATCTATGAAGTCAACGACGGCCGTACTGTAATCTATGAAGTCAACGACGGCCGTGCTGTAATCTATGAAGTCAACGACGACCGTACTGTAATCTATGAAGTCAACGACGGCCGTGCTGTAATCTATGAAGTCAACGACGGCCGTGCTGTAATCTATGAAGACAACGACGGCCGTATTGTAATCTATGAAGTTAACGACGGCCGAGCTGTAATCTATGAAGTCAACGACGGCTGTACTGTAATCTATGAAGTCAACGACGGCCGTGCTGTAATCTATGAAGACAACGACGGCCGTACTGTAATCTATGAAGTCAACGACGGCCGTACTGTAATCTATGAAGTCAACGACGGCCGTACTGTACTCTATGAAGTCAACGACGGCCGTGCTGTAATCTATGAAGTCAACGACGGCCGTACTGTATTCTATGAAGTCAACGACGGCCGTACTGTAATCTATGAAGTCAACGACGGCCGTGCAGTAATCTATGAAGTCAACGACGGCCGTGCTGTAATCTATGAAGACAACGACGGCTGTGCTGTAATCTATGAAGACAACGACGGCCGTACTGTAATCTATGAAGTCAACGACGGCCGTACTGTAATCTATGAAGTCAACGACGGCTCTGCTGTAATCTATGAAGACAACGACGGCCGTGCTGTAATCTATGAAGCTTGTATGTTGATGGGATTCAGACATCATGCGATATATTTCCTGTGAATCCTTTCATTGTGAAATCCTTACATTACAGAACCTGCCAAACATTACATTACAGAACCTGCCAAACATTACATTACAGAACCTGCCAAACATTACATTACAGAACCTGCCAAACATTACAGTATAAAACCAGCCAAACATTACATTACTGAACCTGCCAAACATTATATTACAGAACCTGCCAAACATTACATTACTGAACCTGCCAAACATTACATTACAGAACCTGCCATTACAGAATCGTGCCAGACATTGCATTACAGACCCTGACAGGCATTACATTACAGACTGTGTCAGACATTATATAACATACTCCGCATAACCAGAGATACCAAGGCTGAAAAGAGACATAAAGACTTGAATCACAAAGACTACAAATATTCTGTTCCGGCAAGTTCTCGTGTCATATCGTCTTCCGGTCAATATGCCGGATAGGCGGCAATGAACCGTTGAGGCACTGTTAGAAAAGCTTCCTTGTTGCAGTTTCCTCATATTCCAAGTCCGGCTTGCTGCAGGAGCTACTGAGATTAGTGCTCTGTGCACACCGTGAGCTGTGTGTTTCATCGGATGGTGTTTCTATATTCAAATTACTTACGATGAATGATGATATCGTATGACGAAGGACAGTTCAGATGCGTTCACGTTCAGTGCTGCTATGCCTTACGTCTTCTGACGTGTTTTGTGATTGCTATGATAGGGACTGCAGCTGCTTTTCTTTGCTTGAATATTCAATGAAATGTTAATTCCGGTGATTCCACTGGCACGGGTAGTTGAGCAATTATGGATTTTCATTCGTTTGGAGTGATACCGGGACCTTCGACTAGCTATAACTATAAGTTCTCGTGCACCAATAATGAGTTTAGCTCAGCACAGGAGTCTCCACCAGGATACGGGGGACTGACACTGCAAGTAGCTCGTGGGCACGAGGAATCAATATTATAAAGGGTACAACAAATTGTAAGGGAAAAAGAAAAAAAATAATGCCACCTTGAGGCGATCACTTCGCAAGTCAAATGTAACCACTATATCATCATCTTCGACAGGTCAACACTCGACAAATGTATGTCCTAATTACAGCAACACTTCGAGGCTCTTTCACGGATACCCGAACCAACTCTAACACAGCACCACCACAGCGCGGTTCATATCGATATCGCTGATCAAGCAGCTATAATTATAATAGGGAACGCGCCAAATTTACGCTGACAGCCAAACACAAGGACGACCTTATCACGTAAAGTCCCTTCGAGCGTCCCTGACTGACTCAACCTCTACACTCACACTTCCAGCGTCACTGACTGACTCAACCTCTACACTCACACTTCCAGCGTTACTGACTAACTCAACCTCTACACTCACACTTCCAGCGTTACTGACTGACTCAACCTCTACACTCACACTTCCAGCGTTACTGACTGACTCAACCTCTACACTCACACTTCCAGCGTCACTGAATAACTCAACCTCTACACTCACACTTCCAGCGTTACTGACTGACTCAACCTCTATACTCACACTTCCAGCGTCACTGAATAACTCAACCTCTACACTCACACTTCCAGCGTTACTGACTGACTCAACCTCTACACTCACACTTCCAGCGTTACTGACTGACTCAACCTCTACACTCACACTTCCAGCGTCACTGAATAACTCAACCTCTACACTCACACTTCCAGCGTTACTGACTGACTCAACCTCTACACTCACACTTCCAGCGTTACTGACTGACTCAACCTCTACACTCACACTTCCAGCGTCACTGAATAACTCAACCTCTACACTCACACTTCCAGCGTTACTGACTGACTCAACCTCTACACTCACACTTCCAGCGTTACTGACTGACTCAACCTCTACACTCACACTTCCAGCGTTACTGACTGACTCAACGTCTACACTCATACTGAAGATAGTTGGCACATCAGCTCTCCTTTGTCATCATTGTCATCTATAGAAGTAAGCCTGAGACTGGATAGGAACCCCCGGAACCCACCGCACCTCCCCCCCCCCCCCCCCCCCAACTAACATGACGTTTCCAGCTTTGCTAGGTGGATTGGTTGTGGGTAGAATAACGTCAGTTTTCTATACTATAAAGTACCAGCTTTCACCATTGCTAAGACATCCAAACATTTCTATGCCAGCTAAACAACAAATGATAAATAGCATCTTCATACCAACTTTGTGCTATGAAAGTCAAACATGGACCCTTTCTAAATCACATTTAAGAAAGATCAATACATGTGAGATGCGTTGCTTGAGAAAAGTAACAAACAACACAAGAAGAGATAGATTACCAAATGAAACCATAAGAAAAATAGTAGGAACAAAACCCTGCCAAGAATATATAGAACAACAACAATTTAAATGGTTTGGCCACCTGGTCAGAATGAATCCTTACCAATCACCATCGAGGGCGTTCTTCTCGAGAATGCATGGAAAAAGACCAAGAGGAAGACCCAGAAGAAGATGGATAGATGCAGTGACAGAGACATGTAACAACAAAGGAAAATCACTAATTCAGACAATTCGAGCAGCACAAGAACGATAAATGATATAAACCCCGACACCCTTTAGGTATCAGTGAAAGAGAAAAGAGAAAAAGATTTAGCTGAAAACGTCACGCTAGATACTGGTTTTCCGGGGTTTCTATTTCAATCTCATCTGAGGTCCAGCTAACAATCTGTCCCTTATTAGCACGACAAATCCTCCCATTCTAATGATAACAATTTTCTTATAGCCTCTCGGCTTGATACAGCTACGTCAACGTGAAATGACGACACGTCATCTACAAGAACGTTGTCATAAAGGAAGGTATTGACGTCATCATTAATTGCTAATAAACTTCATTAAATACTGAAAAAAGCGTTAGCAAACACAAATTAAAACAAAGAACGTTAAACGTTACAAATCACATACATTCTTAGGCATTTCTTTGTTAGAAATAATCCTGCGGACAAAAACAAAATAAATGTATGTTTAAAATCAATGAATATGAAACCCAATATTGATGTGTCTAGAAAATCTAATCGATGCGTGGCCGAAAGTGTAAGAAAACGACATGACACACAAGTTTCCATTCTACAAACACGAGCTTTATTTAAAAAGCTCGCAATTTTCAGGCGCAATTTAAAAAGATTTACGACCCGCCCCCACTCCGCGTCAAATTAGATAAATAGAACAAGTGTACTTGACCAAAGAATATATCACTAAAACGGGCGGGGCGGGCGGTGGAGCGGATATGGGGATGACTCAACTACAGCGAAACTGATTCTATGAATAGAATAGAATCCGATTCAAGTTGTCTTTCCTTGCTAGATAATACCTCAGAGTTTTACTTCCACTTTTGAGCAGTTGTACTGACCTTAACCCACAAGCCTTCCGATTTGCTGGCCTCCTTATGTGTATTTTAAAGCCACATTTCTGTTGTTGTTGTTGTTGTTGATGTAATGCAACGAGTTATTGCGGGCAGAGTGCCCCTTGAACAGGTACACAAGTATGCTATTTCATCGATAATATAAATAATGGATAATGAAAAAGAGAACACTCGGGAATAAATCTAATCAGGCATATAAACTCATGGGGGAGGGACGTGGTACTCGGTTAGAGAGAGATTCATTGATCCCACGTGGAGAGAGGCTGCCCAAAAGAGCTGTGGGACGACTCTCAAGGGAAGAGCCACGAAAAAATGAAAACCAACTACGTCGTTGAGAATAGCAAAGAAAGGATACGCCCTTGAGTTTTACACACTCTAGATGCGGATAAAGACATCTATCAGCACCAGGGCTGAAAATGGTCAGCGAACCATAACTGACAGTTTGAGCCTTGATCGTGGAACCAGAACAATCCAGATCGCACCGGCTTCTACTCGTTCTCATATAAACAGTTAACCAGTCTGGTGAAGTGAGTAGGGGTCGGGAGAGGACAGCAACCTGCTACTCAACGTTGAATTCGGATATGCTGGGCTGAAAAACGCAAATATCAAAGCGTCACTGCAAACAATAGATCGCATCTGCGCCCACTTAACGCTCCTTCAAGGGAGGATGACGAAGAGAATGTTTCTATCCTTTAGTAATCGTCGGTCGATAGTAAGAAAGAAAACAGTTACTTTAGAATTTGTATTAAATATGTTTCTTTTTTATAGAGAGAAAAACCAAAACAAGGCAAACTTAAATGATCAACTGACACGGGTACTTTGAGTCATAAAAATAGACAGACAAAAACAGTGGTAACAACAGAGAATAGACAACAACAACAATAGTAACAAAGAACACAACAACAACAGTAACAACAAGAAAAATACAGACACGGCGACAACAGAGGAGACGCAATAACAGTGGTAACAGAATACATAACAACAGCAATAACAAGAGGACAAGCTATAACAATCGTAACAGAATACACAACAACAGCGATAACAACAGAGGTCACGCACTAAAGGTGGCAACAGAGTAAACATAACAACAGCGACAACAGAGAACACGCAATAATAACAGTCATCTAGGCTAAACGTATTCTATATCAGATGTGTTCAAGGCTAAAACTATTCTATATCAGATGTGTTCAAGGCTAACCCTATTCTATATCAGATGTGTTCAAGGCTAAACATATTCTATATCAGATGTGTTCAAGGCTAACCCTATTCTATATCAGATGTTTTCAAGGCTAAACATATTTCAGATAAGATGAGTTCCTAGAAAAAAATAATACTACATCTGATGTTATCCAGGCTAAACATGATCTACAACAGATGTGTTCTAGGCTAAACAGATTCAGCATAAGATGTGATCCTAGACTAAACATATATAACACTAGATTTTCACTAGACTAAACATATGTAACACTAGATTTATCCCTAGACTATTAATGTAAACTACTTCGTCAGTCGCAGTTTTGTCTCTTTGGGGAAGTTGCTTCGTGTTTTGTTCGTCGTAGGCTGCTTACACTTGTGTAATCAGACATAAGTCTAAAGGTATCGAGATTATGAGTTTGGCGACATTGTGTGCTACGTCATCGTATTAGTTTCCTAAACCGGCCGTGCGCAAATCTACGGTCTGCTGTTTGATGTGCGACGGGGATAATTTGACGAATGACTGTGTGTCTATATGTTCGGAATTGGAGTCATCAACGATGGCCTAACATCATCAAGTGCTACGATGATCATCATTTTCAAGAGGACGTGACTTACCGGTATATGGGGATAGACGGCGGGAACAAATGAAGGTAATGCATGAAAAGTGTTCCTTGTTGCAGTTTCCTCATATTACAAGTCGCATGTCTGTGTTAGTCACCTCTAGTGACTCGGGCAGATGGTGCTCGTAAACCTGGGAAGGCCGACCATCTAAGGGCAGAATCCCCCGACAGAAAAGATCAACTGCTGCCTTGCAGGAAGATTGGGGACAATCAAAGGCTAAGGAAAGCAAACCTGAAAAAATGCTGGATGAAATCGGATGCACTGGGCCACTGGCGCAGAACACAGTGCAACGTTTTAACGGGTACTCAATCGGAGTGGATCTAACAGGCTTGAACAGCTGTCTTCGTATGAGAGTCTGGACGTCCTACTCGAATGAGTCCTGATCGCAGAGAGAGAGAGAGAGAGAGAGAGAGATCCCTAGACTAAACATATGTAACACTAGATTTATCCCTAGACTAAACATATATAACACTAGATTTATCCCTAGACTAAACATATATAACATTAGATATATCCTTATAATAAACATATATATTAATCATTATTATAGACTACACAAAAGCATTTTATAAAGTAAAGCACGCAGAACTAATCAATATGCTGGAGAAATTAAACATTGATGGCAAAGATCTGCGAATCATAAAAAAACATGTACTAGCCAAAAAACGGCAGCTATACGAATTAGCAACCAAACAGGACAGTTCCAATATATAAAACAAGGAGTCAGACAAGGCTGTGTTCTGTCGCCGGATTTGTTTTCACTTTACAGAGAACATATTATGAGATCAATAGTAGACAAAAAAAAGGAATTGAAGTCAACGGTCACAAAATAAATATTTTGCGATATGCGGATGACACCGTCTTAATAGCAGAGACAGAGAATGAGCTACAAGAAATAATATATATAATAGTAAAAGAAAGCAACAAGAAAGGTCTCAGTCTGAATAGTGAGAAAACAGAGATAACGGTCTTATCAAAGAAACAATCATCACCATCATGCAGCATAAAAATAAACGAGACAAATATGAAACAAGTGCAACGCATCAAATACGTGGGCATAATAATAGCATCAGATGGGAGATGCACCACAGAAATAAAAAGCAGAATAATTCAGGCGAGAATAGCATTTCAGAAAATGAAAACTGTCTTATGCAACAAATCTATGTCAATAGAAGTGAGAAAGAGAGTTCATCGGTGCTATGTAGAACGAATTCTGACCTATTGAATCGGATTATGGACAGTAGACAAACATATGAAAAGACGATTAGAGGCCACAGAGATGGGATTTCTCAGAAGAATGTTGAAAGTTCCTTGAACAGCTAAAAAGACCAATGAGGGTGATGAGGGTGAGTTCTCAAAGAGGCCAACACAAAAAGGGAACTCCTAAAATACATCAGAAGGAAACAATTAACATTTTTCGGGCACATCATGAGAAGAGGAAAGTTAGAATACTTGGTTACAACTGACAAAATGAAAGGAAAGAGATCGCGGACGACAAAAATAGAAAACGCTGGATAGATTGGTGTCATGGTACGGAAAACAGTCAACAACAGAACTCATACGATGCACTGTAGATAGAAGATTGTGGAAGGACATGATCGCCTACGCCAACCGGTATGGCACATGATGATGATGAAACATATCTTACATTAGATTTATCCCTAGATTAAACATATGCTAACCATGGAAAAATAACACATTGATCCCAGCTTTGAATATGAAGTTGTAACTTATTCATGAGCCTAATGAAGTAGCTGCCACAGCAGGAAAGAAATGAAGTCACAAACTAGTCTAGAATAGTCGGTCTATTGTAATAGAAGTATCTGATAGTTTATCGGAGAGAGAGAGAGAAAGAGAGATAGTAACGAATAACTTCTGATTTTTTTTTCCAAGAGAGGAGTACGTGTATGTGAGAGAGATATGTGTCAGGCTAAGAGAGAGAGAGAGAGAGAGAGAGAGAGAGAGAGAGAGAGAGAGAGAGAGAGATTTGGCAACGAATCTAAGAAGTGAGTGCTTTCTAAGAGATAAAGGAAGTGTTTATGACAGACATTGTGTATCAGGTTAAAATAGAAAGAAAGAGAGGGAGAGAAAAAAAAGAGAGAGAAAGAAATAGAGGAAAAAAGAAGAGAAAGATTAGGTAACGAATGTAAGAAGTTATTGGTTTTTAAGAAAGAAAGAAAGTGTTTATGATAGAGATTGTGTATCAGGTTAAAAAAAGAGAAAGAGATCGAGAGATGTAAGGAATTACTTGTAGTGGTTTCCAAGAAAGGAAGAAAGTGTGATAATTGTGTATCAGACTCAGAGAGAGAGAGAAGAGATTTGTGAGAAGAATAAATAAAGTGACTGTGTTTAGATGACGAGAAAAGTAATTAACTTGAAATGAAATTAAAGGAAGAATATTCCCGAAGGGAGCAAGCTTTTCGCCTTGCACCCGTACACGGTTTTCCAAATACGAGAGTCTGGATGTCATGTTTTCATGATGTCACATTTATTAAACTTTGCTTACACAATTACCCACTAACAAACGGCACATGTATACACGCATACATATATATACATATATATATATATATATATATATATATATATATATATATATATATTTAACAATGTAAAGATCCACATCGGGCTAAATGATGTATATGGAATATGGTGTTAGTGACCATAATTTTTCTAGATCTTCGGCACATGATTTTTTGGGTAATGTGGTCGGTATTACGCCCGTGCCGCTTTACTTTCTCAGGAAAATCCAGTACCCATTTAAGGCTGGGTGAACAACCCAAAAGCCGTCGGTTTTGTCCTTTGTAGTCCACTTCTAGTGTTCTGTCGCCGGATTTGTTTTCACTTTACAGCGAACATATTATGAGATCGATAGTAGACGAAACAGGAATTGAAGTCAACGGTCACAACATAAATAATTTACGATATGTGGATGACACAGTCTTAATAGCAGAGACAGAGTGTGAGCTACAAGAAATGATAGATATAATAGTAAAAAAAAAAAAAGCAACAAGAAAGGTCTTTGTCTGAATAGTAAGAAAACGGAAGTAATGGTTATATCGAAAAAACAATCATCACCATCATGCAGCATAAAAATAAACAAGACAAATCTGAAACAAGTGCAACGTTTGAAATACTTGGGCACAGTGATAACATCAGATGGAAGATGCAACACAGAAATAAAAAGCAGAATAGCTCAGGCCAAAATAGCATTTCGGAAAATGAAAAATATCTTATGCAAATCTATGTCAATAGAAATGAGAAAGAGAGTTCATCGATGCTATATAGAACCAATTCTGACCTATGGAAGCGAATCATGGACAATAGACAAACAAATGAAAAGACGATTAGAGGCCACAGAGATGGGATTTCTCAGAAGAATGTTGAAAGTTCCCTGGACAGCTAAAAAGACCAATGAGAAAGTTCTCAAAGAGGCGAACACAAAAGGGAGCTCTTAAAAAACATCAGAAAGAAGCAATCAAAATTTGTTGGGCACATCATGAGAAGAGGAGAGTTGGAATACTTGGTTACAACTGGCAAAATAAAAGAAAAGAGAGATCGCGGACGTAAAAGAGAGAAAATACTGGATAGTTTAGTGTCATGGCATGGAAAACAGTCAACAACAGAACTCATATGATGCACTGTGGTTAGAAGATTGTGGAGGGACATGATGGCCACCGCCAACCGGTACGGCACATGATGATGAGTCCACTTCACTAACCACTGAGCTATCGCGGTTCCCTACACACACACACACACACACACACACACACGCGCGCGCGCGCACGCACGCACGTACACACACACGAACACACACAAATAAATAATAAATAATAAGAAGCTTTTTATACAGATATTCGCAGCAGAAGGCAATCTGATCATCAGAAGGTGGGGTCTCCGTCGAGCAAGTGTTTTGGCCCTTTACCTTCTTAACACTCTAAGAGAGGTAGAAACGCTTGGGTCATGACTCCCAGGCGTCGACCTCCTGCTGTATCGTACTCTAAAGCTTACAATATTTTCGGGACAAAAAAACTACACTTACTCTAAACAACGGAGACAACTAAAACAAGTAGAGGAATTTAAATATCTAAGAAGGCTAGTAACAAGCGACAATAATTCTACAAACACCAAAAATACACTCAAAATGCTACAAAGCTTGTCAAATCATTGGACAGCTATCATCACTATTGTCGAACAAGGAAATAACTATGGGCAAAACGCGAACTCTACAATACAATCATCATCCCAACGTTGTGCTACCAATACCATTCCTCGACCCTAGGTGTAAGAACAATAAGAAAAATATTCTCTAATGAGATTAAATGTGTCAGACGAATGACAGGAAACAGCATGAGAGATAAGAACAGAAATGAAGAACTGAGAAAAAAGCTAGGAATAGCAAAAAGAGATAGGATATATAAAGAAACAACGGATAAAATGGCTCGGCCAAGTGAGCCAGAAAAATCAAAACACAACACAACGAGCCTTCTTCAATTGACGTTGCGAGAACACAAGATCCAAGGGTCGACCACGAAAAAGGTAGAATGGAGGAATAATAGAAAAGATAGAAAACATCACAGCAGCAGAGACGAACAACAGAGCAAAAGGCTACAATTTATATCTCCCCTCGACACTGAAAGGCAAATGAGGAAGGAAAAAAGTAGAAGATGAATTCTACGCAACACTTCTGGTCGAATCTACGGTCTATACCCGATCGTATACTCACTTGTCTTAGCTTTAACCCGGCACATTTATGTCCATTTCGTAGTGACAGCAGTATAAAATTGTTTTTATTTGGAACGTCCTTTTATATAGACTCGCGTACACGCTGCTTTTGTCATGGCGTAATTTGGCAGGAAGAATTGTGGATCAGAAACTGATAATATGTGATAAAGATAGGTCGTATAAATATACATATATAATTGTAAGACTCCCTCCCCTATCTTGCTAGGCGTATGGAGACTATGGTGTTAGTGACCATGTTTCTCCATGATCACCACACAAATTTGGTTGGTGTGGTCATTATCACGTCCGGCCGCCTTTACTTCGCAGAAAAATCTCCAGTAGCAATTTTTAGATTTCGAGTGAACCACGGAGCCTTCTCGCTTGCAATGAAATAATCCGTCACTTCTCGAGATAAAACCTGGACCTTTCTAATCAGGAAGCGAGCACACTAACCACTCAGCCACCGAGGTTCCTATTCGGATATGTATATTTACACGGTTACATCCATACGTGTGTGTATATATATATATATATATATATATATATATATATATATATATACACACACATGCACGCTTGTATGTATTTGGTGATTCTTTATGTAAATGTCTCATTAAGGGGGAAATAATTATCTTGATAATCTTTTACAAATATTGATTACATCCTTGACATTCTAACATAAATTTAATCAGGACATTTTTGTAATGGTCACATATTTCAGGCTTTATCTTCCTCTTCTACCTTTCAGCTCCCTGTGGAGAAAATGTCTTCAACAAACACTTTCCAAGTCGTTCTGTTTCTTGCCATTCGTTAAAGATCATTCCATGTCTTCCCCATCATCTTCATTTCTACTTCCATCTGTCTTTTTCAAGAATATCTTGGTTCTCCTCTTCGTCTCTTCTCCTGACTATTCCAAAAAAAGCGCCTGTTGTGTAATACACTCAGTTAGCTTCTGTAGTGTGTGTCCTATCCAGCGCCATCTTTGTCGTTGTATCTCTTTCTCCATTGGTATTTGACTGGTATTATCCAATAATTCCAAGTTAGTGATTTTGTCCTGCCATTTCCATCCTTTTATTCTTCGCAAGCATCCATTAATGAAGATCTGTAGCGTCATGAGTGTTACTTTTGTCGTTCTCCATGTTTCACAGCCTTACAACAGCACTGGTTTAAAGATTTTCAGACTTGCTCAAGAAATTTAAAACAAAAATTGAAATAACATCGAAGGTGAAGATGTCAACCAGCAACTGTGCTGGGAGCAAACAGCGACTCATAGCTGAGTGTTCGCACCAGGATCGGTGAAGAGAGCTGACGCATACTCTACTACTAGCGATGCTCCAGGGGAGAGACCAGATTGGACAAGTGAGATAGGATCAAACAAGGAATGAAAACTGATTACCCAAATCGCCATACCGATGCCGGATTGTTCGGGCCTAGGGGCGTACATATCAGGAAAATGTGTGACACCACACACCCACCCCAAATTAACGTCTTTTTAAGTGTTGCCGAGAAAGTGGAAGTTGTCGAGGGAGCCCTGAAGGATGCCAGAAAATGTACTGCTGACGTAGTATGTGTTGAGTTGTCACACCCTGATATCACATCTTGCTGTATATTACATATTGCTCTATATCACACCATGATATAACATCTTGATGTACATCATATCTTGCTGTATATCATATCTTGCTGTATATCACATCTTGCTGTATATCACATCTTGCTGTATATCACATCTTACTGTATATCACATCTTGCTGTATATTACATCTTGCTGTATATTACATCTTGCTGTATTTCACATCTTGCTGTATATCACATCTTGCTGTATATTACATCTTGCTGTATATTACATCTTGCTGTATATCACATCTTGCTGTATATTACATCTTGCTGTATATTACATCTTGCTGTATATCAAACCATGATATAACATCTTGATGTACATCACATCTTGTTGTATATCACACCCTGATATCACATCTTGCTGTATATCACATTGGACAAATGGGAAAAAAGTGTGTAGTTAAAGTTTTACTTAATGGATGACACAAATTTGAAAGACGTTTCGGCTTAATAGGCCATCAGCAGGAACAACAAACCACACACACATATATATGTAAGTAAATAATATTAACACGTTGTATCTCTTTATCCACTGGTATTTGAATGGTTAAAAAACGTAAAGAGCTCCCGTCACGCCAAGTAAAAAAAAAAGTAAAGTACCCCCCGTCACGCCAAGTGGCGTATAGGGAAATATGGTGTTAGTGACCCTATATTTTACAGACCTTCAGCACATGATTTTTGGGGTAATGTGGTCGGTATTACGCCCATGCTGCTTTACTTTCCCAGAAAAAATCCGGTACCCATTTAAGGCTGGGTGAACCCGGAGCCGTCGGTTGGGATCGAACCCTACCCCTTGTCCGTAGTAGTCCAGTTCACTAACCACTGAGCTATCGCGGCTCCCGCTAATTTTTAGGGAATTAGTAAAACCCAGGTGTCCTCGCCAGGGTACGAACCCCGGCTGTTGCCGTGGTAAGCCAACCGCCTATCGATTGCGCTAACCGGACACCCGTCACGCCAAGTGGCGTAAGAAAATCTGGTGTTAGCGACCATAAATTTTACAGACCTTCAGCATATGATGTTTGGGGTTAATGTGGTCGGTATTACGCCCGTGCCGCTTTACTTTCCCAGAAAAAATCCGGTACCCATTTAAGGTTAGGTGAACCCGGAAGCTGTCTGTTAGGATCGAACCCTACACCTTGTCCTTTGTAGTCCAGGTCACTAATCACTGAGCTATCGCAACTTCCTATTAAAATGGTAGTTTTCCATAATTCTATGTTAGTGATTTTGTCCTGCCATTTCCATCCTTCTATTCTGGACAAGCACCATTACTGAAAGTCTGTATTTTCATGATTGTCATTTTTGTTGTTCTTATGTTTCACAGCCATATAATAAGACTGACTTAACATTGGCGTTGAACTTTTTTAATTTTTTTTTTTTATTTAACCTAATTTCTTTGGACCTCCCTATGTTTCCCAGTGCTCCTCTTGAACCCGACATAGCAAACTAATAATGAAATATCTAATACAAAGTATTTTGCTGTGACCAGAAGGAAAATGAACGAAGACTAGTCTGCACAGGATACCCAGTGCTCTTGAACAGTTAATAGGAGGGTCAAAACACGGATGGAAGGGTTCTAAAAATATATGCGGGGGGAGGGGCAGATATTGATTAGGCTACTTGAACTACAACACCACCGGCAATGTCTTTACGTATCTACATTTATACAACAGTGCAATAACACATAGACCTGCTTACATGTATATATACACACACTCAAATATATCCACATACATGTATATACACATATTTACACATATACACATAAAGCAGCTTTCCAAAAAATGAGGAAGATACTATGCAATCCATTTTTGACAATCATCAAGTACCGGGCCTAGTGGCGTAGGTGATCGTGTCTCTCCACAACTTTCGATCTCGGCAGCTATTTATCATTTCTGTTGTTGACCTTCTGCCAAGCCTTTCTCTTAAGCTGTCTGTTATTTTTTCTCTTTGCTTCTCTCTATCTCTTCGTCCATCGATTTTTCCAGTTGTTACAATATATTCCAGTTGTTCTCTTCTCATTACATGGCCAAAACATGATGATTGTCTCTTCCTAATATTGGAAATTAGCTCACTTTTTGCTTTGACCTCTCTCAGAACCTCTTCATTACTCTTCTTAGCTGTCCATGGTATTCTCAACATTCTTCTGTAAAACCACATTTCTACAGACTCCAGTGATTTTCTTGTCTGTTGTCCTATTGTCCGTGATTCACATTCCCATGTTAAGACTGGCTCTACATAACATTTGAGAACTCTTTCTCTTGATTCCATTCTCAACAAATGGATTGCACTGTATTATCCTCATTTTTTGGAATGCTGCTTTTGCCTGCGCAATTCTGCATCTCACCTCTCTTGCACATCAACCATCCCTGCAACAAACTACATACATTTAAAATAGCAGAACTTAAGAACAAGTCTATATATCAACGTTCCTAACCTGAGAACTCATCGATAGTAAGGACAGACGTATGTACTCATATATTTACAGCTAAACCACAAGGATTCTCTCCCCTTGTAAAAAACCATCGCACGCCCAACTTCAGCTCCACAGACAACAGCCTTATCAAACTTAACACCACCACCCACACCCCATTCCCTTATCCATCCTCCTATATTATTTCTCTTTATTCAATACTTTCCCCTAACCGTCCCAAAAATCTTTTGATCGGACATTCCCAAACTCCCCGGGGATTTCCAGGAAAATTCGGAGCGGAAGCATTAAATCAAATTATTTTGTAAATGATATACAGCGTTTTTTTTTTTTACAAGGGCAAGTAACCCCAATTTGTCCAAAAACACACAAGCCTAGATGGGTCAGAGACTAGAGGCGAAATCATAGACATGATGGGGAAGTTATTGTTGATATCTGATGATAGAAGGCGCTAAAGGATAGATCTTCATAAATTGTTCTTAATATTGATCTTCATCACCGTCTGTGTACTTGAGGTTGGTACATGTCTTCATCATCGTTTGTGTACTTGAGGTTGTTACATGTCTTCATCGTCGTTTGTGTACTTGAGGTTGTTACATGTCTTCATCATCGTTTGTGTACTTGAGGTTGGTGCATGTCTTCATCATCGTTTGTGTACTTGAGGATGATACATGTCTTCATCATCGTCTGTGTACTTGAGGTTGGTACATGTCTTCATCATCGTTTGTGTACTTGAGGTTGGTACATGTCTTCATCATCGTTTGTGTACTTGAGGTTGGTACATGTCTTCATCATCTTTTGTGTACATGAGGTTGGTACTGGTCTTCATAATTTACTCTTAGAAAGGCATTAAGTGTCGGTCGGATTTACGTTTTTCTGTGACCAGTTTTCGTTCCTTTCTTTCTTTCTTTCTTTCTTTCTTTCTTTCTTTCTTTCTTTCTTTCTTTCTTTCTTTCTTTCTTTCTTTCTTTCTTTCTTTCTTTCTTTCTTTCTTTCTTTCTTTCTTTTCTTCTTTCTTTTCATCATTCTGACTATCTTTTAACAAACAAACAATCGCTTAGCTAAAACATTACACACATGAACAAATAAAGAGAGATATACACATAAATATAAATATCGTGCAAGGCACGAGTAAAGGCGGAAATATTTTTAAAAAAGGAAGCCCTAACATTATTTTTCTTGTCCTATTTCAGAATAATCCGTAAGATACTACGGATAATGAAAAAAAAGCAATTAAGACATATTAGAAGATTTAAACATTAAAAAAGAACTGGTTTATAACACTATTCTTCAGAGGAAATTAAAATACTATGGCTACGTGAATAGACACAGCAAACTGGAAAGAACAATAATGGAACGCATGGTTCCTGGGCGATACATCAAGTGTAGGCCAAGAAGAAGGTAATTCCATGACATCAGAGACATTAAACATGACAACAGAAGAAATGAGAGAGCTAGTTAGGTCTTGATGAGTGCAACATGCTGCAAAGGACATGCGGACCTGATAATGATGATATTTCTGGTGAATATATGTGCTCGGAAATTTATATTTTGTTTTATTTCCCTAACAGTTTAGCTGCCCAAAGCAATTTTACGTTAAATTTTACAAATATGCACACAACACAGTTATAAGCTAAGAAAACGACGCAAACATATAGCTTGGCGCAAATAGCACAGTCTTACAGCTAGGACTGGAAAGGGATAAAGGCTCTAGGGACTCAAATAATGCTTCAGATAGGGGAAGTAATGCAGGATGGATAAGAAAGGAATATGTGTATCTATAGGGCATAAGAAGAGAATAGAAAATATAACCGACGTTGCAGCCAAAAGTATAAAGTCGTGAACAAAATGGGAGGAGAGGCGAGTGAATATTGCTAGCTAAATGCAAATAAACGAGAAATTATAATACTTAACTCAAAGTAATGTCAGGTCACGTGGTCTCGATTATCATGAAGAAAGTTAACTCGAAATGAGGAAAAAAAGAGGTGTGGGAGGTGATCGTGGCTAGTTACTGTGGGTGAGAGGTGATCATGGCTAGTTACTGTGGTGAGAGGTGATCGTGGCTAGTTACTGTGGGTGAGAGGTGATCGTGGCTAGTTACTGTGGGTGAGAGGTGATCATGGCTAGTTACTGTGGGTGAGAGGTGTTCATGGCTAGTTACTGTGGGTGAGAGGTGATCGTGGCTAGTTACTGTGGGTGAGAGGTAATCATCAATAGTTACTGTGGGTGAAAGATAATCGTGACTAGTTACTGTGGGTGAGAGGTAATCATCAATAGTTACTGTGGGTGAAAGATAATCGTGACTAGTTACTGTGGGTGAGAAGTAATCATCAATAGTTACTGTGGGTAAAAGATAATTGTGACTAGTTACTGTCGGTGAGAGGTGATCATGACAAGTTACCGTGGGGGAGAGGTGATCATGACTAGTTACTGTGGGTGAGATGTGATCGTGGCTAGTTACTGTGGGTGTGAGGTGATCGAGACTAGTTACTGTGGGTGAGAGGTAATCAAGACTAGTTACTGTGGGTGAGAGGTGATCATGACTAGTTACTGTGGGTGAGAGGTAATCATGACTAGTTACTGTGGGTGAGAGGTAATCAAGACTAGTTACTGTGGGTGAGAGGTGATTATGACTAGTTACTGTGGGTGAGAGGTAATCATGACTAGTTACTGTGGGTGAGAGGTGATCATGACTAGTTACTGTGGATGAGAGGTGATCATGACTAGTTACTGTGGGTGAGAGGTGATCATGACTAGTTACTGTGTGTGAGAGGTAATCATGACTAGTTACTGTGGGTGAGAGGTGATTATGACTAGTTACTGTGGGTGAGAGGTGATCATGACTAGTTACTGTGGGTGAGATGTGACCATGACTAGTTACTGTGGGTGAGAGGTAACCATGACTAGTTATTGTGGGTGAGAGGTAATCAAGACTAGTTACTGTGGGTGAGAGGTGATCGAGACTAGTTACTGTGGGTGAGAGGTGATCATGACTAGTTACTGTGGGTGAGAGGTGATCATGACTAGTTACTGTGGGTGAGAGGTGATCATGACTAGTTACTGTGGGTGTGAGGTGATCATGACTAGTTATTGTAGGTGAGAAGTGATCGAGACTAGTTACTGTGGGTGAGAGGTGATCATGAATAGTTACTGTGGGTGAGAGGTGATCGAGACTAGTTACTGTGGGTGAGAGGTGATCGAGACTAGTTACTGTAGGTGAGAGGTAATCATGACTAGTTACTGTGGGTGAGAGGTAATCATTACTTGTTACTGTGGGTGAGACGTGATCGTGGCTAGTTACTGTGGGTGAAAGGTGTTCAAGACTAGTTACTGTGGGTGAGAGGTAATCGTGACTAGTTACTGTGTGTGAGAGGTGATCGTGACTAGTTACTGTGGGTGAGAGGTAATCATGACTAGTTACGACTGTGTGTGAGAGGTAATCGTGAGTAGTTACTGTGGGTGAGAGGTAATCATGACTAGTTACTATGGGTGAGAGGTAATCGTGACTAGTTTCTGTGGATGAGAGGTAATCATGACTAGTTACTGTGGATGAGAGGTAATCGTGACTAGATAATGTGGGTGAGAGGTAATCATGACTAGTTACTGTGGGTGAGAGGTAAGCGTGATTAGTTACTGTGGGTGAGAGGTAACCGTCACTAGATAATGTGGGTAAGAGGTAATCATGAATACTTACTGTGTGTGAAAGTTAATCGTGACTAGTTACTGTGGGTGAGACGTAATTGTAACTAGTTACTGTGGGCGAGAGGTAATCGTGACTAGTTACTGTGGGTGATACGGTCTCAAAATGGGGTTCACGAGCATTATCATCATGCTGGGTCTCTTTTTCAAAAACGGTGCAATCATCACAGCCACTCGGGAACAAACAATCTCTGCAAGCATCACAACCACTCGGGAACAAACAATCTCTGCAATCATCACAGCCACTCGGGAACAAACAATCTCTGCAATCATCACAGCCATTCGAGAACAAATAAATCTCTGCAATCAGCACAGCCACTCGGGAACAAACAATATCTGCAATCATCACAGCCACTCGGGAACAAACAATCTCTGCAACCATCAAAACCACTCGGGAACAAACTATCTCTGCAATCATCACAACCACTCGGGAACAAAGAAATCTCTGCAATCATCACAGCCACTCGGGAACAAACAATTTCTGTAATCATCACTGCTAGTTGGGAAAAAAACGACTAGTTACTGTGGGTGAGAGGTAATCAAGACTAGTTACTGTGGGTGAGAGGTGATTATGACTAGTTACTGTGGATGAGAGGTGATCATGACTAGTTACTGTGGGTGAGAGGTGATCATGACTAGTTACTGTGGGTGAGAGGTGATCATGACTAGTTACTGTGTGTGAGAGGTAATCATGACTAGTTACTGTGGGTGAGAGGTGATTATGACTAGTTACTGTGGGTGAGAGGTGATCATGACTAGTTACTGTGGGTGAGATGTGACCATGACTAGTTACTGTGGGTGAGAGGTAACCATGACTAGTTATTGTGGGTGAGAGGTAATCAAGACTAGTTACTGTGGGTGAGAGGTGATCATGACTAGTTACTGTGGGTGAGAGGTGATCATGACTAGTTACTGTGGGTGAGAGGTGATCGTGGTTAGTTAATGTGGGTGAGAAGTGATCGAGACTAGTTACTGTGGGTGAGATGTGATCGTGGCTAGTTACTGTGGGTGAGATGTGATCGTGGCTAGTTACTGTGGGTGAGATGTGATCGTGGCTAGTTGCTGTGGGTGAGAAGTGATCGTGGCTAGTTAATGTGGGTGAGATGTGATCGTGGCTAGTTACTGTGGGTGAGATGTGATCGTGGCTAGTTACTGTGGGTGAGATGTGATCGTGGCTAGTTACTGTGGGTGAGAAGTGATCGTGGCTAGTTACTGTGGGTGAGATGTGATCGTGGCTAGTTACTGTGGGTGAGAAGTGATCGCGGCTAGTTACTGTGGGTGAGAGGTGATCGTGGCTAGTTACTGTGGGTGAGAAGTGATCGAGACTAGTTACTGTGGGTGAGAAGTGATCATGACTAGTTACTGTGGGTGAGAGGTGATCATGACTAGTTACTGTGGGTGAGAAGTGATCATGACTGTTACTGTGGGTGAGATGTGACCATGACTAGTTACTGTGGGTGAGAGGTGATCATGACTAGTTACTGTGGGTGAGAGGTGATCAAGACTAGTTACTGTGGGTGAGAGGTGATCATGACTAGTTACTGTGGGTGAGAGGTGATCGTTGCTAGTTACTGTGGGTGAGAAGTGATCGAGACTAGTTACTGTGGGTGAGAAGTAATCGAGACTAGTTACTGTGGGTGAGAGGTGATCATGACTAGTTACTGTGGGTGTGAGGTGATCATGACTAGTTATTGTAGGTGAGAAGTGATCGAGACTAGTTACTGTGGGTGAGAGGTGATCATGACTAGTTACTGTGGGTGAGAGGTGATCATGACTAGTTACTGTGGGTGAGAGGTGATCATGACTAGTTACTGTGGGTGTGAGGTGATCATGACTAGTTATTGTAGGTGAGAAGTGATCGAGACTAGTTACTGTGGGTGAGAGGTGATCATGAATAGTTACTGTGGGTGAGAGGTGATCGAGACTAGTTACTGTGGGTGAGAGGTGATCGAGACTAGTTACTGTAGGTGAGAGGTAATCATGACCAGTTACTGTGGGTGAGAGGTAATCATTACTTGTTACTGTGGGTGAGACGTGATCGTGGCTAGTTACTGTGGGTGAAAGGTGTTCAAGACTAGTTACTGTGGGTGAGAGGTAATCGTGACTAGTTACTGTGTGTGAGAGGTGATCGTGACTAGTTACTGTGGGTGAGAGGTAATCATGACTAGTTACGACTGTGTGTGAGAGGTAATCGTGAGTAGTTACTGTGGGTGAGAGGTAATCATGACTAGTTACTATGGGTGAGAGGTAATCGTGACTAGTTTCTGTGGATGAGAGGTAATCATGACTAGTTACTGTGGATGAGAGGTAATCGTGACTAGATAATGTGGGTGAGAGGTAATCATGACTAGTTACTGTGGGTGAGAGGTAAGCGTGATTAGTTACTGTGGGTGAGAGGTAACCGTCACTAGATAATGTGGGTAAGAGGTAATCATGAATACTTACTGTGTGTGAAAGTTAATCGTGACTAGTTACTGTGGGTGAGACGTAATTGTAACTAGTTACTGTGGGCGAGAGGTAATCGTGACTAGTTACTGTGGGTGATACGGTCTCAAAATGGGGTTCACGAGCATTATCATCATGCTGGGTCTCTTTTTCAAAAACGGTGCAATCATCACAGCCACTCGGGAACAAACAATCTCTGCAAGCATCACAACCACTCGGGAACAAACAATCTCTGCAATCATCACAGCCACTCGGGAACAAACAATCTCTGCAATCATCACAGCCATTCGAGAACAAATAAATCTCTGCAATCAGCACAGCCACTCGGGAACAAACAATATCTGCAATCATCACAGCCACTCGGGAACAAACAATCTCTGCAACCATCAAAACCACTCGGGAACAAACTATCTCTGCAATCATCACAACCACTCGGGAACAAAGAAATCTCTGCAATCATCACAGCCACTCGGGAACAAACAATTTCTGTAATCATCACTGCTAGTTGGGAAAAAAAATAATCTCTGCAATCATCACAGCCAGTCGGGAACAAACAATCTCTGCAATCATCACAGCCAGTCGGGAACAAACAATCTCTGCAATCATCACAGCCAGTCGGGAACAAACAATCTCTGTAATTATCACAGCCAGTCGGGAACAAACAATCTCTGCAATCATCACAGCCAGTCGGGAACAAACAATCTCTGCAATCATCACAGCCAGTCGGGAACAAACAATCTCTGTAATTATCACAGCCAGTCGGGAACAAACAATCTCTGCAATCATCACAGCCAGTCGGGAACAAACAATCTCTGCAATCATCACAGCCACTCGGGAACAAACAATCTCTGCAATTATCACAGCTAGTCGGGAACAGACAATCTCTGCAATCATCACAGCCAGTCGGGAACAAACAATCTCTGCAATCATCACAGCCAGTCGGGAACAAAAAATCTCTGCAATCATCACAGCCAGTCGGGAACAAACAATCTCTGCAATCATCACAGCCAGTCGGGAACAAACAATCTCTGCAATCATCACAGCCACTCGGGAACAAACAATCTCTGCAATTATCACAGCCAGTCGGGAACAAACAATCTCTGCAATCATCACAGCTAGTCGGGAACAGACAATCTCTGCAATCATCACAGCCAGTCGGGAACAAACAATCTCTGCAATCATCACAGCCAGTCAGGGACAAACAATCTCTGCAATCATCACAGCTAGTCAGGGACAAACAATCTCTGCAATCATCACAGCCAGTCGGGAACAAACAATCTCTGCAATCATCACAGCCAGTCGGGAACAAACAATCTCTGCAATCATCACAGCTAGTCGGGAACAAACAATCTCTGCAATCATCACAGCTAGTCGGGAACAGACAATCTCTGCAATCATCACAGCCACTCGGGAACAAACAATCTCTGTTTCTAGCCAGATGATCTCCCAATTCTTGTGTTATCATGCTCATATCCTTATCAACATATCATGAGTGTCATCATATATAATATGTTAATTTACATGTATAGACATATATGTGAAAGATATACATCTACATGACACAGATAATACGTATAATATGTAATTTATACTGGGAGTAAACAGCAATAATAAAGTATAACAAAGAGAACTCGACACCTAGAGAAAATAAAAAGAGAGTAAGACAAGAATGTATCCTATCACCAACCTTGATCAATCTATACATTGAGAAAATCTTTAAAAACATCACAGAGATGCCAGGCCTAAACTATTAAGATCTACAACAATTACATAATGAAATAAACATGAGAAGCAAAAAAATATGGATTAGATAAGAATATTAAAAAGACTAAAATTATAATCATAAACAAAGAAAATATCAAAACTTACAAGTGGATATCAAAATTGAAGGAATAGACCTGGAGACAGTTCAGAACTACAACTGCCTTGGACATACTATAACCAGTGATGGAAAATGTACAACTGAAATAAACAAAAGAATAGGAATGGCAGAAGGTTATTTTAATGCAATGAAAAATATACTAACAACAAAACAAATAACACCAGGGCTAAAACTAAGAATAGCAAAATGTTATATCTTCTCAACATTCCTTTATGGTGCAGAAACATGGACATTGGACATGAAAAAAGAAAAGAAAATTGATGCCTTAGAAATGTCGATTTATAGAAGAATAGGTAGAATTGGATGGAAAGAAAATAAAACAAACGATGAAGTCTTAAAACAACTAAAATTGAAAAGAGAACTATTCAATTCAAAAATTACAAATGATATTTTTGATGCATGTTAAAAGACACAGCAGCCTACTAAAGTAATCTTGGAAGGGAAAATACAAGGTAAAAGAGGCAGAGGCAGACCAAGACTAACATGGACGAGTAACATCAAAAGATGGGCAGGTCAACCGATGACAATCTGCACCATCAAAACAAGAGACAAAGCAGAATGGCGCTCCATGGTAGCCAACACTCGATGACATCTATAACAATGTACTCCTGTAAGTACCGAAGTGAATCACCCGAGGGACAAGCGTTTCCAGTAACTCGGATGTTTTGTCAACAAAGTGATTGGGAGATACGTAATAATTTGATTGGATACCAGACTAAGTGACGTCAGGAAGGTCTACAAAAAGGAATAAAATTAGCCCTCCTCGCCCCATCATTTCCAAACGCTGAGAACTACTTCCTGTACGTTTAATGCTTGTTTTAATTTGTCCATATATTTGTAATATGTTTTAATTTGTCGATATATTTGTAATATGTTTTAATTTGTCGATATATTTGTAATATGATTTAATTTGTCAATATATTTGTAATACGTTTTAATTTGTCGATATATTTGTAATACGTTTTAATGTGTCGATATATTTGTAATACGTTTTAATTTGTCGATATATTTGTAATACGTTTTAATGTGTCGATATATTTGTAATACGTTTTAATTTGTCGATATATTTGTAATATGTTTTAATTTGTCGATATATTTGTAATACGTTTTAATTTGTCGATATATTTGTAATACGTTTTAATTTGTCGATATATTTGTAATACGTTTTAATTTCGTAATATGTTTAAATTATTCGTGCTGAACAAACTCACAGTAAACAATATATGTTTAACAAGCGATTAGAAGCCCACATACACTTGGCATTTACGGCCAGGCCAAGCTTCTAAAAAGACAGGGAAACATAGAAACAGGGGGAAAAATGCAAAGAAATTAACTTTAGCATTAGTAAACTCTCCGATTTGAAGATCAGATCACCGGGATACGCAACATATTTTGTGACGGTAATGTATATGGGGCTCGTTACTATATATGAACATATAAACAATTCTATTTTTTTAAATACGTGATGAATGATAGAAAAATTGAAATTAAAACAAGATTTTATTATTATTATTTTTTTTAAACTCATATTAATAAAAGAACAAAAGTAACAAAGACAAAGAAAACAATGAAAATTGATATTGATTCAGCATTGGATAGATATAATTGGATACAATTGCATATAAATATATAATCAAAGGGCATAATTTGGTCAGATTCATAATTACGTAATTATAATAAAGAATAAAGCACCCACATTATTTCCAAATTTAAATATTGCAAAATATCAAGTTAAAAGAAGGGAGATTAATGTAACCTCATAATTCCACTGGAGAGTAAAGTGTATAGGTTCATTACACTAATACATATAGATAGGCTCTTTTATGTTTTAATAAACATCTTAAACAGTTTGATGACGATCTGAAGAAAAAATTGTGGATAATTCCAGCCATTGAATGCAAAAAGGAACAACAGATAAAATAATTTGGTTGATAAGACAGAAAGATGAAGCATATCGGAAGGAGCCTTCAATGAATGTTGCGAGAATACCAGACCATGAAAAAGATGTATTGATGAAATATTAGACAGAAACACTATGTAATATAACAGGAGAAGACAACAGAAGAGCAAAATATCGCAAATTATATCTCTCTTCGACGTTGTAAAGGCTCATGATGAAGGAAAGAAGGAGAAGAAGGAGAACAAGAAGAAGAAAGATGTTGACGTCGATGCCGTGTCGAACAGATTCTCCATTGACCAGGAGGAGAAGTGAAAAAAATGTACAAAAATTGTTATGGTGGACTAATTTGGTAGTGTCAATCTCTGTGGCAAAATTAAGAAGGCAAATACAGGTAACGTGATTGGACCTTTTCCCTGTAGCGACCTTTTATCTTCAACCTTTGACCTCATTCCATTTTAGATACTTATTCTCCATGTGCTACAATTTTAGTGAAAACATGAGTATTTTGCAAAAATAAATAATTCACTCATGGATGTCTGGGCTGGCTTGAGCTTTTTGCCTTACTTTTGGCGAAGCAGGAACCCGCTCAACCCCCGACAGTGCCTTGCCCTTTTATCGCGAAGTCTTCTTTTGCAGTAGCTGAAAATTATATACAACTGGATAAGTCTTGTAGACTTATTCTCAACATTGAAGACAACCCGTTCGCATCTCGTACATTAACTTTTGGGAGTGCTTATGTTATTTTTATTCCGATTTGATTGTACCATGATTATAAACCCTGCTCTGTCTATGAAATGGCGTGTGTGCTTACGTCTCAAAGGTAGTCCCATAGCAACTGCAGTTTAACAATGAAACGAAATTGACTTTAATGTATTAATTCTTAACTATAAGATGTGGGTCGACTAGTTATTTTCCTCCCTGCACTACATTCCCAGATAATATCATAGTACCCATACTGAGTGGATCCCGATAGAGATTTTCGTCGGGTTGCATGTCCTTTGCAGCCCGTCTAAGAAAATCTCTGTCTCTAGTAGTCAGATCTCCACATAACTTTTGCATTCACCACAGCCAGTTTGAAAGAATCTCTGGCTCTAGCAAGATCTCCCACATAACGTTGAATTCACCACAGCCCGTCCGAAAGAATCTCTGTCTCTATTCAGATCTCTCAAAAAACTTTACATTCACCACAGCTTGTGTGAAAGAATCTCGGCCCCTAGCTAGATCTCCAAGAGAACGTTGTCATCACCACAGCTCGTCTGAAAGAATCTCTGTCTCTAGCCAGATCTCCCACATAACGTTGAATTCACCACAGCCTGTCTGAAAGAATCTCTGTCTCTAGCCAGATCTCCCACAGAACATTGAATTCACCACAGCCAGTCCGAAAGAATCTCTGTCTCTATTCAGATCTCTCAAAAAACTTTACATTCACCACAGCTTGTGTGAAAGAATCTCGGCCCCTAGCTAGATCTCCCAGAGAACGTTGTCTTCACCACAGCCAGTCAGAAAGAATCTCTGTCTCTAGCCAGATCTCCCATAGAGCTTTGCATTCACCACAGCTCGTCAGAAAGAATCTCTGTCTCTAGCCGGATCTCCCATAGAGCTTTGCATTCACCACAGCTCGTCAGAAAGAATCTCTGCCTCTAGACAGATCTCCCATAGAGCTTTGCATTCACCACAGCTCGTCAGAAAGAATCTCTGCCTCTAGCCAGATCTCCCATAGAGCTTTGCATTCACCACAGCTCGTCAGAAAGAATCTCTGCCTCTAGCCAGATCTCCCATAGAGCTTTGCATTCACCACAGCTCGTCAGAAAGAATCTCTGCCTCTAGCCGGATCTCCCATAGAGCTTTGCATTCACCACAGCTCGTCAGAAAGAATCTCTGCCTCTAGCCAGATCTCCCATAGAGCTTTGCATTCACCACAGCTCGTCAGAAAGAATCTCTGCCTCTAGCCAGATCTCCCATAAAGCTTTGCATTCACCACAGCTTGTCAGAAAGAATCTCTGCCTCTAGCCAGATCTCCCATAGAGCTTTGCATTCACCACAGCTCGTCAGAAAGAATCTCTGCCTCTAGACAGATCTCCCATAGAGCTTTGCATTCACCACAGCTCGTCAGAAAGAATCTCTGCCTCTAGCCAGATCTCCCATAGTGCTTTGCATTCACCACAGCTCGTCAGAAAGAATCTCTGCCTCTAGCCAGATCTCCCATAGAGCTTTGCATTCACCACAGCTCGTCAGAAAGAATCTCTGCCTCTAGCCAGATCTCCCATAGAGCTTTGCATTCACCACAGCTCGTCAGAAAGAATCTCTGCCTCTAGCCAGATCTCCCATAGAGCTTTGCATTCACCACAGCTCGTCAGAAAGAATCTCTGTCTCTAACCAGATCTCCCACAGAACGTTGTCTTCACTATATCTCGTCTGAAAGAATGTCAGTCTCTAGCCAGGTCTCCCATAGAGCTTTGCATTCACCACAGCTCGTCAGAAAGAATCTATGCCTCTAGACAGATCTCCCATAGAGCTTTGCATTCACCACAGCTCGTCAGAAAGAATCTCTGCCTCTAGCCGGATCTCCCATAGAGCTTTGCATTCACCACAGCTCGTCAGAAAGAATCTCTGCCTCTAGCCAGATCTCCCATAGAGCTTTGCATTCACCACAGCTCGTCAGAAAGAATCTCTGTCTCTAACCAGATCTCCCACAGAACGTTGTCTTCACTATATCTCGTCTGAAAGAATGTCAGTCTCTAGCCAGATCTCCCATAGAGCTTTGCATTCACCACAGCTCGTCAGAAAGAATCTCTGCCTCTAGACAGATCTCCCATAGAGCTTTGCATTCACCACAGCTCGTCAGAAAGAATCTCTGCCTCTAGCCAGATCTCCCATAGAGCTTTGCATTCACCACAGCTCGTCAGAAAGAATCTCTGCCTCTAGCCGGATCTCCCATAGAGCTTTGCATTCACCACAGCTCGTCAGAAAGAATCTCTGCCTCTAGCCGGATCTCCCATAGAGCTTTGCATTCACCACAGCTCGTCAGAAAGAATCTCTGTCTCTAACCAGATCTCCCACAGAACGTTGTCTTCACTATATCTCGTCTGAAAGAATGTCAGTCTCTAGCCAGATCTCCCATAGAGCTTTGCATTCACCACAGCTCGTCAGAAAGAATCTATGCCTCTAGACAGATATCCCACTCCTGTTGTCATGTTGAACATCTCTTTGATGATTTGGAACCACCTTCTTCTTGGTATCCACCTGTCTCTTCTTCCTACAACCACGCCTTCCAATATTGTTCTTTACAGTTCTTTGTGTCTTATGACATGACAATTGTATTTTAATTTCTTCTGTTCGATTGTGTTCATAAGCAGTGCATTTAGATGTTTAGGTACGTACTCGTTGCTTTTATTTCAAAATCTAAAGTACCCTAGTGATTTATCTGTTGCATTTTGTTTCCAATGAACTAATCTTCTTGATTTTTGTGTTGTTTTTTATTTTATTTTGCGAATGATCGATGATTCACAATCATGTGTTGCTATTGTGAATTTACATACCCTCAATAGTTTAAATTTTTCTCTCTTGTTGGTATAGTGCTACATGTTCTACATAAGATTTAATTTTTGATGTAGTTATTTCTAAAATTCTTTAGATCTCCTGCTAGCAATCTCCATTGTTAGTTTAGATCACCTTCTGGCAGTCCCGATTGTTAGTTTAGATCTCCTTCTGGCATACCCCATTGTTAGTTTAGATCACCTTCTGGCAGACCCCATTGTTAGTTTAGATCACCTTCTGGCAGTCCTGATTGTTAGTCTAGATCACCTTCTGGCAGACCCCATTGTTAGTCTAGATCACCTTCTGGCAGTCTCGATTGTTAGTCTAGATTACCTTCTGGCAGATCCCATTGTAGTCTAGATCACCTTCTGGCAGACCCCATTGTTAGTCTAGATCACCTTCTGGCAGATCCCATTGTAGTCTAGATCACCTTCTGGCAGACCCCATTGTTAGTCTAGATCACATTCTGGCAGACCCCATTGTTAGTCTAGATCACCTTCTGGCAGTCCCCATTGTTAGTCTAGATCACCTTCTGGCAGACCCCATTGTTAGTCTAGATCACCTTCTGGCAGACCCCATTGTTAGTACAGATCACCTTCTGGCAGACCTCATTGTTAGTCTAGATCACCTTCTGGCAGTCCCGATTGTTAGTATAGATCACCTTCTGGCAGTCTCCATTGTTAGTTTAGATCACCTTCTGGTAGTCCCGATTGTTAGTTTAGATCACCTTCTGGCAGTCCCGATTGTTAGTTTAGATCACCTTCTGGCAGTCCCGATTGTTAGTTTAGATCACCTTCTGGCAGTCCCGATTTTTAGTTTAGATCACTTTCTGGCAGACCCCATTGTTAGTCTAGATCACCTTCTGGCAGTCCCCATTGTTAGTCTAGATCACCTTCTGGCAGACCCCATTGTTAGCCTAGATCACCTTCTGGCAGTTCCCATTGTTAGTCTAGATCACCTTCTGACAGTCCCCATTGTTAGTCTAGATCACCTTCTGGCAGACCCCATTGTTAGTCTAGATCACCTTCTGGCAGACCCCATTGTTAGTCTAGATCACCTTCTGGCAGACCCCATTGTTAGTCTAGATCACCTTCTGGCAGACCCCATTGTTAGTCAAGATCACCTTCTGGCAGTCCCGATTGTTAGTCTAGATCACCTTCTGGCAGTCTCCATTGTTTGTTTAGATCACCTTCTGGTAGTCCCGATTGTTAGTTTAGATCACCTTCTGGCAGTCCCGATTGTTAGTTTAGATCACCTTCTGGCAGTCCCGATTGTTAGTCTAGATCACCTTCTGACAGTCCCCATTGTTAGTCTAGATCACCTTCTGGCAGACCCCATTGTTAGTCTAGATCACCTTCTGGCAGACCCCATTGTTAGTCTAGATCACCTTCTGGCAGACCCCATTGTTAGTCTAGATCACCTTCTGGCAGACCCCATTGTTAGTCAAGATCACCTTCTGGCAGTCCCGATTGTTAGTCTAGATCACCTTCTGGCAGTCTCCATTGTTTGTTTAGATCACCTTCTGGTAGTCCCGATTGTTAGTTTAGATCACCTTCTGGCAGTCCCGATTGTTAGTTTAGATCACCTTCTGGCAGTCCCGATTGTTAGTTTAGATCACCTTCTGGCAGTCCCGATTTTTAGTTTAGATCACTTTCTGGCAGACCCCATTGTTAGTCTAGATCACCTTCTGGCAGTCCCCATTGTTAGTCTAGATCACCTTCTGGCAGACCCCATTGTTAGTCTAGATCACCTTCTGGCAGTCCCCATTGTTAGTCTAGATCACCTTCTGACAGTCCCCATTGTTAGTCTAGATCACCTTCTGGCAGACCCCATTGTTAGTCTAGATCACCTTCTGGCAGACCCCATTGTTAGTCTAGATCACCTTCTGGCAGACCCCATTGTTAGTCTAGATCACCTTCTGGCAGACCCCATTGTTAGTCTAGATCACCTTCTGGCAGTCCCCATTGTTAGTCTAGATCACCTTCTGGCAGACCCCATTGTTAGTCTAGATCACCTTCTGGCAGACCCCATTGTTAGTCTAGATCACCTTCTGGCAGACCCCATTGTTAGTCTAGATCACCTTCTGGCAGTCTCGAGACGCACCAAGATGGCGCCCTGTTGGCTGGCCTATTCATAAGATTCACAGATAAGTGCTGTTTTCCAGTGAAATTTCCTGTTTATTTGTTTGTTTTTATTTATTTTTTGAGGGTTCATGTGAGTGTGCGCGCTTTCTATTTGATGTTAATCACTTTGCTTCTTTTGATTCATTGCATTTTGTTATAATTTCCTTCTTTCATCACTTATTATTGTTGTTGCACTATTGAACGCGTCAAAAATGGCGGTTTGTTTACGCCGGTCTGTCGTCAAGGACGTGTAAGTCATTTAATTTGTAGAAGCTCACAGTGTTTCCGCGTGCTGCTGAGCAAGTTACTGGAGTTGGCCAGTTTATATCGTGGAACGGGTTCTAGGCCGTGCGACTGAGCAAGTGCACGTGAGTCTGGACCATCCAAAGCAACAACGTTCAGCGACGTTCATCAAAGACGACGGTAAGAAGTGTAAGTTTTCAGATGCAGCCCAAACTACATCATCGAAAAAGGAAAACACGACGGGGCAAGAGGGGTGGCACTAAACTGTCAAAGTGTGAGAGGCTAGGCCTAAAGTATGTGCGCGTTACTTATTGGAATTGTGGGTCCATTAATCAACGACGGCCCATTCTTGATAAGCTACTGTGCGGCGCCGATATAATGGTTTTGCAAGAAACTCTTCTTGGTGACAGGACAGTAAGTACTCCTGGCTTTCATTGCTTTTACAATAGACGACACCTTGGACAGGCCATCCCTGTGTGCAACAATATGGTGGCAGCTGAGGTTGATATGTCTGCGTGGAACAATGCAGAATTGCAGGTACATGCGGTTAGGGTGCAGACCCCAGTTCATTTCGTGATTGTTAATGTGTATGCCTGTAATGGGCAGGTGAACACACAACAATGGCAGAATCTCTTCGAGTTCGATGAAGAGAACGTCATTTTCTGCGGAGACTTTAATGCTAGAGGAAACCAGTGGGGCAACGTCATAACCAACAAGCAGGGAGAAGACCTAGAGAACGCACTGGTATCGGCCGATTTAGTGTGCTTGAATGATGGAAGGGCAACAAGAATGGCCACTCGAACAGGGGACTCTGATAGTGTCATAGACCTGGCACTGGTGTCTTCCACCTTCGCACCGGTTTGCAGGTGGAGTGCACTGGGGTTCCACGGAAGTGATCACTATCCATGTGTCCTCCTAATTGAGAAAAGCGGAAATAAACGCCAGAGAAGAAAGCTCCACACATTCAACTACGAGAAAATAGACCAGGACGTCATTAGCAAAATCAGACATAGGAAACAGAGCGCCCCTCGTAGGAGGCAGGAGAGATGGACGCAGCCACCCTGGTGGAACGTAGATGTCGAGGAAGCTTGGCGGAGCAAGAGACAAACGGCCAAGACATGGCAGTAAGCCAGAAGGTATGGTAGAACACAACTTGAGCTCTTGAAGCGTCTGAAAGTAGAGGTCGACCAAAAAATGATGCACTTTAAACTATGCGCTAAGCAGGCTAAGGATGCCAAATGGGATGACTTCTGTAAAAAAGTGTGCTCAGAAAAATCGCTAGCCACATTCTGGCGCCTTCATCAGTGCATGAATGGCACACCACGACACAGAGGTATACCAGACTTTCAGAGCACAGACCAGATATGGCACAAATCTGATGAGAGCAAAGGGAAGGCCCTGCTTGCCCGCTACATTGAGCAGACGGACCAAAGAAATGAGGCTGTAAGAATGAGGATACGGGGATCTTTGTCAAATTTGTGTGAGGATGTAGGGCTGGAAGAAGATCTCACAATCACAACCGATACCATTCGCGCGACACTTAAAAGGTCACACAACACTGCTCCTGGTCCAGATGGTGTTCGGTATGATGACATAGGCGATTTAGCTGATGACGACTTGACAACACTGGCCAATGAGTTTAATGCCAGTATTCGGAGTGGCCAGATTAAGGAGGAGTGGCTACACAGCTACTTACTACCGCTACCGAAGCCAAACAAGGACCATTCTCAGATCAGTGCCTACAGAATCATCACAATGCAGAACACTGCGGGCAAGCTGCTGGAGAAAATAGTTGCCCGTGTCCTCACGTGTCGCCTTGAACAGAAACGCGTATTCCCATCCACACTCGGAGGTTATAGATATAACAAAGAGACATGGCTCAATGCGGCAGTATTTGCCTATGACGTCTTCGAAGGCTTTCACAGACGAGAGGAGACATGTGCTGCTGCTATAGATCTGGAGGATGCATACAACAGGGTACCATTTGAATATCTCATGCATATGCTTCTCAAACTGGCGGTGAACCCCTTCCTCATAAGATGGATCGCCGCGGCACTGTTTCAGAGGAAGGTGATACTCAGATGTGGAAGTTGGTCTTCCGAGCCAACATCCATTTGTCCTGGGCTGCCACAAGGCTCACCATTGTCACCAGTTCTATTTAATGTGTATACAATAACGATCACGGCCCAACAGCTGGATGGGAGGGGAAGAACTATGACTTTTGCTGATGATATTCTGGTATATCGCCAGGGAAGAGACAGACGGGGAATCGCCTCCACAATGCAAGACGAACTCGATCACATTTCTTCCTGGTGTGGGGATTCAGGTGCCTTGGTTAATCCTAATAAAGCATCAGTTTCATGGTTCTCCCTTAACAATCATATCGTTAATACGACCACACCGGTAGTACGAATGGGAGCTGATGAGGTGACCAGGGACAAGTTGATGACATACCTCGGAGTTAAGTTTGATCGCAGCCTGTGTTTTCGGGACCACGTTGACCATGTGATAACAAAATCCCGCAAAGGATTAGCCGCCTTGAAGGTCATGGCAGCTGCCAACATCGAGCAGAGGCTACTTACTCTTCTGTTCCAGGGATTAGTCCTCGCACCAATCGAGTATGCCCTGGCCATTCTTACTGTCAGTACGACTCAAATTGATAGGCTGGAGAAAATACAAAATGAAGCCATGCGCATTATCCTGGGATGTACGAGGGACACTCCCTGTGTGGCAATGAGGTATCTTCTTGACTTTCCAACCATGGATGACAGAATCAAGATCTGGAGAGCACGAGCATACCTGAAGATTAGTACAGATACAGAGCATCCATTGCACCACGTGCTCAACACAGAGAAAGGTACCAGGCTAAAAAGAGGCAAATCATGGGTGGGCCGAGCAGAAGATGTCATCAAACAGGTCTGTGGGCTTACCAATCTCAGCGTTGGTGAGGAGTGGATACCGGTGCCTACGTCATTCAAGGGGACTTTCTCAGGTATTGTCACACTCGACAGGAAAAGTAGGGAACAGAACCCAGTCGTGGTTAATGCTGAGGTCAACGGTCTCATCTGCGATAACACCGATGAGAAAGATGCAGTCATCTATACAGACGGATCTGTAAGACGACACGAAAAAAGTGCATGGGCATTTACAGCACGTTCGGCAGGCATAATAGCCAAGGAAGACAGTGGTGCATACGCCATGACCACGAGTAGCATGACAATGGAGGTGATAGCAGTGACCAAGGCATTCAAATGGTTAGAGTCACAAGACTACATCCACGCATGTATACTGAGTGATTCGATGAGCATGATAAAAAAAGTGGAGGCGGGCTTTGTACGCATGCAATGGGTAGAGTCGTTGCAGAAATCCAAAATACGTAAGGTCACCTTTGTCTATGTCCCTGGACATGCGGGAGTACGGGGAAATGAGAGAGCGGACAGGTTGCCTAGCTGCGCTGTCGTTGAGGACGGGCAACCGATGGATCGGGCAGACGTCATCAATGCACTCCGAGATGTGGGAAGAGCACAGGACTTCGACAAACACAGATCAACGTCACTTCTTCGGATGATGGAAATGTGAGTTAAGATGGGCACAGCCAGAAATGAGAAACTTGGTGGCCGTGTAAGAAGACTTATCAACCAACATAGAACTGGAGTCGTCAGTCGCTGGACACTGAGGGAATTGCTGAGGAGGGGATCTGAGCACCTATGGACATGTTCGGAGTGCAATGATGATGACCCGCAAATAACTCAATAACTCAATAACTCAATAACCTTCTGGCAGTCCCCTTTGTTAGTTTAGGATCTTCTTCTGGCAGTCCCCATTGTTAGTTCAGATCTCCTTCTGGCAGTCCCCATTGTTAGTTTAGATCTCCTTCTGGCAATCCCCATAGTTAATTCCGATCTCCTTCTGTCAGACCCCATTGTAAGTTTAGGATCTCCTTTTGGCAGTCCCCATTGTCAGTTCAGATCACCTTCTGACAGTCTCGATTGTTAGTTTAGATCACCTTCTGGCAGACCCCATTGTTAGTCTAGATCACCTTCTGGCAGTCCCCATTGTTAGTTCAGATCACCTTCTGACAGTCTCGATTGTTAGTTTAGATCACCTTCTGGCAGTCCCCCATTGTTAGTTACTACAGATCTCAGATATTCATAGTTCGCTAAAGTTTCACATTACTCATTGTTGATGGCGTTTCCGCTTTGTTGGTCGACATCATATCTTGCTTTTCTGTATATTCAGATGGAGGTTTGTAAGTATTTAAAGTAAAATTGTGTCGCAATTGGCATGTGATCCCCCAAACCCTCAGGTTCTGCTGCAAGTGCATTAGCCACAACGCCACCGTACCTTGATCCAACGATTAGGTAACATACAATTTAACAGAACGAAGTTAAGGTTAACAAAAGAGAAAAACAAAGAAAATTAACAAGAAGTTCAAAATAAAAAAAGACAAATGAAGAAACTCGCAACGATATTAAAAAGGTATTTCTGTCGAGGAACAAGCTTCATGAAGGCTAATTGCTGCAACAGACAGGAAGAAAGACAAATTACATGTAATTAATTACAGCACACAAACGACTTCAAGTTCCTGGCAAGAAGAGAATAGAATATCTAACCTCAATACAATGTAATTATAAAAGCAGAATGGGAAAAACAATTACACAAAATTACATATGTCATTCTCATTCCCACTTTCATTCCCCCTTTTTATATATATATATATATATATATATATATATATATATATATATATATATATATATCTATATATCTCCACGGAGAGGTGGAGCAGGGTCTGGTTGTTATATATATACATAGGGAACCGCGATAGCTCAGTGGTTAGTGAACTGGACTACAAAGGACAAGAGGTAGAGTTCGATCCCAATCGACGGCTTCAGGGTTGACCCAGCCTTTAATGGGTACCTGATTTTTTTTCTGGGAAAGTAAAGTGGCATGGGCGTAATACTGACCTCATTACCCCAAAAATCATGTGCCGAAGGTTTGTAAAATTTATGGTCACTCACACCATATTACCTATACGCCACTTGGCGTGACGGGGGTACTTTACTTATATATATATATATATATCATCATCATCATTATGTACCCTGCCGGTTGGCGTAGGCGATCATGTCCCTCCACAATCTTCTATCTACAGTGCATCGTATCAGTTCTGTTGTTGACTGTTTTCCATGCCATGACACCAAGCTATCCAGTATTTTCTCTCTTTGTCGTCCGCGATCTCTCTTTCCTTTTATTTTGCCAGTTGTAACCAAGTATTCCAACTTTCCTCTTCTCATGATGTGCCCGAAAAATGTTGATTGCTTCTTTCTGATGTTTTTTAAGAGCTCCCTTTTTGTGTTGGCCTTTTTGAGAACTTCCTCATTGGTCTTTTTATCTGTATATACACAGTATTAATACAATATAACAAAGAGAACTCTACACCTACTGATATGAAAAGAGGAGTAAGAAAGGGATGCATCCAATCATCAAGATTGTTCAGTCTATTCACTGAGCAAATCTTTAAAAACATCACAGAGATGCCAGGCCTAAACATTAATGGAAAGATAATCAATAATTTAAGATACGCTGATGATACTGTACTACTAGCAGAAAATCTTAAAGATCTACAACAATTGCTTAATGAAATAAACATGACAAGCAAAAAATATGGACTAGATATGAATATTAAAAAGACTAAAACTAAGATCATAAACAAAGATAATACACAAAACCTAAAAGTCGGTGTCAAAGTTGAAGGAGAATAGACTTGGAGACAGTTCAGAGCTACAACTACCTGGGACACACTATAACCAGTTATAGAAAATATACAACTGAAATAAACAAAAGGAAAGGAATAGCAAAAAGTAATTTTAATGCCATGAAAAATATACTATCATCAAAACAAATAACACCAGGTTTAAAACTAAGCATAGCAAAATGCTATATGTCTTCTCAACATTCTTGTATGACGCAGAAACAAGGACACTAGACAAGAAAACAGAACAGAAAATTCAAGTCTTTGAAATGTGGATTTATAGACGAATATGAAAAATTGGATGGAAAGAAAAGAAAACAAACGACGAAGTCTTAAAATAATAAACACAATTCAAACAAGACAAATGGGATTTTTGGGGAATGTTAAAAGACACAACAGCCGACTAAAATTATTCTTGGAAGGGAAAATACAAGGTAAAAGAGGCAGACAAAGACTAACATGGACGAACCGCATCAAAAGATGGACAAATCAGTCTATGACAACCTGCACCATCAAAGCAAGCGACAGCGGAATGGTGCTCCATGGTAGCCAACGTTTGATGCGGAGACGTCACTCAGTGATGATGATAATAACCTTTAGTATGGCTCTAAGAAAGGAGATAACTTATACATACTTGTAAGAAGAAGCGGCCAACATCCAATAAGTGTCTATAACCTGGCGCAAGTAACTTGGTTGGTTGGTTGAGTTCGCCCGATGACTAAAGTATTCTAGAGTATGATGGTAGACTAGAATATTCCTCTTCATCATTCGCCCTTACAAGGACGTAGTGGATGTGTCTGCGTTGTGTTGTGGTTTGCAGTATAACTGTTATATTTGCGCCTTTTGGCCCATCACATCCGACTTCAGCACGACATTTTGAGTACCGGGTTGTCTTCCCTCTTCGATCCCTGCATGCTTGGCCAGACTAGACAGGTTAGTCTGTTACTGGAGGTACCACGGAGAGGTGGAGCAGGGTCTGGATGGTTTTGGTTCACCGATCCTGGCGCAAGCCATCAGCTGTGGGTCGCTGACAACTTCCAGCTCTGGTGCTGGTAGGCGCGCCTTGGCCTCCTCAAGTAACTTGATTTGTCTTTATTGTAAATATGGGGCAAATTCTGCTTGATGATTACAACTATCATTAATGATAGCTAGATTAAGCATTCTGCTTAATGATATCAACTATATCAAAATTGCAATACTTTATGCTATTCTATTCTACTCCATCCATGGAACCAGTTTCGTTGCAGTCAGAAATTCCCCATATTAGCTCCACCATTTGTCACACTATTTCCAAAAAAAAACAGGTAAATTTTGTTGATAAGGTCGCTCCGTGCACGCTCTGCACGACTGCACAAGAGACGATTTCAAAACTTTGTAGTCACCTCTTACGTCATGAAGTACGCGTCACTAACTACGAGTTCGTCAACTTTATTGTCCCGTTGCTGGTCCAAGAAAAATGGGACCATTGACATGTTGAATGTTTACCGTAATGCATTCTGTGGGGAAAAGAATAACCTTACGCGTACACACACACACACACACATGAGAGAGAGAGAGAGAGAGAGAGAGAGAGAGAGGTTATATTTAAAAATATATCTCTGCAGTTAAAGAAAGTGGAGAGCAAGTTGAGAAACAACACAAGCTAGATATAAAGAGATGCAGACATTCAAAAACCATCTTCCCGGCCGACATGTCACATGATGATATTGGTGTGGAAATTATTAGAAGACACGTTTGAACGTTTCAAAAGGATGTGAAGATGACTCCACAACATGCTCAGCCAACCGAATTATCCCCCATACCTGACAGTTGAGATACGATCAAACCAACGATATACCTGAAACATGAGACTTCGTTAACTGCTGAAGAAGGGGGGGGGGGGGGGGTAAACATAAATATAACGAATATGGTAATAGGTGTCTTCTCTCAACTATTGGAATTTTTTTTTTAATTATCTGGTCAGCACTACGCGAGGCTGTTTTTCTTTCACACAAATAAACATGTAAACACTTAAAACTGGTGACTATAGAGGCTGGCCGATACTTAAAATTAAGCAGATTTTCATTTTACAGCAAAAGGGGCAGTTAACTAACTACTACGTTGTCAATCTAAGCAGTAGGACGGTTTACTGGTACTGTGGCTACAGTGACTATTTAAACAATAGGACGGTTTACTGGTACTGTGGCTACAGTGACTATTTAAACAGTAGGACGGTTTACTGGTACTGTGGCTACAGTGACTATTTAAACAGTAGGACGGTTTACTGGTACTGTGACTACAGTGATTATTTAAACAGTAGGACGGTTTACTGGTACTGTGGCTACAGTGACTATTTAAACAATAGGACGGTATACTGGTACTGTGACTACAGTGACTATTTAAGCAATAGGACGGTATACTGGTTCTGTGACTACAGTGACTATTTAAGCAATAGGACGGTATACTGGTGCTGTGACTACAGTGGCTATTTAAGCAATAGGGCGCTACACTGGTACTGTAGCTACAGTAACTATTTAAGGAATATGACGGTATACTGGTACTGCGGCTACAGTGACTATTTAAACAGTAGGACGGTATATTGGTACTGTGGCTATAGTGACTATTTAAGCAATAGGACGGTATACTTGTACTGTGGCTGAAGTGACTATCTAACCAACAGTAAGATGTACTTGTACTGAGGCTGAAGTGACTATCTAATCAGCAGTAAGATATACTTGTACTGAGGCTGAAGTGACTATCTAATCAACAGTAAGATATACTTGTACTGAGGCTGAAGTGACTATCTAATCAACAGTAAGATATACTTGTACTGAGGCTTAAGTGACTATCTAATCAACAGTAAGATATACTTGTACTGAGGCTGAAGTGACTATCTAATCAACAGTAAGATATACTTGTACTGTGGCTGAGGTGATCATCTAACCAACAGTAAGATATACTTGTACTGAGGCTGAAGTGACTATCTAGCCAACAGTAAGATGTACTTGTACTGAGGCTGAAGTGACTATCTAGCCAACAGTAAGATGTACTTGTACTGAGGCTGAAGTGACTATCTAATCAACAGTAAGATATACTTGTACTGAGGCTGAAGTGACTATCTAGCCAACAGTAAGATGTACTTGTACTGTAGCTGAAGTGACTATCTAACCAACAGTAAGATGTACTTGTACTGTGGCTAAGGTGACTATCTAATCAACAGTAAGATGTACTTGTACTGTGGCTGAAGTGACTATCTAACAAACAGTAAAATGTACTTGTACTGTGGCTAAGGTGACTATCTAATCAACAGTAAGATGTATTTGTGCTGAGGCTGAAGTAACTATCTAACCAACAGTAAGATGTACTTGTACTGTGGCTGAAGTGACTATCTAACCAACAGTAAGATGTACTTGTACTGTGGCTGAAGTGTATATCTAACCAACAGTAAGATGTACTTGTACTGTGGCTGAAGTGACTAACCAACAGTAAGATGTACTTGTACTGTGGCTGAAGTGTATATCTAACCAACAGTAAGATGTACTTGTACTGTGGCTGAAGTGACTATTTAACCAACAGTAAGATGTACTTGTACTGTGGCTACAGTGACTATCTAACAGTAAGATGTACTTGTACTGTGACTGAAGTGTATATCTAACCAACAGTAAGATGTACTTGCACTGTGGCTGAAGTGACTATTTAACCAACAGTAAGATGTACTTGTACTGTGGCTAAGGTGACTATCTAATCAACAGTAAGATGTACTTGTACTGTGGCTGAAGTGACTATCTAACCAACAGTAAGATGTACTTGTACTGTGGCTGAAGTGTATATCTAACCAACAGTAAGATGTACTTGTACTGTGGCTGAAGTGACTAACCAACAGTAAGATGTACTTGTACTGTGGCTGAAGTGTATATCTAACCAACAGTAAGATGTACTTGTACTGTGGCTGAAGTGACTATTTAACCAACAGTAAGATGTACTTGTACTGTGGCTACAGTGACTATCTAACAGGAAGGTATACTCCCACCGTGAATACATTTATTATCTAACCACCAGGAAGGTATGCTCGTATTGTGGCTACAGTGGCTATCCAGTCAACAGGAATGTAGTCTGGTACTGTAGCTACAGTGACTGTCTAACTAACAAGAAAGTTTATTCGTCCTGTGGTGTAAATTGGTGAAAAATTGCCTCGTTGTCATTTTCAAAAAGGTATAAAGCATTGAACATCCCGGTCCCAGAAACACACTATTTGAAATTGAGGTGTCCAGTGCACTCCCTCACAGTTATTTACTTTCCACAACTCACAGAGCCAATACATATTTGTGTTCTAGCGGTCAGTTAAAGACGCCAAGGTTTACTTAGCGAACCAACCTCTACCACCACACTGCTGACTACCTTGGCACGGGACATACAACCCTTTGTAGCCACGGATCCAACTCAGTTGGACTGAGATATTTCAAATGGCCAATAATCCAACTGGCGTGGATGACGATACTTTTTTTTAAATTTCACATGCCATTAATTAATTACCGGCTGACTTAAATCGAGTACATTCAGTACGAATTTGTACAGAAGCCTTCCCTTTGTCACGTGATTAAGCATACTTCTGATTTGCTATGTTTCTAGATTACCTTTTTAGATGTTTTGTGAATTTTTGCTTCTTTAGAACTACAAACATAATGTCTACCTCTTCCATAAATGGTCATAACATTATTATTTGTGTTTTAATTGTGTTAAAATTCGCTTGAATTGTGATCACATGGAAATATTATACAAAGAATTTTATATTTAAATGATGTGAATTTAAAATTCTAATGGATTAGCCAACGTAATTTACGGGGATCGGTGAGTAGATTTCTTCGTTATTCTATATTTCATTGTTTGTTGAATTTTCTTCTCCTCATACTTATTTTGCATGTCCCTTTCTTGATACATAAATGTTATATTAACGTAAACGCAGAAACCCTCATTCCAGAAGATTGTGATATGTGATATAAAAATAAATAATGCATAATAACAGATATATGATACAATTATATGGCTGTCATCAGGTAACACACAAATTTGGGTCGAAAGATGAGCTCGTCCAAATCGGGTTTCCTAATTTTCACTTGGTCTAGTAAGGGTTAAATGACTGGTCTTAGACTTGAAAGTGTAAAGTCAGAACATTGATAAGCAGGTCCTGACATGTGTCATCAATTAACAGAACAGAACTAGCTATCTTTATACATTATCAAATGTGCGTGTGCGTGAAGAGATTATCATCATCGTGTGTCATACCTGATCACGTAGGCGATAATGTCCTTCCACAATCTTCTATCCACAGTACCTCGTATCAATTCTTTATTAACTGTTTTCTAAGCCATGACACCAAACTATCCAGTATCCTTTCTCTTTTTCGTCCGCGATCTCTCTTTCCCTGTATTTTTCCAATTGTAACCAAGTACTCCAACCTTCCTCTTCTCATGGTGCGCACAAAAACTATTCAATGTTTCTTTTTTTATGTTTTTTTAGGAGCTTCCATTTTGTGTTGGCCGTTTTGAAAATGTCTTCGTTTGTCTTTTTAGCAGTCCAGGGAACTCTCAACGTTCTTGTAAAAACCCCGTCTCTGTGGACTCTACACATTACATCTTGATGGCGGTTCTTTTTTCTTATTCTTTCTTGAATCAAGATTCCAGGACTAGCATCAGTATCAGATTCCCATCTCTGTGGACTCTACTCATTACATCTTGATGGCGGTTCTTTTTTCTTATTTTTTCTTGAATCAAGATTCCAGGACTAGCATCAGTATCAGATTCCCATCTCTGTGGACTCTACACATTACATCTTGATGGCGGTTCTTTTTCTTATTTTTTCTTGAATCAAGATTCCAGGACTAGCATCAGTATCAGATTCCCATCTCTGTGGCCTCTAATTATCTTTTCATTTGTTTGTCAACTATTCATGATTCGCACAGGTCATAATTGGCTCTATATAGAACCGAAGGGCTCCCTTTCTTACTTTGACATAAATGTGTTGCAAAAGACATTTTTCATTTTCCTAAAAACTGTTTTGGCCTAAGCTATTCTGTTCCTGTGGTGCATCCTCCATCGGAGTAGATAGTTTAAAGAAAAAAGCAAAACGTGCTTCCTTTTTTTAGCACAGGAGTCAGAGAAATACAAAGATGAAAAATTCTGAGATAGCAGTTCTAAAACTTAAAATCAAATAAACAGAAATCTCCCCACTAATATTTATTTAATGGCAAATATTAGGACTGGCAGGTCTGACGTATTGGCTCGGTGAACAGGAAGCTGTCATCAAGTGTATTAGATTATACGTTGTCAGCTTTCATTTTCAAATTTTTATGTTCATTATCAATCTATCATTCCTTCCATTCATCTATCCACGTATATAAAGGTGTATACATATTTCTTTCCATCTCGCCATCATTCTGGTCTTCCTTGCGTCTGTTTATCTATCTGTCCTTTCAATCTTTCAGCGATCCATTCGTTCATTCATTCAGTCATTTTAAAGGCACATAATTTTTGTTATGCACTTGTGTATCTACAAATCTGCTTTATTGTCTTGCCGGACCGTCTATTTATTTGTTTGTCTGTTTACTGTCTATTTTAATACATATATATACATACACGTTCAACTGTTATGTAATGTTAGTTATGTTAGTCTGTCTTTCTTGCAGGCTGTCTGTGCTTACATGAACATGTCCTTGCTCTCTTTCGATCTTTCATTCATCTGTCATATCTATCAATCATAAATCGATCAGTTTATAATTGTGTTTATATTTGTTTATCTTAGCTTAGCCATCAGTTTATCATACCTGACAAGTGCAGACAATATTAGCTGGTCAATCTATCAATTTTTATTTCTCCTGTTGGACTTGGTGTCTCTATATTAACATCTCTCTCCGTGTCGACAGTGCCATGTACGCCAGAATTAGTTTGTGTAATTATTAGAGCTTGATATCCGCTAACAATCAATATACATTGCTCATGATCTACTGAACTTTGACATACCCTTTAACCTTATAACCTTTCATCTCTTTTTTTTCTTCATCGTACGTGTCGGATAGGTGATCATGCTTTCCACAATCACGTGCCAACGCTTTTATATATCATTCAGTTGACGACTGTCAGCAATCCGCACTCTGAATTAATTTTAATTTCTTTACTTTAATTTTTTGTTACATCTGTTGTCGATAAGCATTTTATAAAACTCATATCGCGTGCACTACCTCGACTAGTATCTGGTTGAATAGTGGACCCACCGGAATGACGTCATTGATCAAGGTTCTGCTGAGTGGACAGGACTTACCATTTCAGGAGGCGATGGTCCGCCAGACTACAGCGTCGAGTAGCCAGGTGTTTCCTTCTGTCTTCCACAACCTCTTTTTCTCTGTATTTTGTCGGCTGTCACAATGTTATCTAGTTCTCCTCTTCGCATAACATGTTCACTCCAGGTTGACTACTTCAGAAAAGAGGCTGAGACTGACGGCTTCATAAAAGAGGCTGACTACTTCATGAGAGAGACTGATTGCTTAAAATAAATAAGCCGACTGCTTCAGAAAGAGCCTTATTGCTTAAAAAAAATATCTGACTGCTTTAAAAAGAGCCTTATTGCTTCAAAAAAGAGGCTGACTGTTTAAAAAAAAAAGTTGACTGCATCAAGATTGACTGCTTCAAAAGAAAAAGTCTTATTGCTCTAAAAAAAAATACTGCTTCAAGAAGAGCCTTATTGCTCTAAAAAAAAAAGAGACTGCTTGCTTCAAAACGACCCTTATTTCTTTAAAAAAAGTGGCTGGCTACTTAAAAAAGAGCCTTATTGTAAAAAAAAAAGGAAAAGAAATGTTGCTTCAAAAAGAGCCTTATTGATTAAAAAAAGAACGTTACTGCTTCAAAAAGAACGTTATTGCTTAAAACAAAGAGATTGCTTTAAAAAGAACACTATTGCTCTAAAAAAGTTGTCGGGTAGCTTAATAAAGAGCCTTATTACTTCAAGAAAGAGGCTGACTTCTTCAGAAAAAAGACTAACAATACTTGCTGCGTCAAAACAGAGGCTGATTGCTTAACAAAACAAGACTGACTAGGCTGACTACTTCAAAAAAGAGGCTGAGGCTGACTTCTTTGAAAACAAGAGATACATTTTAGAACCCATGTCTGTTAATATGTTTAGTCTGTCATAAAGAAAACATCAGAAAGAAATAATCCACATTTTTCGGGCACATCATGAGAAGAGGAAAGTTGGAATACTTGGTTACAGCTTGCAAAATATAGGGAAAAAGATATCACAGACGATAAAGAACGTAGATACTAGATAGCTTGGTGTCATGGCACGGTAAACAGTCAAAACAGAATTAATATGATGTACACTGGTATAATGCAATAACTACGGAAGCAAAAAGGACAATATACAAATCAATTTTTCTACCAACTCTGTGCTATCAATGCCACAATTGGACGTTGAACAATAAGAAAGATAACGACCACCGAAATGAAATGTGGCAGAAGAATGACAGGAAACAGCTTTAGGGACAGAGTAAGAAACACCGACCTGAGGAAGAAACTCGAAATTGAACCAGCCATTGAATAAATAAAGAAACAACAGATAAATTGTTTCGGCCACATAACAAGACAAAAAGAACTAACAATGACTCCAAGAGCCATAAACAAACGCTACGAAAACGCCAGATTAAGAGGAAGACCGAGAAAGAGATGGATAAAGGGAATACTAGAGTCACTAGGAGGAATAACACCAGAAGAGGTCAACAGAAGAGCAAAGAATCGCAGATTGTATCTCCCCTCGACGCCAACGGCAATGGAGGAAGGATAGAAGAAGAAGCACACTGGTATGAAGATTGTGGAAGGACATGATCGCCTACGCCCATCGGTATGACGCATAATGATGATTATTATCTTCAACTTTATTTAACCGTGTTTACAATCTCTATTATTTATCTTTAACTTTGTCAAATCTGTAAGCCAATACTTTAATCGCCGGTCATATTTTACACGCGAGTTAACTCTAACGGACATAATGAAATTATGATAGCAACAATAAACATAAAACGAACAATTTGTAGGGTATAAAACATGTAAAGAAACATGCAAAGAAATAACACAAAGAACTTTGTTCTTCAATTCATAATAAAACATGCACAATCATGAGTTTGGATGAAACAAACAAGACACACCTTACAATGTGTCAGAACTCAACAGGTTGGAAATAAACACGCAATAGACAGCTTAAAATACGGCAAAAATAATCAATATAAATTGAACAATCAATAAACTTTTAAGATTACTTCTGAAATAAACAGTGCAAATTGAACAATCAATCAAAGAAACAATCAAAACATGTCATGTTTTGTCAGTGGTTATTTAAAAATATCAATGAGGATTTGTCACTGTTATTCATTGCAGCAACGAAACAATTGTTTCTAAGAATTAATACCCTCAAAGATCAGTTATGACGGATTTCGATTTGTGCGAAACAACATGAGATTCCGCGTGTCAGCAAGGCCTACCCGGGAATCTCCGTGAAGATGGAACACAATTAAGGTTTGAGAAACGTGATTCTTGTCTGACAGAACACTAATAGAGCCAAATAGCATTTTTACAGTAGCACACAAAGCTGCGAAATCTGGGATTTAGGGGACAAATTATAGGCTTGGGACACGCAAGTAGGAGCTATGGCTACCATTTCAGTTATAAAGTTAACAGAAGAGAAGTTATAGCTACATAGAGGTTCCGCCTCTAAAACTATCTCGCGTTTTCTTAGAGTTCATCCGTTAGGTGGGGATAGATAGGTTGTGTCGCTAATTTACTGCAACGCCCTGATGTCCTGAGACATCGGGTCTCACTACCTAGAGAGTGTTAGTCATCGGGTCTCATTACCCAGAGAGTGCTAGTCATCGGATCTCATTACCCAGAGAGTGCTAGTCATCGGGTCTCACTACCTAGAGAGTGCTAGTCATCGGATCTCACTACCCAGAGAGTGCTAGTCATCGGGTCTCACTACCTAGAGAGTGCTAGTCATCGGATCTCATTACCTAGAGAGTGTTAGTCATCGGGTCTCATTACCTAGAGAGTGCTAGTCATCGGATCGCATTACCCAGAGAGTGCTAGTCATCGGGTTTCACTACCTAGAGAGTGCTAGTCATCGGATCTCACTACCTAGAGAGTGTTAGTCATCGGGTCTCATTACCTAGAGAGTGTTAGTCATCGGATCTCATTACCTAGAGAGTGCTAGTCATCGGATCTCACTACCTAGAGAGTGTTAGTCATCGGATCTCACTACCTAGAGAGTGTTAGTCATCGGGTCTCATTACCTAGAGAGTGCTAGTCATCGGGTCTCATTACCTAGAGAGTGTTAGTCATCGGGTCTCATTACCTAGAGAGTGTTAGTCATCGGGTCTCATTACCTAGAGAGTGTTAGTCATCGGGTCTCATTACCTAGAGAGTGTTAGTCATCGGATCTCATTACCCAGAGAGTGCTAGTCATCGGATCTCATTACCTAGAGAGTGTTAGTCATCGGGTCTCATTACCTAGAGAGTGCTAGTCATCGGATCTCATTACCCAGAGAGTGCTAGTCATCGGATCTCATTACCCAGAGAGTGCTAGTCATCGGATCTCATTACCTAGAGAGTGCTAGTCATCGGATCTCATTACCTAGAGAGTGCTAGTCATCGGATCTCACTACCTAGAGAGTGCTAGTCATCGGATCTCACTACCCAGAGAGTGCTAGTCATCGGATCTCATTACCCAGAGAGTGCTAGACATCGGATCTCATTACCCAGAGAGTGCTAGACATCGGATCTCATTACCCAGAGAGTGCTAGTCATCGGATCTCATTACCCAGAGAGTGCTAGTCATCGGATCTCATTACCCAGAGAGTGCTAGTCATCGGATCTCATTACCCAGAGAGGGCTAGACATCGGATCTCACTACCTAGAGAGTGCTAGTCATCGGATCTCACTACCTAGAGAGTGCTAGTCATCGGATCTCACTACCCAGAGAGTGCTAGTCATCGGATCTCATTACCCAGAGAGTGCTAGACATCGGATCTCATTACCCAGAGAGTGCTAGACATCGGATCTCATTACCCAGAGAGTGCTAGTCATCGGATCTCATTACCCAGAGAGTGCTAGACATCGGATCTCACTACCTAGAGAGTGCTAGTCATCGGATCTCACTACCGAGAGAGGGATAGACATCGGATCTCACTACCGAGAGAGTGCTAGACATCGGATCTCACTACCGAGAGAGTGCTAGACATCGGATCTCACTACCGAGAGAGTGCTAGACATCGGATCTCACTACCGAGAGAGTGCTAGACATCGGATCTCACTACTCAGAGAGGGCTAGACATCGGATCTCACTACCCAGAGAGGGCTAGACATCGGATCTCACTACCTAGAGAGTGCTAGACATCGGATCTCACTACCCAGAGAGGGCTAGACATCGGATCTCACTACCCAGAGAGGGCTAGACATCGGATCTCACTACCCAGACAGGGCTAGACATCGGATCTCACTACCCAGAGAGGGCTAGACATCGGATCTCACTACCCAGACAGGGCTAGACATCGGATCTCACTACCCAGAGAGGGCTAGACATCGGATCTCACTACCCAGAGAGGGCTAGACATCGGATCTCACTACCCAGAGAGGGCTAGACATCGGATCTCACTACCCAGAGACTAGGCCACGAGGAAACCACTGATTCGATTTTTGACAAATTCCCAGCGCTTGAGTGGAGATCGAACACGGGACCGTCCTGTCAAGAGGTTTGACGTCTTACCTCTAGGCCACTCAATCCCCTGACTCTGAAACGAACTCTTCATGTTCTCTGTTGTAATGAAATCAACTATATTCAACCAATTAATCATTCAATCAATCAACTAAATAGAACCGTGACTCTTGGAATTGATGATAGCGTCTGCCCGATCTTCTGTTTCATCTTCACCTTTATCGATCTATCGACATATCGAGCCGTAGCCGGCCCATAGGGCTATAGACTCAGATACTTTTTCCCTGATTCGAAATTTTCTTTCTAGCAGTCTCAATCCTTGCAAAGATCTCTTATAAAATCTCGCAATTTGTCTTTGTTCTGTGCAAGCATCTCGATATCATTGAGGGAATCGATTCCTGCTGCCTTTGCCTCCCTAATCAATGTTCTTCTCAGCGTTTCTCTGGGTCGGCCTTTTTTCCTCCTACCTGTTGTTTCCCACTTGAGGGCTTGCTTTGCTATTCAGTTAGTATCTCATCTCATCACGTCCAACATATGTCCATCTCTTTTCTTGATTACTGAATATATTAATGGTTGATTGGGGATTTCTCTAATTTCCTCGTTTGCTTTGAATTCGTTCTACGCTGTACCACGAATTCTCCTTAGACATTTATTTTCAAACACTTTCAACTTCTCTTCATTTTAAAACCTGGATAATCCAACATAGCATTCTTCTACTTGTCTTCCTCCTCTTCTCCTGCCATCTATATTGCTTCCTGTTATAACCATCTAACCCAGCGCTGTCCATCATGTTTAAACCTTGGGCCGTTTGTGACATATGGTCCTTCAGGAGCGGTCACCAAGTTACTATTCTTCTTCTTCCTCTTCTACCATTCAGCTCCCTGCAGAGCATAGGTCTTCAAAAAACACTATCCAAGCCGTTCTATTTCTTGCCATTCTTTTAAGATCTTTCCATGTCTTCCCCATCATCTTCATCTCTGCTTCTATATGTCTTTTCCAAGAATTCCTTCGTCTTTCTCTTTGTCTTTTTCCTTGGTGATTCCAAAAAAGGGCCTGTTGTGTAATACTCTCAGTTGGCTTCCACATGATGTGTCCTATCCAGCGCCATCGTCTTCGCTGTATCTCTTTATCCACTATTGCGAAAATAATAAAAATACCCCAATTGGTCAAAGCACCCCCAGAGCTGCCACCGTTCGGACAACATGTGTTCGAGTCCCGCTGGAAGCAGTTTGTGAGTTGTACTGCATTTCGCTTACTGTAATTGTGATGGGCAAAAAGAAAAGAAAAAGATACTCCTACCGTCGACCCACCCGCTGACAGAAATGTATACAAGGGTTCATACTCTGTGTAGGTGAGGAATGACGCTTCGCTTGTGAGTTACCATGCTTGAGGCGACACTAGACAGGAGTCTCCAAACACTCCTGGATGGCTAAAGCCCTGCGTGCTAAGACACCGATTACCTTCACCTCGTATCTTTACCGTTAATAATAACAGTAACAATAATAACAACTATAATAATAAAAGTAACATGTTACTTATATACCGTAAATAAGATTAAGATATGAAAAAGTAACCCTAAAAAAGTGTCTTTACCTACTATTGAATTCTATCTATCTATCTATTGACCTTTCGAGCCGTAACCGGCCCATAGGGCGTAGACCAAGATACACCTTCTCCTATATGAATTTTTGTTCTAGCAGTTTTCTTTTAAAGATATTTTATCAAATCTCGCCATCTGTCTCTGTTCTGTGCAAGCAGTTCTATCTCATTGAGGGAGCCGATTCCTGCTGCTCTTGCCTCTCTCATCAATGTTCTTCTCAGTGTCTCCCTGGGTCTTCCTCTTTTTCTTTTACCTGTTGTTTCCCATATGAGGGCTTGCTTTGCTATTCGATTATTATCTCTTCTCATCACATGTCCAACGTATGACCCTCGTCTTTTCTTTATTACTGAAGATATTAGTGGTTGATTGGCGATTTCTCTAATTTCCTCGTTTGTTTTGAATTCGTTCCATTCTATACCAAGTATTTTCCTTAGACATTTATTTTCGAATGCGTTCAACTTTGTTTCTATATCTCTTGTTGTTTTCCAGCTTTCACACGCATACGTAAGGGTTGATAGTACATTTGATTTGAATAGCCTAAGTTTTGTGTTTGTGCTAATGAGTTTTGATTTCCACAACTTTTCAAGGCTTCTGAAAGACATTGCTGCTTTAGCCAGTCTGATTCTAATTTCTTTGCTCGTATCCCCTTCTCGATCAATGTGACTTCCAAGATAGATGAAGTGATCGATCTCTTCTACTGGCTTGTTTTCCATGTATATTTTGTCACTTGTTGGAATTAAACTTTTCATGACTTTAGTCTTTTCATGATTGACCTCAAGCCCAATTTTGCTGGCTATTGATGATAGTTCATTTGTGTTTTCCTGCATCGTTTTTATCTGATTGCTGATGAGAACTATGTCATCAGCAAAGTCCAGGTCCTCCAAATGGTCTCCTTGTATCCATTCGATGCCTTTATTACCAGTGCAGCATTTCTTCATTATGAAGTCCATAACAATTCCAAATAACAAGGGCGATAAAATACATCCTTGTTTAACCCCAGTTTCTATTGGGAAACATTCGCTCAGTCCTTCCTCTGTTCGAACTGCACATGTGTAACCATCATACATGTCTTTGATAATATTTATGATTTTTGATGGTAAGCCATATTGCTTCAGAATTTTCCACAAAGAATCTCTATGAATACTATCAAATGCTTTTTTGAAGTCGATGAAGTTAAGTACAAAAGGTTTTTGCTTTTCAATGTGTTCCTCCAATATAAGTCGTAGAGTGAAAATGTGGTCAAGACAGCTTCTCCCTTTTCTAAACCCAGCCTGTTCTTCACGCATTACTGTATCTATTGAATCCTTTATTCTATTTAGGATGATTTTACAGAATAATTTTGAGGCAACTGACAAAAGTGTCACGCCTCTCCAATTGTTACAATCTCTAAGATTGCCCTTTTTTGGGATCTTAACAATGATTCCTTTTTTCCATTTATGAGGCGTCTTCTCTGTTTTCCAAATGATGTTGAACATTTTTTGGAGATGTATTAAATTATGGCTATCAATTGCCTTGAGGATCTCAGCTGTTAACTTATCCTCTCCAGCAGCCTTGTTATTGGTCATTAGCTTTAAGGTGGTTTCTATTTCACTCAAGGTGAAGTCATCTAAATTTACATCTAATTCTGCTGCTGGTGTTTCAGCTTCAAAATCTATTAAACTGTGAGGTAGTGGACGGTTAAGAATTTCTTTGAAGTGTTCCGCCCAACGGGCTTTTATGTCTGCGCTTGTTGTTAGCATTAATCCAGATTTGTCTAGAATTGGTGTTCCACTGGATGTATAGGTGTTTGTCAGCATCTTTTGTACAGTATAAAGAGTTCTGCTGTCTCCTGTAATTGCAGCTGTCTCTGCTTTCTCTGCCAAGTTGTCTATATAAGCTCTTGTATCTCTTCTTGCCGAACTTTTCACTTTGTTGTCTAATTCTTTGTATGTTGCTTTTGCCAGAACCTTTCCAAGATCTGTCTTTACATTAGTCATGGCTCTCTTCGCTTCTCTTCTTTCTTTGATGTATTTCCATGTGGTGTCTGAGATCCAAGCTCGTTTTTCCATTTTCTTCAGTCCAGCACTTGCTTCTGCTGCTGTCATTAGTATTTTGCTCTGTGAGTCCCACATTTCATTGATATCTAAGTCTATTTCACCAAGTGCTGAATAACAATTACTTAGCTCTATGTTAAACTTTTCCTTTATTGCTTCATCTTTCAGTTTATGACTATCAATTTTATGTGTAATTGACCTCTTCTGTTGGTTTCTAAATTTTAATCTTATTTTCCCAATGCACAGGTTGTGGTCACTATTAACATCAGCACCTCTGTATGCTCTTACATCTATTAATGATGATCTGAATTGTTGTTTAATACATAGGTGGTCAATTTGATTTGATGTTCTATCATCAGGAGATATCCATGTTGTTTTGTGGATATTTTTATGTGGAAATAATGTCCCACCTATAACTAAATTTTCTATTAAACATAATTCTATTAATCTTTCTCCATTCTGACTTGTTGTATTACAGCCTTCTCTCCCCATCACATGTTCCACTCTTGCGTTATCTTGTCCTACTTTGGCGTTGAAGTCTCCCATTACAATTAAAAGATCGTGTTTTGGTATTTTGTTTATAAGTTGTTGCAGTTGGTTATAAAAATCATCCTTAACTTCATCATCAGCTTCGTTAGTAGGCGCATAACATTGAATAATTGAAAGTCTTCCATGTTTTGTTTTGTAGCGTGTTCGTATCAGACGGCTATTTACCGGTTCCCATTCTAATAAACTTCTTGCAGCTTTGTCTGTCATCATTATGCCTACTCCTTCACGGTGTTTTCCATCTTCCCTTCCAGAAAAAACTACTATTTTATTATCAATAGATCTCCTACCTGTTCCAGGCCAGCGCATTTCGCTTAATCCTAAAATATCTAGATCGTATCTGTCCATCTCGCTCGCGACCTGTGCATGTTTCGTCGGTGCGGCCATTGTTCGCACATTCCAGAATCCTATTTTTGTTGTTGTTTTAGGGCCGAAAAAACTATCACTACTATCTACTGCTAATTTACACATTCTGTATCAGGTCTACGTTTCATTAACAACATCGTTTTTACGATAGCGGCTTGTTAAACCTCTGATCAACGGTTCTATACCAAGCCGGAGAAAAATAATTCCTCCATTTTGGAAACAACCGGAAACCCAAATTATTGAAAAAACTATTGAATTATGTATATCTAATTAATGTTAAATTTGTGTACACTTTCGCGACAGAAAAATAAGTCGAGACGCCATTACGCCACCCGTGGACGCTGCATTGCACAGCGCCCTCTCTAAGCCTTCTTTAAGCCCTTTCTAAGCCCTCTCTAAACCCTCTATAAGCCCTATAAGCCCTCTCTAAACCCTCTCTACGCCCTCTCAAAGCCCTCTCTTCGCCCTCTCTAAATCCTCTCTACGCCCTCTCTAAACCCTCTCTATGCCCTCTCTTCGCCCTCTCTAAACCCTCTCTAAACCCTCTGTACGCCCTCTCTAAGCCCTCTCTAAGCCCTCTATAAACCCTCTCTACGCCCTCTCTTCGCCCTCTCTAAACCCTCTCTAAGTCCTCTCTTCGCCCTCTCTAAACCCTGTCTACGCCCTCTCATAGCCCTCTCTTCGCCCTCTCTAAACCCTCTCTAAGCCCTCTCTAAGCCCTCTCTTCGCAGTCTCTACGCCCTCTCATCGCCCTCTTTTCGTCCTCTCTAAACTCTCTCTACGCCCTCTCATCGCCCTCTCATCGCCCTCTCTAAGCCCTCTCTAAGCCCTCTCTTCGCCCTCTCTAAACCCTCTCTACGCCCTCTCTTCGCCCTCTCTTCGCCCTCTCTAAGCCCTCTCTAAACCCTCTCTACGCCCTCTCTTCGCCGACTCTTCGCCCTCTCTAAGCCCTCTCTAAGCCCTCTCTTCGCCCTCTCTAAACCCTCTCATCGCCCTCTCTTCGCCCTCTCTAAGCCCTCTCTAAGCCCTCTCTAAGCCCTCTCTTCGTCCTCTCTAAACCCTCTCTACGCCCTCTCATCGCCCTCTCTTCGCCCTTTCTAAGCCCTCTCTAAACCCTCTCTACGCCCTCTCATCGCCCTCTCTTCGCCCTCTCTAAGCCCTCTCTAAGCCCTCTCTAAGCCCTCTCTTCGCCCTCTCTACGCCCTCTCATCGCCCTCTCTTCGCCCTCTCTAAACCCTCTCATCGCCCTCTCTTCGTCCTCTCTAAACCCTCTCTACGCCCTCTCTACGCCCTCTCTTCGCCCTCTCTACGCCCTCTCTTCGCCCTCTCTAAACCCTCTCATCGCCCTCTCTTCGCCCTCTCTAAACCCTCTCATCGCCCTCTCTTCGCCCTCTCTAAACCCTCTCATCGCCCTCTCTTCGTCCTCTCTAAACCCTCTCTACGCCCTCTCATCGCCCTCTCTTCGCCCTCTCTAAACCCTCTCATCGCCCTCTCTTCGTCCTCTCTAAACCCTCTCTACGCCCTCTCATCGCCCTCTCTTCGTCCTCTCTAAACCCTCTCTACGCCCTCTCTACGCCCTCTCTTCGCCCTCTCTAAACCCTCTCTAAGCCCTCTCTTCGCCCTCTCTACGCCCTCTCATCGCCCTCTCTTCGTCCTCTCTAAACCCTCTCTACGCCCTCTCATCGCCCTCTCTTCGTCCTCTCTAAACCCTCTCTACGCCCTCTCATCGCCCTCTCTTCGTCCTCTCTAAACCCTCTCTACGCCCTCTCATCGCCCTCTCTTCGCCCTCTCTAAACCGTCTCTACGCCCTCTCATCGCCCTCTCTTCGCCCTCTCTAAACCCTCTCTAAGTCCTCTCTAAGCCCTCTCTAAACCCTCTCTAAGCCCTCTCTAAGCCCTCTCTTCGCCCTCTCTACGCCCTCTCATCGCCCTCTCTTCGTCCTCTCTAAACCCTCTCTACGCCCTCTCATCGCCCTCTTATCGCCCTCTCTAAGCCCTCTCTACGCCCTCTCATCGCCCTCTCATCGCCCTCTCTAAGCCCTCTCTAAGCCCTCTCTAAGCCCTCTCTTCGCCCTCTCTACGCCCTCTCATCGCCCTCTCTACGCCCTCTCTAAACCCTCTCTACGCCCTCTCATCGCCCTCTCTAAGCCCTCTCTAAGCCCTCTCTACGCCCTCTCGAAATGATTCACTTCTCGTCGGTTGTACTTAACCTTTAATGATTCACTTCTCGTGGGCTGTACTTAACCTTTAATGATTCACTTCTCGTCGGTTGTACTTAACCTTTAATGATCCACTGCTCGTCAGTTGTACTTAACCTTTAATGATTCACTTCTCGTCGGTTGTACTTAACCTTTAATGATCCACTTCTCGTCAGTTGTACTTAACCTTTAATGATTCACTTCTCGTCGGTTGTACTTAACCTTTAATGATTCACTTCTCGTCGGTTGTACTTAACCTTTAATGATTCACTTCACGTCGGCTGTACTTAACCCTAAAATGTTACTTCACATCGATTGTGCTCAACTCTATACTGTTCACTTCACGTCGGCTGCACTTAACTCTAAACTGTTCACTTCACATTGGTTGTACCTAACCTTTATTGGTTCACTTCGTGCCGGCTGCACTTAACCCTAAAGTGTTCACTACACGGCGACTGTATTTACCCTAACTTGTTTACTTAAAACATCGGTTGAACTTCGATGCAAACTTTAACGCCAGCTAGTTAGTCAACTGCACACTAGACCCGCCTCCACTAGAATACCCAATGAAACGAATTGACACAATTCTTTCAATAACAAAACCGCGCTACACAAAACCATCACATTTTATTTATGAGAGCGACGACAGTAAACAAACACATATAAATATTCTCACCGTCAGTGGAAAGTGCTTTCTGACAAGAATATTGAACAAATTAAAAACAGTCAAGAAATCAATTGCCAAAAAACAATTACCACTAAGAGATACATGATAATTAATGCAAAAAAACGAAGCCCAGGAAACTTAATTGGATATAAATTGTGAATGTGGGTTGGGAGAGAAAAAAAAAAAGAAAATGAATTTTGACAACAAAATGTTTCTTGGCCTATATAAGTTGAGTAGATGCTCAAGAAAGGTATGCTTGTAGGAATTGCTGGTTGGGAATGTAACAAAGCAAGAAGGGAACAGGCAAATAATTGCAGTGCTGCGGTAAAGCTGGTAGCGAGTGGAGGGGTGTAAACTTCTACAATGTATGGTGCCTTCTTCTTCTTCTTCTTTCCTTCCTCATTTTCCTTTCAGCGCCGAGGGGAGTCCCTTATTTGCGGGCTTTTGCTCTTCTGTTCGCCTTTTCTGCTGCTGCGTTTCCTAGTGCTTTTAATATTCCGTTTCTAAGATGGCGGATTTAGTCCACGTTCTCTCAATCGCTGCAGAAAGTGCATTCGATGTCTGATTAATTTCGGTTCTAATTTGCACTCCTATGTGTTAAAATCAAGATGATTATCTACTTATTACATCTGCGTCGATAAAACAATGTCGTACGCCGGCGATATTTAATTTTCGACAAATCAAGTGTTGTGAATGCGACCTTCCATTGTCTAGGCTTGTTCTGCGCTTTACGTCACATTGGTGCTGTTCATGACCGTTGTTGGATTTGCTTGACGCAAGTTATTTATATGTTCTCATTAAATGTGAACTGCTTCGTCAGCCGCAGTTTTATCTCTTTAGGGAATTTGCACCGTGTTCTGTTCGTCGTAGACTACATTCACTAGAGTAATCAAGAATCTTAAAGGGCGCGTTATTGCTGTGCTTACATTGTTATGTGTGTGCCAAGTCATCGTAATGGCCCATCGTAAATCCCTAGACCGGCCGTTCGCTAATCTTACGGTCTGTTGTTTGATGTGCGACGCGGATGATCTGACGACTAACTGTGTGTTTATATGTTCGAAATTGGAGTCAACAACGATGGCCTAACATCATCTAGCGCTATACATTTTTAAAGAAATATGACGATCATCACTTTCGGGAGGACGTGAACTTCTGGTATATGGTGGATAGATGGCAGGAACCATTGAAGGCTATGCATGAAAAGTGTTCCTTGTTGCAGTTTCCTGATATTCCACGGGGGACTGGTTGGTCTCGAGGCAAGACGCCAGCTTCGGGACAGAGAGGTTGTGGGTTCAAATCTCGGCTCCACCGGTTGGGATTTTTATTTATGATTTCTCTCTGCGACAGCCACCCCTGATCTCAGCAGCGAGGCCCGTCTTGAAACGCCAGTTACTCATCGACGGAAAAAAACATGAGTACTTCCGAAGTCGGAGTTATCTGCCTGTGCGGCGAGTGACCCTTTTGCACGTGGCTGCCAGGGAAAAATGGATTAACACGCAAAATTCAGTTCCTAGTCTCTAGGGACTTCGTCAGAGTTGAAAGCTGGCGAACGCAACAACAACAACATATTCCGTCAATACATCTTTTTTCGTGGTCGGCCCTTGGGTATGGTGTTCTAGCAACGTTTATTGAAGGCTCGTTGTTTTGTATTTTGAAATTCTGTCTTGTCACGTGGCCAAACCATTTTATTTATTGTTTGTTTATATATTATTTGGAGAAGGCTATTCTTCGCTTTTTTTTCAGTTCTTCATTTCTGATCTTATCTCTCATGCTGTTTCCTGTCATTCGTCTGACACATTTAATCTCAGTAAAGGTCTTTTCTTTTTTTTTCTTTACCTCAATGGTCCAGAACTGGCATTGGTAGCACAACGTTGTGTATGGTGACAGCTTTACAAAAGAAGGACAAAACAAAACCATGACGTTTCGGCTTACATGCGGCCTTCTTCAGAAAAGAGGGAGAACACAAATAAACAAGGAAAAGGAAGTATACTCTATTACATTGTATTATTTAGAACATACTACATTTTATTACTTTAGAACATGTAACAGAGTATATCTTCATTTCTTTCTCTTTTTGTACTTATCAGTTTTCAGAAGAAGGCCACATGTAGGCTGTAACGTTAAATATTTGTTATTGTCCCTTTTATTGGTAAAGCTGTCACCATACTTTGTAGGAGTACATGTTACACCCGACCTCTTGTTCCCTATATCTAACCTCTTGTTCCCTATATATAACCTCTTGTTCCCTATATTTAACCTCTTGTTCCCTATATCTAACCTCTTGTTCCCTATATCTAACCTCTTGTTCCCTATATCTAACCTTTTGTTCCCTATATATAACCTTTTGTTCCCTATATCTAACCTCTTGTTCCCTATATATAACCTTTTGTTCCCTATATATAACCTCTTGTTCCCTATATATAACCTCTTGTTCCCTATATTTAACCTCTTGTTCCCTATATCTAACCTCTTGTTCCCTATATCTAACCTCTTGTTCCCTATATCTAACCTCTTGTTCCCTATATCTAACCTCTTGTTCCCTATATATAACCTTTTGTTCCCTATATCTAACCTCTTGTTCCCTATATATAACCTCTTGTTCCCTATATATAACCTCTTGTTCCCTATATCTAACCTCTTGTTCCCTATATATAACCTCTTGTTCCCTATATATAACCTCTTGTTCCCTATATTTAACCTCTTGTTCCCTATATCTAAGACCAGCTTGATATTCAAACATGAATTACTGTCCATTGTCCAAGATCGTAATTGGATTCTATTCCAACTTTAACCTTTCATTTCTTCCACACAGTGTTCTATCCCCAAACACAGCTCTGTCACGTTGTAGAAATGATTTTTGTTTGTTTGGTATATTTCTTTCTTGACTAAGACCAAACAATTACTGCAACACTTTTTTTGCTTCGATTTATATCTTTTATGTAATAATAATGTTTAACGAGCCAAGCTCCCATCCATCATGGCAACACTTTGGAGTCCATAGACTAAGGTGGCTGGGTCATGTAAGAAGAATGGCAAACTTCGTATTCCTAAATACATTTTGTATGGCGAACTTAAGGATAGAAAGAGACCAATGGGCAGACCAGTGCTGAGAAATAAGGATGTTTGCAGAGCTTCCTTGGGGGAATTCTCTATCAGTGAAAGAAACTGAGAAAAATGTGGCTTCTGAACGTAGCACATGGAGAATAGAAATAAAAATGGCGCATCTTTCGAGGCAGCGTTGATATCAAACTCAGAAGACAACGGCGCAGTAGAAAGTAGACGAGACCAGACACCACGAATACATCTTGTTCGTTCTGCGGGTGGGTCTGTCTGTCAAGTATTGGCAGATTCAGGCAACGACAGAAGCTGTTCAACATAGCAGCATAAGACACTAATACTTTACCAAACTACTGACTTGTCATGATTGCTTGCTACCAACCGTCTGTCAGGACGTCAAGGGCCGTATATATGCTATTTGTGTTTATAATATAATACTGTTATCATGCAAATGAAAAGAACGATTAGAGGCCACAGAGATGGGATTTCTCAGAAGAAAGTTGAAAGTTCCCTGGACAGATAAAAAGACCAATGAGGAAGTTCTCAAAGAGGCCAACACAAAAAGGGAG